>OX101752.1:145335656-145743000 GCA_944452675.1 Tachina lurida
CTTCATTTTCGTTAAAGCAGTGATATTTTTGTTTCAATACCATCGTGGCAAAGTACAATAAATTATGTAGTACACACAACACAATAACTTTGATGTTTATGCAAAATTTTTTGCCTTATTTTCAAAAGCACTGAAAGGATACTGTATAGCCTTGCTGCTGGTGCTGATGCTCCTGCTTAAAAGTCATGGAATTTTTCTTTCCAAGTGTTTGTTTTAATACTACTTACCGCTGTCGATTTTGCTTAAAAATGCAACAGAGTAGGCAAAATAAAAAATAAAAAAAAATAAAAAAAATTATAAAGAAATAACAGCAAAAATCCTCAATGCACTTAATAGTGTGAAGTCAACAAAGTGTAAAGCGAAAGCGGAAAGAGAAAAAGAAAATGTTTTTGAAACATCTTAATAAATTGCTATGGGACTTTGAGAGCCAACAAGTGAGCAGCACTAAGTTGTTAGATGTTTTCTCTTCCCCCCCCCCCTCCCCATCACACCGCTAATATCATATTTAACATACGTGAGACTTTTTTTAAAATATTATTATTTAATGAAATTCTAGAAACAAAATTCTATGGGTGTATAAATATTATAAAAGTTTAAATTTTACAGCAAGTTTTTGCTTATTTTTGCTTTGTTTAAATCAAAAGAAGTCATTGAACCACAGCAAGTCTTGAGTGAAATATGTATTGTTTTTTTTGTTGTTGGAAAATTATGACAATAATAAAGAAATTTGCTATATAATTCTACTGCGAATATTCTTGTTAAAGTATACTTAATGACAATTTTTGTTATAGAAAAAATAGCACCTTGAAAAAATTCAATTAAATGTAATAATGCGGATCCGGAAAAAGTTCAACTTCGCATCCTTTCTAATAATTATACCCTTTACCAAAAAAAAATGGTAATAGGTTTGTAATTTCTATTATATCAATAAGCGACCCATAAAATATATATATTGTGGATCCTTATGCATATGGAAGACGAATAAGCGATGTCCGTCTGTCTGTAGGTTTTCCGAAGCTCCCAGAAAAGCTAGAGACTTCATTCTTAGACTGGTGTGTTAGAAATTTTCCTAAATAGATTGGTATTGAAATTCATCAAATTGGAGCAGACGATTGCAGAGCTGGAATACTTAAACTTTATTTTGCCATATAAAAGTAACTACCGAAAACAAATTTTTATTTTTTTTTATTAAAGAAAATTTTTTTACACTTCAGTACGACTAAGATTGGTATTTTAAATTAAAAAAAAAATTAAAAAGACGTTTCCAGGGTTGGAAAATTGTAATTTTCTTTGTTATATAAAAGTAACTTATCAAAACTAATTTTTCCTTTTTTTATATAAATTAAACATTATAGTATTAAAATTATATTCTTAAAAAGAAGATATTACTGTAAGAGATCAAAAAAATAAAAAAGGATGATTCCAGGGTTGGAAAACTTACACTTTTTGTGTTATGTAAAATTAAATAGGTCTAAAATTGTTTTTATTTTCCTTTATATGTTGAATATATTTTATGCTTCTGAAAGAAAAGTTTGGCGTATAAATATTAAATATTAAAATATAAAATTAACTTTTTTTATTTCCTTGTTCACTTAACACACTTTATTAATTTTTTAAATCAGAAAAATCTAAAAGGTTGATTCCAGGGTTGCTAAATTTATTGTTTTTTTTACAAAAGTAACTAGGTCAAGTTAGTTTTTTCTTTTTGTTTACAAGTTTTATATACTTTATGACTTAGAATGAAATAGTTTGGCATAGAAATTAGGAAAATAAAAGACATAGCTCCAGAGGTGGACAACTTAAATTTTTTCTGGTATATAAGACTAATTATTTCTTTGGTAATTAAATATATTCTATAAGAATATATAAGAAACTCAGAAATATGGTTCCAGGGTTGGATATTGAAAAAAGTTTCGATAAAAAAAATAACCAGAAATATTTTTTTTTTCAGCTAAACAGATTTCATGTTTTAGGAAAATCATTACTCAAGATTTTTTATACATGTTTAACTTTTTTATGGATATCTAAACTAATTGAAGTATAAACGAAGGCTTGTGCTTATTGTGCTCTCAGCATAATAACTATTAATTTTTAGTAAATGGAGATAAAACTAAAATTTATCGCTAAAGATAAATGAAAGGACATGTTCCGTTTCATTTTCCTGATACCTTTCCTTTCTGCTGAACAACTTTAAAAAAAAAATCCTATAGGAATAAAACGTTCACATAATACCACGATGTATACCATTTGCAATGGGAACTTTAAATCAAGACACTAAGCAGTTTTGCAACATCAATGATTATTAAATACGGGAAAATATAAAACAAGTTAGTTTACTTGGTATGGAGGTGCAATACCAAGAGTTATTAAATAGCAGCACGGTTTGTGAACATCTCGAGAGCGAGTAAACAAGCCCCAATATTTTGGTAATGTATTGACGTGACGTCGATGTTGACTGAAATAAGAGTGAATGTAAAATATATCTTAACCACAGAGTGTAGAGTAAAATATTCAACTATTGCTAATATCGAAAATAAAATAATTGAATTAAATTCTTTAATCGAAAAATACTGAAAGGTCACTTACTATTAATTGCTTTAGAGAAAAAAATGATAAATTTTTTCACAAAACAAATATGTATGTATGTGTCTGTATACTATATATGTATATGTACGTACGTTGGTAAAGGGTATATAAGATTCGGCACAGCCGAATATAGCACTCTTACTTGTTTTAATTAAATACATTAAACACGCGAATTTCTATGCAAAATTAGAAAAAAAATCTAAAGTTCAACTTCAAACTTAAATTTCTCCAAAAACATTTCAACTAATTCTATTGAAGTTAAATGCTAATAAAAGTTTAAGGTGTTATCTATCCATTAATAAAAATTAAAAAATTACAAAAAGAAAAAACAAAATCAGAAGTGACAGAGTTTTGTCCGATAAAAAATGATTTTTAACCACTGTGCGACGAGGGTGTCTTTGATCTATAACGATTTTCCATCATCCGGCGTCAAATTTGGTTTATAAATATGTATACCGGTTTCGGTATATGTGCTTTAATTTAATAGTCTAGTGAACACTGAAGATTTATGCTATTATGTTTTCTTTTTCAATACTAAAAGATTATATAGATCAGTGATCGGCAATGAATAATTTTTTCGCTATGCATACGGGCTCATGAAATTTTAAATATAAGCTAGTAGACATCATTTAAACTCAACTACTCTGATTTACCCATACTCACGATGACATTGATTTATAACTATAGATTGAAATAATTATGACTGCGACATCGATATCATAGTCATACCACACTCACACTCATAAATCACCTCAGTTCGATTTATAATTTCGGAAAAATACGAGTACTTATACTACTTACATTGATTCAGCTCACACAACTCATGCATGTATGTTTATTTAAAAGTTTAGTCATTGAGCAGTTTGCAAGTAGTATTTCAATTCCTGCAAAAAACAAAAAAAGCAACAGAGAACATAAGAATGAGAACTTTAAGTTCGCATTGTGAATCATAATTATTTTGCATCGTCCATAGGCATTGAGTCAAGGAGAGTCGAAATCAACAATCTCATAAATGTTGCTAAGTAAGAGTTCGATGCGCACTTCAAACTTTCGAGTGAATATGATTCATAGACAACATAGCAATAAGTATGAGTGGCCATTATTACAAGAAATTATAAGTAATGATACAACTTTATCCACTTTTTCACTACTCATTGCTGTTCTCTGATACAGATCATATCTTTAGTTTTCTTTGTCAAAGCAGATAGGCTAATATAAATTAGCCTGAAAATGTAAGATAAATGCATGTGTGTGTGTGTTCAAAAATGTATGTATGATTATATATATTAACAGGCTTGTAGTAAACATAGCTTTGCATAATATTACAATTTCAAACCAATAAACTTTCAACACTCTCGCATGCCTACTCCTATAAATAATTGTGGCAACTGAAAATCCTAGAAAAAAAAAAAGATTGTGTATATGAGTGAATTATTTATGAGGCTCTAACATGCAGCAAAAACATACTAAAATTCTACACCCAACACATAAGCGCATAAATTTTACATGTTTTACTCAGTTTTATTTAGTTTGTTTTATGCCAGTTGAGGCAACTAAACTCAATAACAAAAAAAAAAAATGGCTAAAAATAAATCCGAATAAAAAGCAAATTTTGGTTAACTTTGGCACTGATGCAACAGAAATGCTGTTAAGCAACATTCCAAAAAAAAAGTGCAAACATTAGAATCATACAAAATATGTAATTTGAATAATATCTAACGAAGTATATTTGGTTGCTAAAACTAACAGCTGTAATGCATGTTAATGCAATTTTCCAATGTATTGAGTTAGTGCGCGTGTAAATGAGCCGACCATCATCAATGCGGTTGACATTAAATGGCAGTGGGACAATCCTAAATATAGTTTTGACAGTTCGTAATAGTTTTTATTAGTTACATACATAATAAGCCAAAAATTGGTTGACACAAAAAGTGTGTGTTTTTAATTTCATATATTTTCATATTTTATGCTAAGCTAAATTTTTATCAAAATGTCTGGGCTGTTGTTTTTTCATATATGAAAATTTTTTAAAATTTTATATATTTTTTTTTTGTAGGCACACGCAATAGTAGTCACTGCCTTCATTTCCACTATCATAAAACGTTTGTTATCATAAATTTCAGCTTTTATTTATTGTTTTGTGGCACGTCAGTGATAATTAAAAATAAATCAATTTCCACGAAAATAAATTTGGCGAAAACAAAAAGCTAAACGCTTATCAAAACATTGACGTCAAGTGAAATATACATTTAAACTCATACACATGTAAGCATTATTTATATACGTATATATGTATGTATATAATCGTATTCTCACAAGCATCCCTGTAGTAAATAAAATAATGGGTAGACAAAAAACACTAGCTATAAATTAATTATTTTCCAAGTGACTACAAATTGGTTTAAATCTCATGCAGATATCAACCAAATATATTGCATACATGCACATGTAAAAAATAAATAAAAGCAAAATAAGTAACTAAAAAGAAAATAGAAAAGCAAAAGAAGCATGCTATGAAGTTAGATGTTAAATGTTTGTGTTGAAAAAAAAACTAAATAATTTCAATACTAACATGTATGATATGATATTTTCTTGTTTTAAATATAAAGATACTAATTATATATATAAATATGTACACATTATATATATAGTATATATGCATATTTACATATATACATATATATATATATATTGGCTTCAAAGTGGTTGAAAAATAAGTAGTTAGTAGTCAATTTAAAAGTCATGCAGTGATTAACAATTGACTACCTCCTAGGACATGCCTATGTTAAAATAGTGAGTCGTTGATAAGGAAAAAAGTTACTTAATCAACTAGATGTGGTTATTAAAAAACCAGTTTGAAGTTACTTATAAATGGGTTTTAGTTCCTATAGGGATTCAACACACATCAGTAGATAATGAGTGTCATTATTAGAGTAATTTTTCGTACAGTGAAAAAGAAAATCTGGTAGTTTAGTAAAATCAATTTCAGCAGTCAAGCTTGTAATGTAGTTAATGTAAATTAATGTAAATTGATCCTGAAGGTCGTATTCTTAAAATTCTCGTATGATATTGATAAAATGTCAGCAGAGATATGAAGTACGTAGAGGATTTTTATTTATGTTATATTTAGAGAAATGGGCGAGGCCACGCCCCTTAAATATAATATGCCTCGGCTCAACCAATTTCCACTAAACTTTGCTCTTCAGGCGTTACAATCTGGGATTTTAAGAACATAGAGGGCCACGCCCTTTAAATTTTATATTGTTGTTTGTAAACTTCTGCCTAAAGGCCGCGATTTACTATCCTACACAAGCGCGTGATCTGCCAAATATGACATGTGTGCTAAAAAAAAGTGTGGTAGTGTGGACTAAAAATGCAACTGTGCGACAGTCTTTTTCTTGGCAAGTCGTGCGATTTTGGAAATATATATGAACAATTTCGTAAAATGTTAGATTCCAGGCGTTTAGAGTTCTTTTTGTTGTCAGACAGCTGAGAATGATGTTTTTGCATCATTTTTGTATGATAGTGTGAGCACCTTAAATACCATTTTGAAGCGATTTTTAAAGGAAGGTCAAACTTCTACAAGATTTTCTTGTGAATGAATCATTCGATCGTGTAGGATCGTGTGAATCAGGGCCTTAAGCGATGATGACGAAACTTTGAATACAATTGTTTTTTTTTTTTTTTGTACAGAGCAGTAACACCCTTTCGAGTTATACTCATATACCAATCAACAGACATACATACATATCGTTTTCTTAGTATAGAAAGGCCCTAACCCAATATTAAAGCTATGCTCTTTATGTCACGACACAGGAGCTAGGATGTGATTTTACAGTTATAAACTTCTTTTTATACCTTAAGCCATTGTACCAAACCAAAAGAAACAAATTGTTTTATTTTGCTTTGTTTCGTTATTTGAAGTGAGTGAAACAAAAACAAAAACAATGAAAAGGATTGCTCAATTTATTTTTGTATTTATTTTTTCACATGAGCACAAGTCAGAGAACATAGGCAATCGACTGTAAACCAGAGGGCAAATCACGGCAGTCGATACGATTCGTAATTTAAAAATATTTCCATATAAACTCTATTGAAATATTTTTAAATTACGAGTCATATCGAATGCCGTGATTTGTTCCCAGCTAACTGCCGCCACCGGCTATAAACAAAACATTATTTAATCGTACGCCCCTAGAAAAGAAAATAATGGGAAATAAATGAAAACGTTTTGAAATATATGCTGCAAATTTGGCATCATCATCTAATATAATTTTATTGCATTGTTATTTAATACATTAAGTTTGTTTTGTATAGCTAAGCAGCATAGCTATAACCGAGTGTCCTAAGATACTTATTTTCTTTTTGTTTTTAATCGAGTTTTTGTTTATTTCAATAGAAGAATATCTAATGTATCAAAAATGCAAAAAGCTCGATTTAAAAAAAATGAATTAGGGCCTTTCTATATTAAAATGACGAATATAGGTAAATAAGCTACATTCTATAGACAAGTAAGAGTGCTATATTCGGCTGTGCCGAATCTTATATACCCTTTACCAACGTACGTACATATATATAGTATACAGACACGTACATACATATTTGTTTTGTGAAAAAATTTATAATTTTTTAAAGTTTCCATCTTTGGAGCTATAATTTTCATTTTTAAAATTTCATACACCAAACTTTTCTTTCAGAAGCATAAAATATATTCAATTTATAAAGAAAAAGAAAAAAATTTTTAGACCTATTTAATTTTACATAACACAAAAAGTGTAAGTTTTCCAACCCTGGAGTCATAATTTTGGATTTTTCTGATTATTGATACCAATCTAGTTCTTTAAAAAATGCATAAAATATGTTAAGTGAAAAAAGCAAGAACGAAATAAGTAAAAACTTAGTTTCATTTAATTCCTTTAATATTAAAAAAAATCAGTTAAGTGCGACTTTGAATCGCGCACGAAAGGAAGGTTTTTTGCTTTTTTGAAGTTTTTTTCAGTTAAAACGATTTTTTCAGTTTTGTCGCTTTTTTCTCGTTTTGGCGATTTTGTCTGTTTTTGGAGGTTTTTTTCATTTTGGCGATTTTTTTCTGTTGTTGGGCTTTTCTTCATTTTGGAGATTTTTCTCATTTTGACGATTTTTTCTGTTTTTTGGGTTTTTTCGCGATTTTTTTGGCGATTTTTTTGTTTTTTTTTTCGTTTTGGTGATTTTTTTCATTTTGGCGATTTTTTTTCATTTTGGCAATTTTTTTCTTTTTTTTATGTTTTTTTTTCGTTTTGGTGATTTTTTTCATTTTGGCGATTTTTTTTTCATTTTGGCGATTTTTTTTCATTTTGGCGATTTTTTTCTGTTTTTAATTTTTTTTTCGTTTTGGCGATTTTTTTTCTTTTTTTTGCGATTTTTTTTCATTTTGGCGATTTTTTTCTGTTTTTTAGGTTTTTTTTCGTTTTGGCGATATTTTTCATTTTGGCGATTTTTTTCATTTTAGCAATTTTTTCGTTTTTTTGCGATTTATTTTAGTCTTAGAAATTTTCTTTTAATTTAGTGCTTTTTTTCATTTTGGCGATTTTTTTCTGTTTTTTGGGGTTTTTTTCGTTTTGGTGATTTTTTTTCATTTTGGCGATTTTTTTTATCATTTTGGCGATTTTTTTCTGTTTTTTAGGTTTTTTTTTCGTTTTGGTGATTTTTTTCATTTTGGCGATTTTTTTTTCATTTTGGCGATTTTCTTTCATTTTGGCGATTTTTGTTTTCATTTTAGCAATTTTTCCGTTTTTTGCGATTTATTTTAGTCTTAGAAATTTTTTTTTAATTTGGTGCTTTTTTTCGTTTTGGCGATTTTTTTTCTGTTATTTAGGTTTTTTCTTTTTTTGGCGCTTTTTTTCATTTTGGCGATTTTTTTCTGTTTTTAAGGGGTTTTTTCGTTTTGGCGATTTTTTTTTCATTTTGACGATTTTTTTCTGTTTTTAGGGTTTTTTTTTCGTTTTGGTGATTTTTTCATTTTGGCGATTTTTTTTTCATTTTGGCGATTTTTTTCTGTTTTTTAGGTTTTTTTTCGTTTTGGCGATTTATTTTCATTTTAGCAATTTTTCCGTTTTTTGCGATTTATTTTAGTTTTAAAATTTTTTTTTAATTTGGTGCTTTTTTTCGTTTTGGCGATTTTTTTTTCTGTTTTTGGCTTTTTTTCATTTTGGCGATTTTTTGTTTTTTGGGGTTTTTTTCGTTTTGGCGATTTTTTTCATTTTGGCGATTTTTTTTTCATTTTGGCGATTTTTTCTGTTTTTTAGGGCTTTTTTCGTTTTGGTGATTTTTTTCATTATGGCAATTTTCATTTTGGCGATTTTCTTTCATTTTGGCGATTTTTGTTTTCATTTTAGCAATTTTTCCGTTTGTTTTTGCGATTTATTTTAGTCTTAGAATTTTTTTTTAATTTGGTGCTTTTTTTCGTTTTGGCGATTTTTTCTTGTTTTTGGCGATTTTTTTCGGTTTGGCGATTTTATAATTTTTTATTTTTTCAGTTTTACCGTTTTTGAAAATTTCAAGAGTTTTGCTCTTACGGTTTCCAAGATACAGCAAATAGTCAAAATTACATAGTCAAAATTGCATTAACTGATGGAACACCCTTTAATTTAAATTTTTTTAAATTTTAGTGTTAATTTTTGTAGTCTGAATAAAAATACACTAACCTTACACATTTCAAGTGTATATACATACATACATACAATTGTATGTATATTACATGGGATTTTAATATTTTTCGTTGCTCGTTTTGGAACACCCTTTAATTTCCAATTCTCATGTATTTGTTGTTGTAGCGGCCAAAGGTCTACATACTGTGTCCAAATTTCAGGTCTGTAGCTCTTACGGTTCTCGAGAAAATACTAATATAGTTTTAGACATAGTTAATTTTACATAACACAAAAAGTTAAAGTTTTCCAACCCTGGAAACGTCTTTTTAATTTTTTTGTATTTTTTTAATTTAAAATTCCAATTTTAGTCGTACTGAAGTGTAAAATATGTACATTTATTAAAAAAAAATAAAAATTTGTTTTCGGGAGTTACTTTTATATGGCAAAATGAAGTTTAACTTTTCCAGCTCTGCAATCGTCTGCCCGATTTTGCTGAATTTCAATACCAATCTATTTTGGAAAATTTCTGACACACCAGTCCAAGAACGAAGTCTCTAGCTCTTCTGGGAGCTTCGGAAAACCGATTTCACGTACAGACAGACGGACAGACGGACAGACGGACAGACGGACAGACGGACAGACGGACAGACGGACAGACGGACAGACGGACAGACGGACAGACGGACATCGCTTATTCGTCTTCCCTATGCATAAGGATCCAGAATATATATATTTTATGGATCGCTTATTGATATTATAGAAATTACAAACGGAATGACAAACCTATATATACCCTTTTACCATTTTTTTGGTAAAGGGTATAAAAATAGGTAATGAAGAGAGTACATCTGGTGAAATATTATATTATTCAGCTTATCTCGATTTACAAATATTACAGTGTGCGTTTAGTTAAATTTTGTAGCCACTTTGCAGCGCCTCTAGTGTTAAATACGCCCATTACTTTTAAACTATTTTATTTTACTTAGCTGCAAATTCATTGCTACAAATAGCAACAAAGTAGGATGACAATGTGACCTTAGTTCACATTAGAAAAATCAATGATCTTGATAAAGCTGAGCCTGGCCAGACATAGAAATCGGGCTCTCGAAGACCGCTATTTACTTTCTAGCCAAGGTACTAATTTTTTCAGTGCCTACCACACTTGCGGTGTTTCAAAAGCTTACAATCCTTTTTGGGCAGTGATGATTCTGAATCAGTGAATAAAAATTACAATTACCATGCTTGCAGTTTATGGAAATTGCTTGTAGAAATTTAACTAACCAAATAACTTCGGGTTAGCATAACCAATAGAACTTTGTTATTTTATCATTACTGCAATCTATATACAGAGAAACAATTTTATTCTAAAAAAAACTGAATTTATCATAAATAAATTTCTTGCAAAAACCAATTGTTTTTAGTTAAAATAAACAAAACAAATTGTAATTGCCTTGCGCCAAAAAAATATTACGTTGCAATGAAAACTTGTATTTTGTAGACAAATAGTCAGTTGCTATTTAAATGTATCATTTCCTTGGTTAATTTGACTGATATGTAAAGTAAAAAAACTGAATCGTAAATAATTTATTTAATGTTGAAGTTTTTTTTGGTTTTATTCGGCTGTGCCGAATCTTATATACCCTTTACCAACGTACGTACTTATATATAGTATACAGACACATACATACATATTTGTTTTGTAAAAAAATTTATAATTTTTTTAAAGTTTCCATCTTTGGAGCTATAATTTTCATTTTTCAAATTTCATACGCCAAACTTTTCTTTCAGAAGCATAAAATATATTCAATTTATAAAGAAAAAGAAAAAAATTTTAGACTTATTTAATTTTACATAACACAAAAAGTGTGAGTTTTCCAACCCTGGAGTCATAATTTTGAATTTTTCTGATTATTGATACCAATATAGTTCTTTAAAAAATACATAAAATATGTTAAGTGAACGAAGCAAAAACGAAATAAGAAAGAACCTAGTTTCATTTAATTCCTTTAATATTAAAAAATTCAGTAAAGTGCGACCTTGAATCGCGCACGAAAGGTAGGCTTTTTTCTTTTTTGAAGTTTTTTTCAGCTCAAACGATTTTTTCAGTTTTGTCGCTTTTTTCTCGTTTTGGCGATTTTTTTTTCTGTTTTTGGAGGTTTTTTTCATTTTGGCGATATTTTTCTGTTTTTGGGCTTTTCTTCATTTTGGAGATTTTTCCCATTTCGACGATTTTTTTTTCATTTTGGCGATTTTTTTTTTGTTTTTGGGTTTATCGCCTAAATAGGCGATTTTTTTATTTGTTTTTGTTTTTTTTCATTTTGGCGATTTTTTTGGGGTTTTTTTCGTTTTGGCGATTTTTTTCATTTTGGCGATTTTTTTTCCTTTTGGTGATTTTTGTCTGTTTTTAGGTTTTTTTTCGTTTTGGCGATTTTTTTCATTTTGGCGATTTTCTTTCATTTTGGCGTTTTTTTTTGTTTTTATTTTTATTTAGGCGATTTTTTTTCATTTTGGCGATTTTTGTCTGTTTTTTAGGTTTTTTTTTCGTTTTGGCAATTTTTTTCATTTTGGCGATTTTTTGTTCGTTTTGGCAATTTTTTTTTGTTTTTGGCGATTTTTTCCTGTTTTGGGTTTTTTTTTATTTTGGCCACATTTTTCTGTTTATTTTTTGAGTTTTTTTCGTTTTGGCGATTTTTTTTCATTTTGGCGATTTATTTTCATTTTAGCGATTTTCTTTCATTTTGGCGATTTTTTTTTCATTTTAGCAATTCTTTTGTTTTGTGTGATTTATTTTAGCTTTAGAAATTTTTTTTAATTTGGTGCTTTTTTTCGTTTTGGCGATTTTTTTCGTTTTGGCGATTTTATAATTTTTTTTTTTTAGTTTTACCGTTTTTGAAAATTTCAAGAGTTTTGCTCTTACGGTTTCCAAGATACAGCAAGTTGTCAAAATTGCATGTCAAAATTGCATTAACTGATGGAACACCCTTTAATTTAAATTTTTGGAAATTTTAGTGTTAATTTTTGTAGTCTGTATAAAAATTCACTAAACTTACAAATTTCAAGTGTATATACATACATACATACAATTGTATGTATATTACATGGGATTTTAACATTTTTCGTTGCTCGTTTTGGAACACCCTTTAATTTCCGATTTTCATGTATTTGTTGTTATAGCGGCCAAAGGTCTACACACTGTGTCCAAGTTTCAGGTCTGTAGCTCTTATGGTTCTCGAGAAAATACTAATATAGTTTTAGACATAGTTAATTTTACATAACACAAAAAGTTAAAGTTTTCCAACCCTGGAAACGTCTTTTTAATTTTTTTATATTTTTTTAATTTAAAATTCTAATTTTAGTCGTACTGAAGTGTAAAATAAGTTCATTTAGTAAAAAAAAATAAAAATTTGTTTTCGGTAGTTACTTTTATATGGCAAAATAAAGTTTAAGTTTTCCAGCTCTGCAATCGTCTGCTCGATTTTGCTGAATTTCAATACCAATCTATTTTGGAAAATTTCTGACACACCAGTTTAAGAACGAAGTCTCTAGCTTTTCTGGGAGCTTCGAAAAACCGATTTCACGTACAGACAGACGGACAGACAGACAGACGGACATCGCTTATTCGTTTTCCCTATGCATAAGGATCCAGAATATATATATTTTATGTGTCGCTTATTGATATTATAGAAATTACAAACGGAATGACAAACCTATATATACTCTTTTACCATTTTCGTTGGTAAAGGGTATAATGAGTCTGTTATCATACAACTGTGGGAATACTTTTATGCTGCACTTGCTTCATAAAGTATCAATTTTATAATTATATACGTTGTTAGTTGTGATATGTACGCACATTGTTTTACTGTATTCCTCATTTATGCTTGTCCATTGGAAATTTTACTCATATAAATTTTAAGCATTCGACTTAACACGCATCTTTTATGTGTCTATATGTGTGTGTATGTATATACCCTGCAGGCAATGCGAATAGTGAAATTGTAGTGATTTACTAGTGACATTGTCAGTAGTACTACTGACCAGGTGTACCCCAGCCAATGTAATCATCTATTGACATTTCACATTAGCTTGTCATTGAAAATCCACCACTAGACTGTAGCAATACTGACTAAGTAGTTCTTTTGGGACCACATTGAGACATTGGCACCAACGATTCAGTAGTAAATTTTAGGGGCTCTAGTCTACAATATCGATATTTCCTCTCGCTTGATATCAATAGTAAAATTGTAGTGATTTACTAGTGACATTGTCAATAGTACAACTGAATTGGTGTACCGCAGCCAATGTAATCGCCTATTGACTTATAACATAGGGATGTCATTGAAAATCTATCCAGTAGACTTTAGCACTATTCTTTTACGACCATATGGAGACATTTGAACTAAAAATTCACTAGTACATTTTAGTGACCATCACCTACAATTTTGTAAGGGTTGGGACAACAAACTTAAATACATACACATGTATGTACGTAAGTTTTTAACATTATTGTATAGCACAATAAAAAAGAAAAACAAACTATTGAAGCGTTCATTCGCAATATCACCAGAAATACACTAGAACTGTTGTCTCTAACTTATCTCTACTCGCGCATAAAAGGAAAGTTGTCGACATTTCAACTAGTGCAATTGTCGCTAGAGAAAAGAGTGTTGACATAGAGACATATGGTTCTAGGCTGACTAGAGGGTATGTATTTGTGTATGTGTGTATGTATGTATGTGGCAGTATTTTTTAATTGGCAAATGAATGTGTTCGAATGAGGAGTGAATGTAAGCTGTAGTACACGCAGGGCGTACCAACACCTACAACATACCTTTTGAAAGGGCCTCTAGTCATTTCTAATCTGAGGCTGGTATTTATATATCGCTCATTTACTCAAAGAACGTTATAACTCAAAAAATGGAGTTTTTGAGTTAATGATGCAGAATTAATTCTCATATCCTGCTTCATATTGTGTAAAAAATTTCATACAAATATCTTGTTTAGTCAGTTCTTGAGAGAAAAATAAAATTTTCTTTAACTTTAAACTCGTTTTCTGGCAAACATTTAGTGAATTTCTTTTAATTTAAATTGTTGTGCTTCTCTAAGAGGCCCACTTTCTCAGTGCCTCTGCATTTGACCCCTTTAGCTTCAAATACCAAATAAATTTCAAGCCTGTTTGTACGCAAAAGATTTTAATCCTTGATTGGTTATTTAAAACCATTTAGCTAACGAATACATAATGATAAATGAGCTAGCTGTCTTGGGATGCCGGGAAAATTTTTTATGTTTCTAAGCGACCACAAATTGAAAATAAAATACAGACTGCTGCTCATTCATATCTGTTGTTAACTTGTTCGACATAGAAAATTATTTTCATGCTACCCAAATTAATTATGAAAGCTTAAAAACGTTTGCTAAACATGAGTAATGACTATCAAATTTTTGTTATAATGCCGAAATGAAAAGAAACAAATTTTTAAGAAAAATAACATTTATTTAACCTTTAGGCCTGATAAAAATAATTTATTTATTGCCCTTCTTACTAGAATGAACCATGATTGACAATATAATGAAGTTTTGTCGAGATTGTTTTCGTTGGAACAAAGAAATTTATTAGCTTTGCAATTAACTTTATTAATATTAATTACATTTGTTAATAAACTATTTATTAAATTAATGACAAATGAAGGAAATAGAATAGATGGGCAGTTACCAAAGCAATTACCAATTAATATAAATATTAATTCAATTTGAAAACAAAAATCTGCTTTGAAGAAAATTTGATTTATTGTAAACAGAATCTCTAAAGTTTTTTTTTAGAAAAGCTTTAAAAGGACAAGAAAAAGAAATTAAATTTATGTGTTTATATTCGATAGATAAGATTAAGATAAGATTAAGATTTTATTTAATACTTTTATTACAAATATTATAATAGCTTTGGCAATAAGGAAAAAGTGCTTAAGTCATAGTTTACTATTTTGCAGGAGAGCACTTTTAAGCTTACAAGTCGATTTTCAGAAATTTATTTCTTTTACAGTTAAATTGGGATATTCGCTTTAACTTTTATTTTTTTAAGCAAACATCGTTATTTACACTATAATTGAAACATATAATTTGAAATATACCACAGTATAATCTAATAAAGCTAATATTCCAAATGAGATTAGAGGTCTAAAACATATAAGGCTCAAGTCATAGTGCTATAACTTCCTAAAAAATAACACAAATTAATTGAGATTTTGCCCAAAAGTACTTTCGAATATGCTGATTACGGAAGTAGCATTAACTTAAAATCCGCTTATCTCGACTTAAGCAATTTTTCCTTTTGCAACAGAATTCATCAAGAGAGTTTATATGCATTTTCCCCAGCTTCTTTCTGTATTTCTTAAGTAAAAAACAAAACAATTAATTAATTAATCATATTCATACATACATGCATACATTATTATATACATACAGTATGGGACAAAATTGTTCACAGAATAGTAGTTATTAAGAATATGTTGAATTATATTTTTGTAGATATTATTTTATTTGAATATTATATACTTTTTGTAATTCATAGGCAATGATATGATAGAAAACACTTGAACTTAAAAATATTTTATTTCATAAAAAATAAAAAAAAATATTTTTTTAGAGTGTAGGTGTGAACAATTATGACTCTCGTAGAAGCAACATACTAATTTAGCTGTTAATACTTTGTATGTTTACCACGAGCGGCTTCAACAGTGTTTATCCTTCTGGGCATACTTTCCAAAGATTTGTAAGAACAGCTTTAACAATATCTTCCCAAGCTTCAATGGCGTGATCACAAAGCTCATCCAAAGTACTAGGCCGTTCTTTTTTTAGAAAATATTCTCCTCTTTAATATTGACCACAGGTGTTCAATCGTGTTCAAATCAAGCGATTGAAGAGGCCAATCTAAAGTCTTAATCCCATTGCTAACAAGCCACTCCTTACTAATTTTAGCCGTGTGCATAAAGATGGCGCTCTGACCAGGTCCCAAACCAAATATATCCAGACTTGGGAGATATGAATCTTTCAGAATGGTTGTGTAGTCAGTAGCACAAGTTTTACCTTTTATTCGTCGAAGAATTTCAAGCTCATTACCACGAAAACAACCCCAAGATATCAGTGAACCACCTCCAAATTTTAATGTGCTGCATATGTTGCGCTCTTTAACACCAACACTTTTATCTACCCATATCCACTGCATGTAATTGTATGTACATATTTGTTTTATGAGAAAAATACATCAGTAGTGTGTTTGTGCTCGTCCTGGATCACTTTTTCAGTACAAAAGTCTGCTCATGCCTGGATGGGAATGTCATACGTTTAAATTATGTTTCTTGCTTCATATATTTTATGAGCATATCTGATCTGTATCTGGTATGCATCTGATCTGATATATATATATAAGTTAAAGATTTTGCCAGCCATTACTATATTGATCCGTACACTGAAAACTAAATTAAATAACTATCCATAGTAATAATAAAAGCAATTTCTATTTTAAAACATCTCCAAGGAAACTAAACTAATTATACACCTGCATCTGAACATAATATGCAACATATCATAAATCGTTTTAAGACTAATTAAACAGGCAAACGAATTAGTTATATTTAGATACTTTTTTTAATAAAAATCTATTTTCCAACCCTGGAACCATATTTTTGCTTTTTCTGATTTTTAATACTAAGTTATTCATTTCTAAGAAAAAAAAAATTATTCACTTACTTTTATTTACCATAAAAAGTTTAAGTTTTCCAGCTCTGTAGCTGTGTTTTTTATATTTTTCAATTTTTATACCGAACTTATCTTTCCAAAACATCAATTATATTTAATTTATATTTATATTATATTTAATTTGACTTGGTTTCTTTTATGTACATAAAAAAGTTAATTTTCCAACCCTGTAATAATCATTAATATTTTGCTGATTTTTTTTAGCAATTTTTTTCTCTCTTAAATACAAAATACGTTTAATTCATAGAAAAAAAAAAATAGTTGTAGTATGCAACTTTTATGTACTAAAAAAAGGATCAGTTTTCCAACCCTGGAATTGTCTTTTTGACTTTTTAACAAAATAAACAAATTTTAGTTTTAGCTAGTTACTTTTATATGGCAAAAAACAAGTTTAAGCTTTCCAGCTGTGGAAGCGTGTTTTTGATTTTACTGATTTTCAATACCAATCTATTTCGGAACTATTCTGACTCACCAGTCTATTACTGAAGTTTATAGGTTTTTTATGAACTTCGGAAAACCCATTTCACTTACAGCAGGCGGACAGAAGGACGGGCAGACGGACATTGCTTATTCGTCTTCCCTACTCATAAGGACTGAGAATATATATACTTTGTGGGTCGCATATGAGTATTGTGGAAATTACATACGGAAGGATAAACCTATATATAGACTTTACCATTTTTGGTGAAGGGTATACAAATCATGTTTATTAGTTAATTAATAATTACTTTGTATGTAGGGTACCTGTCTTCCCTCCTATACCACTCATTTATTATTGGACCATGCAGTTTGTTTTACAAATTATATACATGAAATTTAGATACATGGGAAATAATAATTATTTTTAATGGGTGGGTGGGGGGGGGAGGGTACCCGTCTTTCCCTTCGTATTCCTATACAGTCAAGATCTTTTTGGAACATGCAGTTTGTTCTAAAAGCAATTTACATAAAACTTAGTAACCCTCTATATATTAGCTGTGGTGGTATATATGAATTGACCTGCGAAAAAAAGGCCTTTGACCCCACTGTGCAACGTAAGTTGTGCAACACAGATACGAGAAAACCTAATTCTAGTGTATATAAAATAAACAAATTAAAATAATTGTGTCGTAAAGTTAGTATAATTTGTGTTTATTCCAAATGCTAATGGATTTTTTTTTAAACCTTGTTTTGTTTATATCTTTATAATAAACTTTGTTAAAGACTTAAGGATTTCTCATCAATATGATGTTTCGTTTATAAAGTTTGGTTGTAGAATATATCATGAGTCAACTTATGCTGTTATCCCTTTTGAACCGCTCAATTAAGCGATAGTTTTATATTCAACATTAAGCTGAATATACCAAAAAAAACCTTGTTTTTAATATTAATTAAAAATTTTTCCAAACTGCTGAAGGAAATATTCATAAAAAAAAAAAGAATCATTAAGCAGAAAAATATGCTCTTGCCTTAATTAAACAATAACAATAGACGCATCCGTAAGCAAAGACTTTTCGAGTGAATTGGAATTATATTTGATATGCCGAATTTTATAAATTTTTTTCTCTCTTAGTTGCTTTTATTATTTATTTTATATATATTTTTTTTTAAATTCTTGTATCGCTTTGTCTTATTGTGAAAAAGGAAAATAAATAAATAAATATTTAATTAAAAAACAACCTTGAAAATCATATTCCATTACAATATTTCCCATTCTATAGAAGTATATATATTTTTTTTTAATATTTCATTTAAAGAATTTCACTTTCTGCTGTTGCTCAAAAGAAAGCAATATTAAAAAAAAAACAAAAAATTCTGAAAAGGAAAACAGCAGCAAGGAATTTAAATAAAATGTGAAAAACAAACATTTTAATTACTTTAAGTGATTTACGTTCGTTAAGTAGAAAAAAATTGCGGTCATTGAAGCGAATAATTTTTGGGTACGAAAAGGGGTTTTTATTTGGCTTTTTAACTATTAAAAAAATATTAACAGAAATACTATATCGCTCATTTACTTCACTAATGTCATAACTCAAAAATTTAGTTGTTTGAGTTAAAAATGCAGAATAATGCGGCATTTTGTATTTTATCTTGTGCAAAAATTTTATATAAATAACAGGGTGCGGAGAGTGCTCGAATTAAACTCGCTCGCAAACGAATTCAATTCGAGCGAGTTTTATTTTTTGTATTGAAACGAGCTACTCTTTTCTGCTCGCGAGTTAAAAAAATAAAACTCGCGAGGGCATTTAATTCTTGAGAATCGAAAATAGGATTTGCGAGAAGAATTCAAATTGTAAGAGTCAAAAATAAAACTCGACTCGCGAGTCGAGTTAAAAAGAATCATTAGCGAGTTTTATTAATTTTGTTTGCTCAAATTCTGTTCGCTATAGGTCGAAATGTTGAAATTATATTTTATTACTGACAGGTAAGCATTTGCATAACTTTTCATGAAGCAGAAGCCTTAAAACATTTGAAAAATACCTCATGACTTGAAAGTAAGAACATATATTTTTATATATGTATATGCATTTGTAAGTACTATAGTTTTCAAATTAGCATATAAATACATATACTTTTTCGAATAAACAAAAAAAAATTTTTTTTTTGTAATAACTACTCGTTTTGAATTCGTTTATGCTCGTTTTGCACTCTTTTAAAATTTGTGCTTACGAGTTTTAAAATAAAACTCGCGAGTACAAATTTTAAGGCGAGTCATTTAATGCTTACGAGTCGAGTTCTAATTTTGAACTCGCGAGCACAAATTTTAAAACGAGCGAGTTAATAAAAATTGTGCTCGCGAGCCGAATTTTTCCCTACCCTGATAAATAACTTGCACCACCACCTCTTGTCTTCATTGAGTTGTATGCAAATTAAAAACTTAAAACGTGTTTTCTGCTAATCTGGTTTTTTGAGTTGTGACACTATTGAAGTAAATGAGCGATATGACAAAATAAAAATATGTCAGAGATGTAAAAGGTCAAAGGAGACAAGTTTGTGTAACGATTTTAGTCAAAGTTACGCGTAGAAGTATTATTTAGACAATTTAAAAGTCTCCATAATAAAGGGTTTTCCAATAAGGGGACTTGAGAACTTTTTTTTTAAATAAAACGCAAACCATTTATGATTGACTTGAAATATAATCAAAACAATTATAAATGGAAATCGACTTCATTCATATGGCCACCGCGGGCACGTCGGCAGCGGTGGATTCTTTGGACCCAACTTTTCGATGAGTCGGTCACACATTTCGGCAGTAAGGGCCGCTATTTCATATTCAATATTGACTGCAATTTCTTCCAACATCGACGGCTTGTTGGCAAATACCAATGAGTTGACGTAGCTCCACAGAAAAATCTAGCGTTAAATCGCACGAACGAGGTGGCCAATTGTCTGGTCCATTTCTTGACATAACACGCTCACCAAACTTACTCTTCAATAAATCTATTGCAACGTGTGTTGTGTGACTTGTGGTACCGTCCTGTTGAAACCACGACATGTATAAGTCCATGTTTTCCAATTCGGGTTAAAAATAGTCGGTAATCATGGCGCGATAACGATCGCCATTGACAGCAACATGATGATCGTTATTATCGACGAAAGCATATGCACCAGTGAAGCTGCTGGCATCCAAAACGCACTAAACAGTTATTTTTTCTGGATAAAGTGGTGATTCATGAAGCACGATACCAATAACACATATTTTGCTTATTCAAGAACCCATTAAGCCAAAAATGAGCTTCGTCACTGAAGATGATTTTGCAATGAAATTCGTCATCTTGGCGCATCTTCTACAGAGCCCAATCGGAGAACGTACGTCGCGTTAAATGGTCCATCGGATTCAACTCTTGAGTCAGTTTGATCTTTTATGGGTGTAAGCCAACAGCTTTACGTAACATTCGTCATGCAGTTCTTGAAAACGCCGCGGATTCGACTGATTTGGATCGTTTGCTACGTACGCCCGAACGGCAGCGAAACTTTCGTCACTTCGACCATTCCATTGCCTCACTAGCACTGCAGCATCACACAATCAATATGTAGACTCAAATTTTTGCACAAAACTTGTTATTGCTTGTCTACTAGGGCGAGAATAACGGTCGAAAATTGGAGTTAAAGCTCTTAAAGTTGCGGTCACCAGCTCCGAATTTCGGTAGTAAATTTTTACAATTTGCATAAGTTGTTAGTTGGTGTAATTTACCATGATAAAAATGTTGAGTTTACTGAAAAAAAGGAAAGTTATAGTTAGATGATCAGTGAAATAGTGCGTTCACAAATTGAATTCAAAGTCGTCAAGTACCCATTTAATAACCCTATACATGTGCCCTTAATTATGAAAGTGGTCTAAGTCACAGGCATTTTTGCCTCGAAATATTAAATTAATCTTGAAAAAATTTCTATAAATATTTAGTAAATATTAAATAAACTTATACTAATCGAGACTAGAACAACTCCAAATTGAAATGTTGCACAATAACTATAAAAATATATTTTGATTTATTCAAATGTAATTTACTAAATATCTCGACCAAAGGAATATATGACTTAGACCACTTTCAAAATTAAGGGCACACATTTATATTTTATATTAAAAACAAATTGTGCCGAATCTTATATATCCTTCACCGTTGTATGTATGGAGTACATACACACTGCAATAATTTTTCTTAATATGTATTTCATGTTAATTCTAAGAAAATTTTTCCTTTTTAATTAATAAGTTATTTATTTCATATTGATTTAACATTACAGTACTGCTCAATCAACATGACGAATCATTTTAAATTAAGGTTATTCCAAAATGAAACAATGGGAATTTGATGCTGAATAAATACGAAGAATCATATTGAATCAAAGCTATTTCAAGTCAAAACAACATGAATTGCATTTAATGTAGCAGCTTTTGTAGCTTTGTAGTAATTAAAAAAAAATTAAAAATAAAATAATTTTAAACCATTCGATCTTAGTTGAAAACAATTCAAATATATTGATAAGCCACATTTTCCGACGTTTAGGTTAGGGTGAAATTTTATAGTCCAGCTCACTTGGGTCCAATACAATGATCCCTTTGTGTTACCTGTTAATTGAAGAGAAGATAGTGAGAGAGGGTGATAGGGAAATGATAGTGATAGAGAAGACAGGTAGTGAAGGAAGAGATAGAGGATAGAGGAAGGCTTCATTCTTTTACAACTCTGCTCTTTGCACATTTTTAATAATGCAGTGTTGCAGCGCCATCTGGTGTCAAATGAGGCGTATTAAATTTTGAAGCTGTGCTTAGTAGCCATTTTATTGATTATTTTACTTCGCCAATTATTCTGCTACACAACGAAGGAGGGCGCTCTGATGTACATTAGGATTATTATCTGATGAAGTCGGTATAGTTTTTAGTGACCAGTGCCTTATGCCTGCATCACTAGAAGTTTTCCTACAACATCTGATACAAAGGACACTAATGCACATCAGAAAAATGCGTGGTGTTGTTATTTTTAATGACTGTCGGAGACCGGGCTCGAACCCAGGCTGCAGGTTTTTTGTAGTCAACGTGCTAACTACTTCAGCCAACGCCACCCTCTTTTCCGACGTTTGCTTGATTCTACTTTTTAACCTCTGACCAAAAAAGGGGTGTTATAAGTTTGTAGTGTGTGTCTGTGTATCTGTATATCTGCGTCTGTCCGTGTCCATGTACAGCCCAAACGGCTGGACCGATTTTGATTTAGTTATTTCTGTTTGAAATGTGACTTGATCGAGATGGTTCTCAACCACTTTTGAAGAAAATCGGTCTAGCCTTTTAGAAGATGTCACATCTTTTCTAGATATATCGGGGGTTTTTTAAATTTTTAATTTTTGTTATTTGTATTTGAATTCAAAAATAAATATTATTTTCGGTTGCCTTTATATCTTTCGTTTGCTTAAGAACCTACTTGTTGTGCAGAAATAGGCCATAGCTATAAATTAATAATAAATTTAATTATCATAATGTGATTTTAAGCAAATTTTATATACTTTACATTTAAGCAAATACTCAAAGCCAAAAGCATTGCGTATATGAGCCTTTTACATTATTATTATTAATACACAAATTATTTAGCATAGAGTTTTATAACTAATCCATAATATTTAATAAATAATTTATAATGTGGCATTTTGTCAAATTAATTTTGAATATATCATTGCATAATTTCGCATACAAAATTGAAAAATATATTAATTAAAGCAATAATTATGTATTATTGCTTAGTTTTTTTTCCCTAACTTTTTTTCTTCATACATATACATACATATGTGACAGCGCATAGAGAAAGGGACCTAAGGAAAAAAAAATAAATTTTCACTCTTTTTTTTGATGTGGACAACATCTGAGCATCGAATCGGACGGATCCCATGCCCCAAAAGTGCTCCCTCCCAGAGATATGCGCGTTTTATGAAATTAATGGTACAGGAAAGATACACGTATTTAAATCTTTAAAATGGCTCTCCTGAACAAAACCGCTTTTTACCCTTAGGTCCCTTTCTATTTTGCGCGGCACATATATTTATATAAAATCAGAAATTGTATATTATTTACACAATATTTTTATAAAAAAAGTATATTTTGTGAAACTTAAGGTAGTGCAGTTTAAAAATCAAAAAAAAAGCTGATTCATTTAAAAATAAGTATGAGTGCTATATTCGGCTGTGCCGAATCTTACATACCCTTCATTGACGTACGTTTATGTAGTGTACAGACACATACATACATACTATATGTTTTGTAAAAAAATTTATAATTTTTTGCTCTAGTGCAATTTTTAGTAAGTGACCTCTCGGTATTTTCGATTAAATATTTTTTTTTTCTATATCAGCAATGCGTTAAATATTTTATTCTACGCTCTGTATATAAGAAATATTTTACATTCACCCTTATTCCAGTTGTCAAAAACGACGTCACCGTCATACAATATCAAAGAGAATTATTCCTAAGGAATTTTTTCAAATTTGTTCAGCACAAAGGACCGGTTTCAGGGAAATGAAATGGAACATGTCCTTTAATTAGTTTTATAGTTAGGACTGTTCTCTAGCGATAAATTTTATTTTTATCTCTATTTACTAAAAGAAAGACCATCAATTTAAAACACAACTCTGCTGAGAACATAACAAGCAACTTGGCACAAACCTCCATTTATACTTAAATAAAAATTGAACATATATAAAAAAATCTAGAGTAAAGATCTTCCTTAAACATGAAATATGTTTAAGTGGAAAAAATTCTTTTTCGTTATATTTTTACTAACTATGTTTTTTTTTTAATTTCCAACCCTGGAACCATAATTTTTATTTTTCTAATTTTTAATACTAATTTATTTCTTTCTAAAATATGCAATATATTTATTTAACAAAGAAATAATTATTTGTATACAATTTGTTTTATATACCAGAAAAACATTAAGTTTTCCAGGTCTGGAGCTATGTTTTTTATTTTTATAATATTTATGCCAAACTATTTCTTTCTAAGACATAATGTATAAATAATTTGTAAATAAAAAGCAAAAAATTATTTGATATTAAAAACAATTATTTTTCCAACCCTGAAATCATCCTTTTAAATTTTTTCTGATTTCTTATACCAATCTAGTAGTTCTTACAAAAATAAATAAAGTATGTTAAGTGAACAAAGAAAAAAGGAAATTAAAAAAAAATTGTTTTATTTAGTTACTTTAATATCCAGAAAAAAAGTAAAAACTTTCCAGCTCTGGAGCTGTGGTTTTAATTTTTATAGTTTTCTACACTAAAGTTTTCTTTCCAAAACGTAAAATATACATAATTTATAAAGAAAATTAAACAAATTAATTAGAATTATTTACTTTTATATAACACAAAAAGTGTAAGTTTCCCAACCCTGGAATCATACCTTTTTATTTTTCTGATCTCTTATACCAATCTCTTTCTATTACGAATATATGATATGTTTCATTTATAAAAAAAAAGAAAAAATTAGTTTTAGTAAATTACTTTTATATAACAAAAAACGTTAAAGTTTACCAACCCTGGAAACTTCTTTTAATTTTTTTATTTTTTATTTTTTAATTTCAAATACCAATTTTATTCGATAACAATTTTCGATAGTTACTTTTATATATGGCAAAATAAAGTTTAAGTTTTCCAGCTCTGCAACCATCTGCTCGATTTTGCTGATTTTTAACAGCAAACTAGTTTGGACCATTTCTGACACACTAGTTGAAGAACGAAGTATGTAGCTTTTCCGGGAGCTTCGAAAAAACATTTTCACGTACAGACAGAGGGACAGACGGCTAGACGGACAGACGGACATCGCTTGTTAGTCTTGCCTATGCAGAAGGATCCAGATTATATATACTTTATGGGTCGCTTATTAATATTGTGGAATGGTAAACCTATATATAGCCTTTTAACATTTTTTCGTAAATGGTATAAAAATTAAATAGTTCTAGTAACTTTTATATATAACAAAAAGTAAAATTTTTCAACCCGGGAGTCGATCTTTTAGATTTCTAATAGCAATTTATTTCTTTTAAAAATATAAAATATAAGGAATAAGAAAAAATTTATTTTAGCAGGTTACTTTTGTATATAAAAAAAGCTAAAATTTTCCAACCTTGGAATATTTTTTTTGGATTTTTATACCCTTCACCAAAAAATGGTAAAAGGGTATTTATAGGTTTGTCATTCCGTGAGTAATTTCCACATTATGAATACGTATTCTGGATCCTTATAAATAGCGAAGACGGATAAGCAATGCCTGTCTGTCCGTCCGTCTGTAGGTGAAATCGGTTTTCCTTAGCTCCTAGAAAAGCTAGAGACTTTGGTCTTGGCCTGGTATGTCAAAAATGTTCGTAAATAGATCGGTATTGAAAACCAGCAAAATCGAGCAGACTGTTTCAGAGCTGGAAAACTTAAACTATAACCAGCTAAAATTAAATTCTATATCGTTTTTAAAATCATCTTGTCTTAGGTTTCAGTACGAATTAAGTTAATATTAAAAATTAAAAAAAAAATCAAAACGACTCTTCCAGGGTTGGAAAACTTTATTTATTAATTTTTTTGTTGTATAAAAGTAACCTACTAAAAGTAATTTTTTGTTTTGCTCTATAAATTAAACATGCATGTATTATATTCTTAAAATAAATATAATGGGGTCAGAAATCAGAAAAATCTAAAAGGATAATTCCAGGGTTGGGTAAGTTACACCTTTTGTGATATATAAAAGTAGCTAGGCGTAATTAAATTTTTTCTTTTTCCTTATAAATTATATATATTTTATGATTTAGAAAGAAAAGTTTGGCATAGAAAGTTAGAAAAGTAAAAACTATAGCTCCAGAGCTGGAAAGTTTAAGCTTTTTTTGTGATATTAAAGTAACTAAGTAAAACTAATTTTTTCTTATTTACTTTTTTCTTTGTACACTTTCTATACTGCATATAATTTTTAAGGAACTCGATTGGTAGAAGGAGTCAGAAAAATATATAAGTATGATTCCAGGGTTGGAAAAGTTACCTTTTGAGAAGTCATTTACTAAAAATTGCACTTGAGCAAAAAATTATAAATTTTTCACAAAAAAAATATGTATATATGTATCTGTATAATACATATAAGTACGTCGGTGAAGGGTATATAAGATTCGAATATAGCACTCTTACTTGCTTAGAATAAAACCTACCACCCTTTTAGAGGGCAAAATATTTTTAAGAAACAAATATCAAATTGCAATTTTTCGATGGAAATGTAGCATTTTTTTCTAGAAATGAGAACTCTATTAGCATTTTTGTTTCCTGTATTAATAATTGACCTTGTGCTCAATAAAACTGAAAATTCTGCCAGAAAGTATACAAGTCTAAAGCCTAATATGAGCTTCACTAATAAAATTTGGTCAAAGCACTTAGTATGTTCACACATATGTGTGTTTACATACATATAAAAGTGTATATTTATTTTGAATCAAATACATAATGCATGTACACAAATAATTAATAGTAAACTCTACTATATAAATTATAAATATGTATATAAAAAGAAGTCATTAATCATAATTTCATAAGCAGCACAGCAATTATTATAATAATCACAAACAAAACAAAAAGTATCTCAGAAAAAAAATCATATTAAATTAATTAAACTATTTTAATTTGTATATGTGATTATATACAATGTATAAACATATTTTTTTTTTATAATAAAATTAATGTAATAAAATCACGTTCGAAAGAGATTCTTTTGATTTCGCCTTACGGCTGATACAAACATACGAGTAATTCTAGGCAGTGTAAGCGCATACATTCATACATACATACATACATACATACACGCAATATAGTAACTCCAACAGAAATTAATATGGCGAAATATTATATATTGCATGTATATTTTTCTTTAGTTTAATTTTTATATAAAATAATTTTGTGTTGCAATTAAAATTCCTATCACGTTTAATATAAATCATAGCAGACATTTTACACATTCATTCATTTTACAATTATACTTTATAAATATTTATGTATGTATGTATGCTTTCATATATAGATTGTGAGCCTGTGTACGATTCGTAAATTGTCAAATTTATTTATGTTTATAAGAGCAAAGATTTTCATATGTATATAAATAATTTATATACAGGGTGTTGAATATTTTGTTATACAATAAAACTTAAAAAAAAAAATTTAACCGACTTCAAAAATAAGCACTAAAAAGCAACAAATAATATAGATCTAGTTAAATAAAAGATTTTTATATATGTTACCTACAGTGCCGTTTGAAGTTTGTGCCAGCAACATTGGTAACTAAGCAGATACACATGTACATAAAAATTTCTTGCAGTTTTTTTACCGGGCATGTTCCTATGTGCTTAGTACCAGTATTACTGGCACCAACTTCAAACGGCACTGTAGGTAACATATATACAAATCTTTTATTTAACTAGATCTATATTATTTGTTGCTTTTTAGTGCTTATTTTTGAAGTCGGTTTAATTTTTTTTTTAAGTTTTATTTTTACCTTTTTAGTGCAAATTTTTGAGCTCTGGTCAATTCAAAAAAAATTTATTTGTAAGTATCTTTCTTTATTTAGAAATATGGTGCAGTTTCGTAAAAATCGATGAAGTAAAAGCACGTGAAATTAAGTGTTAAATTTTATGGGGCGTGGCCACGCCCCTTTTTTTAAAACAAGATTGTGTATTTTTAAGAGTTCAAGGTGTGTGCTAAGTTTCATAAAAATCGGTTAAGTAGAACCACGTGTAATGTTATAATACATTTTAATGCGCGTAGCCCCACCCAGTTTTTCAACTTAAAAATTTTGTAATTACAAAAACCAAAGATGTTTGCTAGGTTTCGCAGCAATAAAATGAGTAGAAGATTACAAAATCAAATTTAAAAAATTGTAGGCGTGACCCTGCCCACTTTTTTTAACGCAATTTTGTGGCTTTATTAAAGTTTAGGGTGTGTGCCAAGTTTCGTAAAAAGCGGTGAAATAGAACCCTGTGAAATATAATATAAAATTTTAATGGGCGTGATCCCGCCCATTGTTTTAAAACACGATTGTGTATTTTTTAAAGTTCAAGGTGTGTGCTAAGTTTTGTAAAAATCGGTTAAGTAGAACCAAGTGTATTGCTATAATACATTTTAATGGGCGTAGCCCCGCCCATTTTTTCAACTTAAAAATTTTGTAATTACAAGAACCAAAGATGTTTGCCAGGTTTTGCAGCAATCAAATGAGTAGAAGATCACAAAATCAAATTTAAAAAATTGTGGGCGTGACCCCGCCCACTTTTTTCAAATGGGACCAATGGGAAGCCATACCCTCTCAGACAAGAAAAAATTTTTACAATCAGTCTAAAATGCACCGAGTTATGAACCTACACACCTAAAAAAAAAAGAAAAAATAGAGACGAATTGTTAACCTCCTTCTTTTTTTGAAGTCGGTTAAAAATGGAAAAGCTTTTGCATGTAAAATTATTTATAACATCAGAGTGATTATTTTGTTATTACTTTTCAATCAATGTAAAAAATTATTCCCAATACGAAACAAACAATGTCTTACATTGTATAGAAAAAAAATGTACATGAAAAACAAATTCAAAATATGAACTGATATTTAAATCTAGCTCTTGAAATAGGGACTAAGTAATTAATACAATCAAAAACACTTTAAACAAGTCACTACACTAAAACTAACACATACTAACTATACGGGGGAGTTAACAGAATATAACCTAAAATTATTAATTATGTAAAAACAGAGATTTGTAAGGTCACACCCGGCACACCATTCTGATGGTCACTCTGAGCAAAAATCATATTTTTTCAGTATTTAACTAGTATTTAATGTTTTGAAAACTAATATCCTTGCGAGCTGCACACTTTTTTTAATTATAGACTTTACATTTTTCAATTATATAAAAAAATATGAGTATCATGGTCACACCCGTCACCATGTAATTAACTGGTATTAAACGCTTTTTTGTACCCTTCACCAAAAATGGTAAATCGTATATATATATATATATATATATATATATAAGACGAATAAGCGATGTCCGTCCATCTGTCCGTCTGTCCGTCTGCCCGTTTGTCCGTCTGTCCGTCCGCCCGTCTGTTCGTCCGATGTTCTTGAAATCGTTTTTCCTGAGCTACCAGGAAAGCTAGCGACTTCGATTTTAAATTGATATGTCAGAAATGATACGAAATAGATTGGTATTGAAAATCAGCAAAATCGAAAATACGCTTTCAGAGCTGGAAAATTTAAACTTATTTTGGCCATATAAAAGTAACTATCTAAAACTAATTTCTGGTTTTTTTTGTAAAGTAAACATAATTGATATTTCAATCAGAATTAAATTGGTATGAAAAATATTAAATATAAACAAAAAGACGATTCCAGCGTTGGAAAACTGGAACTTTTTTTTTTGGTTTATAAAAGTAGCATACTACAACTAATTTTTTATATTTTCAGCACAGCCGAATAGAGCACTCTTACTTGTTCAATTATTGATTTTATATTTTTGATTTAAAAGTACATTTAAGTATCATGGACACACCCGTCACAATAAAATAAATATTTTTAATTTCTATAGTTTTTTTACACTAAATTAGTGAATTAATAACAAACTTTAATGTTGTTTAATTAAACTTATCAACCAGACATATTGTTGGTGTTTAATAATAAATCTTATATGCACCTGCACTCAGAAAAATTTCATATTAACATATACTACAACAAATTTAATTTAAACTTTTTTTTAGCAATAATTTTGCTTCATATGTGTTTCATGTTAATTTAACATGATTTATAGTCATTTTCAAAGAAAATTTTTCCTTTTTAAATAACCTTACTTTATGATGTATGCATTAACTTATATAATTACATATTTTTAATTAAACAACAACAACAAGATACGTTCAGGCCATATGCACAATGTGCAAACTTTTAAAAAAGAGCTTTTATGCTTTGACACCACAACAAGAACACAACAGACAACAATGCTTGATCTTACTTTGCAAAGAAACAAGAACAAATTTAAGAGCTTTCAAAGCTGTTTACCTCAAATGCACATACACTGATGTGTGTTTGGACTATAGATGAAATAAAATATAATATTTGTTTGAAGCTTTTTAACTTCTTGTGCTTACGTTCGTAATTCTCAATAATATTTTGAGAGTTTTTCTATAAACATATAAAATAAATATAAAGTTTCTTGGGTTTTTTAATTTTTTTTTTTGGTCGAGTTGAGAATCTCGAGTTGAAGCAAAATAGATATAGAGGCTTCTCTATACGTTACAGACTTTATGTCAAATAAGTACTTCAACGTTTTAAGAGACAAATAATATTTACATCGCCCTGTAAGTAAGTCCTATAATATATTTCAAATACATGAAAAAAGCTTTCACATGTATCTGTATGTGTATATATGTGTGTGTGTATCATATCAATTTATCTTTAACTCGTACTCTCTCTCGCTCTGTAAATTTATAAAAGTACTCGCAGCCATGATGTGTGAAGGCCATGTTTTAGGCACGTCTTAATAGAAAAACTCGCAACTTATATTTTATGCTATAAAAATAAATATATTTTATCGTTTCATCTTGAACTTTATATTTTATTTTAAGCGAACTCAAAATGCCGTTGAAATTTATAATAATTTATTTTGTCAAGAAGAACACACACGCACACAAGAGGAACATAATATTTAAGGAAATAAATCATAACTTGCCAAATAAGATAAAACGCTGTTTATAATAATCGTATTTAAAATGTGGAAAGTTTTAATTGAAAACCTTGAAGGAAAAACATTTAAAAAAAAGGTATAATTAAAATAAGATGATATTAAAAATATTTATGTATCAAAATTTTTTTATCTACAATATGTAAGGAGTGTTTTTAAGCCTGATAAAACTAAAAAAAGATTGGAGGTATCTTAGGACACTCGGTTATAGCTATGCTGATAAGCTAATTAAAACAATGTGTTAATGTGTTAAATAACAATGCAATAAAATTATACTCGTATTATATGATGATGTTCAGTTCGCCGCAAATAATTCCGGCGAACTGGACATCATTATTTCCTATTATTTATTTATTTATCATTATTTCCTATTATTTTATTTTCTAATAATGTATTGTTTGTGGCCGATGGCGGCTGTTAGTCGGCTTAAAGCCAATCAGCTATGTTCTCTAGTTTGTGCTCATGGGCAAAAACAATACAAAAATAAATTGATCAATCCTGCTCACTGTTTTTGTTTTATTTTTTGTTTCACTCACTTCAAAGAACGAAACATATCAAAATCAAAGAATTTGTTTCGTTTATTTTCGTACTTTGCTTTTAAACACAAATAAATGAAAGCAAAAATAAATTTATAAATGGCCTAACTCCTGTTTTGCGCCATAAATAGCATAGCTATAAAAAAGATTAACTGTCATATTTCCTTGACTTTTTTGACAGCACTAGCAAATGATTCAAATTTACTTTGAAAATCACTCCTCCATTAGCTTCACTTATACACGATTTTGTAATTCTTAGGACGTACATAATCGTCTGCCTGAACTCTGGACAGATTTTATTCCACATATTCTCTACATTGGTCAATAGCTTCAACACGTTGAAGGACTATCATCAAAAAATTTGCAATCTTTAAACTTAAAAAAATTAACGAAAGGATATAATGCGAAAAAAAATCGCCAAAATTAAAAAAAAATTCATAAAAATGTTATAAGTTTGCTTGAACATAAAAAGTAATCGCAACAAGAAAATTCACTATAAAGTAAATAGATGTGAGAATAAGAATATCATTTAAATAAAAAACTTGTCATTATAAAAATAGCATCAGTGTATAAAATCTTCTTAATTACAAAAAAAGTTAAGGTTAAAGGAAAAAAATTATTTAAATAAAAAAAGTTGAATACAAAAGATATAAGAAAAATTCCACAAAAAAAAAATCGCCAAGACAAAAAATCGCCAAAAAAAACAAAAAATCGTCAAAACGAAAACCTTTTCAAATATTAAAATATAATAATATAAATATAAATATCTTCGATATTATAAAAAAAAGCAATCTGTGCCTCGTTTCTGTAAGGGATGTGAGAACTTTTCCAGTCGACAAAATTGTTATCATCCTGTGAAACACAGGGTGAGTAAGAAAAAAACTGTATTTGTTGATATTTTTTGTAAGTTTATATAAGTTTTTATGTGAGTAACCCTGTGTAAAATAGGACAACCAATATAATTGTTTAATTTTTCTAGACGCGAGAACTTCTCACAATTTATAGAAATGGGGTACTGAGTCCAATCACAGGGGAGATGTGTAAACATCTAGTAAAAAAATCTTTTTTTTTTATTATTGGCTTATGGTAACTAGAATAAGATATATAAATTTTTTACTCTACTGTATTTAAAAATCTATGGAAAACTGCATCTATAGATGCGGAATTATTAGTTGTGGGGGTGTGTGGAGAATTGCTTATATGCAAGTGGAAAACGTCAAATAAAAATGTTGATAAAGCTTGTAACTGTGGGTTTGCAAAATTTGTATTAAAATCTCTACCCATAATAATTGGCATGAGATTTAGATTGTTACCCAATTGTCGTGCACCAGCTTCAGTGTAAGGCAACAGTACGTAATGAATATATGTTATAAAATAATATTATAAATTCATTAAAAACGCTCTTTTATTTAAAAATTTATATTTATTTTAATTACTTTATATATTTCAAGTTTTTAACAAAATTATCCCCACTGGCAACACTATTACACTTCACAAGCGATTTCTATTAAAATTAACATTGCTCCTGAAGGTATGCTTTAAAATTCGGTTGAGTGTATTTCTATGCAGCTGTTAAGCTTGTCTGTACTTCTTGTTGTCCGTATGATTACACTAATACACTCATACATAGCTCACACCGATTTGGTAATGCTTTACGATTGGTTAACGATTACATCGCACATCTTACTCAAAATTTGTGCTTGTATTGTGAAAAAGATTTTTACCCCCTCCCCTATAGATGTTTTTACTTCAAAAATCCAAACAGAAAAAATCGCTAAAATAGAGACAATATATAGAGAGTAAAAATATTTCTGACTTTTATTTTTAATTTCATCGGCAATTTTTTTTTTATTTTTCTGATCTAATTTTCATATAACATGCATCATTGTCAACTTGACAGGAGCTAGATTTATCTCTTTCCTCCAGCTATTTGATCTGTTCAACCATCAAAACACAAAGACTTAAATTACAAACCATTTAATTACTTTTACGTTTTTTTTTTAATTTAAATTTTTAAACACTTTCCTTAAATTGTGTTGTTTAACATAAAAATTACAGATGTTGAAAGTGCATTAGATGGAGATAATTTTTTATCCATTTTCTTATTCTTGCATCTTTGTCAATTCTATTCTATTTCTATTCGAGCTGTTATCACCCACATATAATCATATTATTGCCATCCTGGTGTGTGTGGCAGATGCTAACAATAGACAAGGGTAGCAACCACTTTGTGGTAAAGTAATAAATTGGCTAATTACTGTACAAAGTTTGGGAAATTGTTGCTTGACCGAAAAATTTAATTGAATTCGCTTGAAAGCATACATTTTTTGTAGGAAAGGAAAGTACAATTTAGCTGAAAGAACAACAGCTCTTATTTAAAGCGCCATATGAGCAAGGACAGCACACTGTTGTACATATGTACATATAAACATGTATTCGAGTTCAGTCAACCCTGCTCTAATTGCCTAATTTGAAACCATCAATGTTGGTAGAAGCGACATATCGCAACCAGGGATACCAATTCCAAAAAATCTTCAATTATAAAAATCTGGCATTTTTGGATTCTAGCAATTGTAAAAACAAAAGTCTTAGCATCTATGTTTAATCCCTTTTACGAATGACTCTCAAATGAGCCAGTTTTGTAAAGGAATCTGTGAATGTGTCCTGTGCTTTTTTGATTTTTTAGAAAAATGTATTTAAAGCAAGGATACTAAGAGGGAAATTTCCTATATATTCCCAAAATTAGATGTAATTGTAATTGAAAGTTTTTTAATGACAATCATAATATTAATTACAATTACTTTTGTTAATTACAATCACATGTAATCATAACTGAGATATTACCCACCACAATTACTTTAAAGTGCAATTGTTTTTTTTTTTAATTTTCAATTGCCCACAAATGTAATTATAATTAACTAGCTATACCCGGAGTGCTTCGCTACCCCGATCAACTTTAAAATTTACCCCCATCGTCTTCTAAATTTCATTTACATCGATTTGAAAGTATTGAAGGAGCAGAAATAAGGTACATAGACTATGTCTTCTTCTATGCTTTAAATTTCATTAAAATCTATTTAAACATTTCGAAGGAGCAGGACTCATCCCTGGCCCCTTAATCGTCTTACTTTGGAGAAGCTACATAGAGTATGTGTCCTTCTAAAGGAAGGGGTATCTATATTTTAAATGTCACTATTATCGAGTTGAGACTCATAAATTTTCCCCCTACTTCCTCGTGGTCCTACTTTAGAAGTCATTTTGTGACTTTCTAGACGCATATTTATGTTCTGAATTTCATCAAAATTGGTTGCAACGCTTCGGAGGGCAGAAATTTCCCCCCTTTCGCCTTCTGTTTCTAGTTTTGAAAATGTACATAGCCTATGTAAGTTTTTAGATGCAGATCTATCTATGTTCTAAATTTTATTACAATCGGTTTGAACGTTTCGGAGGGCAGAAATCTCCCCTTATCGCCCTCCTTTTCTTAGTTTTAAAAATTAAGATAGCCTCTGTGTCTCCTTAGACGCATATCTATCTATGTTCTAGATTGTATTAAAATCGGTTTGAAGGTTTCGGAGGGGCGGAAATTTTCCCCGTGAGGCTCTCCGTGGTCTAGTATTGAGTCTTATGTGTGACTTTTTAAACGCAGATCTCTATCTTTGTTCTAAATTTCATTACAATCGGTTTGAGGGTAGACATTTCCCCCAATCGCCCTCCTTTTCCTAGTTTTAAAAATTTAGATAGCCTCTGTGAATCATTAGACGTAAATCTATCTATGTGCTAAATTTTATTAAAATCGAATTGAAGGTTTCGGAGGGACGGAAATTTCCCTCTATCAACCTCCTGCTCGAACAGGATAAAAAGTATCTTATGTTCGTCTCCTGGTACTAAGCTACCTCTCCACCAATTTTCAGCCAAATTGGTTCATCCGTTCTTGAGTTATAAATAGTGTAACTAACACCACTTTCTTATATATATATAGATTAGATTTTAGCCGAAAAATAAATACAATTTTTATAAAATATCCCAGAGGTCTAAGACCTCCAATTGTTTTTAGTAAAAATTTTGTAATCGAATTATAAAATATAATCCTTACTATCCAAGTCTGAGAAAAACTAATAATCAAGTTAAGCATCAGTCTTCTCTGGTAAAAGAATAATTTTTGGACAAATTTAAGCGATTTATCCTGTGGAGAACTGTACGAATGATTTAAATTTGTTTAGTACGGGTAACCATAGGTCACATGTGTTGTTTTGTTGAATTAAAGTGTGCAGGTGCCAAATACCAAATACCGGAATTCAAAAATTAAACTTTTCTGCTGGCATCCCTGATAACAGTGTGTTTTTTCTTTTGTCCTTTTCATTCTATTTCATTTCGAAATTGTGGTTGATGAAAGATATCAATACGAAACATCATTTGCTTGTACTTCTCTTTTCCAATTTTGGTCATTTGTTGTTTTGTAATTTAGCGCAAAGCAGGCACTGCAACATTATTCCAAACATTCGTCGTACTAATGTCACTCGTTCTGTGTGTGTGTGTGTGTGTGTACCATTTCCGGTTTCCGTTTTATGTTGAAAACATTTGAGCATGTTGCTTTTTGTCCAGCTCGTTTCTTTTTTTTTGTTTATTTATTTTCTTTTCTCTTTTTGCTGCTTATTGTTCGTATTTCATTTGATTTGAGGATGTCTCGCAAGTGTCTCATGCTAAATGTTAAAAATTTTTGTTAGAAGAAGAATGATAGAAGAAGAAAAAAAACATACAAAAGCCACTTTATCTTCTATCATTGCTTTTGCTATTACGAGTATATACATATGTATTGGCTCTGGTCTCTCTACAACCTAATGTTGGCAAGTGTAGTAATGACGTTTGGGTTTTTTCTTCTCACTTTCTGTCGATAAGTATAAACACTCGCAGGGAAGTGTTGTTGGAGTTGTTAATGATTATTATCACTTTTTTTTTTGTTTTATTTTCTTGTTTGGTTTCTACTTTTTCTCACTAATTTATTTTTTTAATATACTTGCATATATATTTCTGTATGTAATTACATTTTAAGCACCATTTTTTATATTATTTTTTTTTTACTCTTATTGCTTCTTTTATAAGTGTCAGCCTGTTTGTGTGTATTGTACTTTCGTTTTGGCATCCTTCAATCTAAAAGTCCATTTCTGTTTATCATCTTTTAGTTTTTGCATTTCAACATTTATCTATGTAAGTGTTAATCTCTTCTATGTGGTTGGTTTTACATCTTTTCGAAGTGGAAGAAGGCAATTTTTTTTGTGGATGAAATTCTGTTAGAAAAAATTATAATGAGCATCATTTCAAATTAGTTGTTACATTTAAGTCTTTAATTTATTTGGGCTTCTCATCGAAGTGGAATGGGCAAATGGAAATAAATATTTTTTAATATAAAATTTTTTTTTTGAAGTTGAATATTAGAGTTTTGCTATGAAAGAGTTCTTGAAAATTATTCTTCCTCCTATAATGCCAGTTCAAAATCGAGGCCTCTCACTATAGGTAAAGAATAATTGCAGTCAAAGTAAAATGAACAGGACCTTCAATTACCACCTATCCTGCAAAACCACATTTCACTTTTGCAGTCTTCCAGGAAAAATAAAACTTTTTTTGTAAGAAGGGTACCCCTCTTAACACGTCCGTTTTCAGCTTTATCTTCAAACTAACCCTTGCAAAATTTTAAGAACCCCAGAAATGGGATAAATTAGTAACTCTTCCAGTCCAGGCGTAACGGATATTAGGTGGAACAAACAGACGGACATCTGTGTATCATTACAACAATATATCAATATAACATGTGAATATTGACTCACTACAATACCTGAAAAAAACAAATATTCATATTTTTAAATTACCTTTTTACATAAATTATTACTGAAAAAACTAAATATCTTAGGGCACTGCTACACGTTCAATATATATTGAACGCGATCCAGTATCGCAATATTTATTGAACCTGTAGCATGCAATATTGATGGATCGCGATTCATATCGCAGAATGGTCTAAATTATGGAATCCAGACCGCGGATCGCGGATCGCGTGATAAATATTGAAAGTGTAGCATTTTCATGATATTAGATCGCGATACATTAATAAGAAATGAAATAAAACAAATAAAATAAAAGACGCAGTGCAAAAAATTTAACAAATAAAAAGTAAAAAAGTTTATTACATTTGTGTAAAGTTTGTTTTAATAAATGGTAATGGCAGAAGATAGTGAAAGCGAGTGGGTTCCCGATTACCGGTGGAATCGGAATTAATGACCAAAAAAATTATTTTTAATGACTTTATCCGATCCGCACAGCACAAAAATAACACAAATACTGACGCGATAAATATTCAACATGTAGCATACGCTCGTGATCCATCAATCCAATAAAATTGATCGCGATCCAAATATCACAATATACATTGAACGTGTATCAGTGCCCTTAGTCCTCTTGGATGTATTATAAAAATATTATTTATCAATATTTTCAGCTAAAATGTAATTAATACGAAAAAAAAAAAATTATTATAAGTCAGATTTGTTTTTGAGTTTCCGGCAATTCCCAAATAAATGTCTAAAAATCCCAAGTGCAAAATTTTTCAGTATTTCTGCGGTATTTTTCCTATATTTTTGGCAGCAGCACATATTTGTTTGGAAAAAATAAAAATCAGCAGAAGAGTTTCTTCCTTTTTACATAAAATAATACTGACAAGACACTAGAGGTCTTAGACCTCTAGGATGGGTTATAGAAATTTTATTTATCAATATTTTTAACTAAAATGTAATTAATGCGAACAAATTATTGCAAATCTGATTTGCTTTTGAGTTTCCCACAATACCCAAATAAATTTCTTAAAATCCCAGGAATGAGATTTTTCAGTATTTATGCTGTACTTTTCTTATATTTTCGCAGCTATTTGTTTGGAAAAAGAATAAAAAAACAAAAGAATAGTTTCTTCCTTTTTACATAAAATAATACTGACAAGACACTAGAGGTCTTAGACCTCTAGGATGGGTTATAAAAATTATTTTTGTCAATATCTTTCGGCTAAAATATAATTAATGCGAAAAAATTAATGCAAATCTGATATGCTTTTGAGTTCCCGGCAATTCCCAAATAAATTTTCAAAAATCCCAAGAACAAGATTTTTCAGTATTTTTCTGCTGTACTTTTCTTATATTTTGGCAGCAGCACATATTTGTTTGGAAAAAAAAATTAAAAAACAGAAGATGAGTTTCTTCCTTTTTACATAATTTAGTATTGACAAGACACTAGAGGTCGTAGACAACAGGATGTATTATATTTTTATTTATTTACCAATATTTTCGGTTAAAATGTAATTAATGCGAACAAAAAAAAATTAATGTAAGTCAGATTTGCTTTTGAGTTCCCGGAAATTCCCAAATAAATCTCTAAAAATCCCAAGAACAAGATTTTTTAGTATTTCTGCTGTTATTTTGGCAGCAGCACATATTTGTTTGGAAAAAATAAAAACCAGAAGAAGGGTTTCTTCCTTTTTACATATTATGAAACTGACAATAGTGACATTAGAGCTCTTAGACAACAGCATGTATTATGTGAACAAAATGAATGCAAGTCAGATTTGCTTTTGAGTTCCCAACAATTCCCAAAATAATTTCAATAAATCCCTAAAATTTGATTTTTCAGTATTTTTTGCTGTATGTATTTTAAATTTTGCCAGGAGCAGATATTTCTTTTGGATATACTTTAAAACTAATATGCCTTAATATTTTGGCATAATAAATTTTTTGATTGCAGCTTTAAAACTTGAGATATTTATGTACATAGAAAATTTATTAAAAAAAAAAATATCTACAGCGATATTTAATACAAAAAATTTTTTTGTGATATTATTTATAGCACTGCCTGTTAAATAAATACAAACATGGGTTTGGTACTGATGCAAATTATTTTTATAATTACAAAGTAACACGATTTGCCTGTAAAATACGGAAAAATTTTTCTGAGCAAACCAAAGGACTTAATCATCAATAAAAGAGCCTTAAAGACACTGATGATATATTTTATCTGCCAACTATATCCATATGGCTGACAAGCTGAAAGCTCATCGCTTTATTTCGTTTTTGGATTTTTTTCCGGTTTTTAGTGTTTAGTTTTTGCGTTTTTTTTTTGTTTTCGGCGATTTTTTCGGTTTTTGTAAAATTATTTTAGTTTTAGAATTTTTTAATTTTTTTAGCTTTGGCGCTTTTTTTGTTTTGGTGATTCTTTGGCTTTTCGGTGATTTTTTTGGTTTTTTTAGTTTCAGCGGCCAAAGTTTTACATATTCTGTGAAAATTTCAGGTCCGTAGTTCTTACAGTTCTCGAGAAAACTGCCTGTGACAGACAGACAGACAGACAGACGGACACTATAGAGAAAAAAGTAAACAGCCCCTTTTCACCTTTGGTGTACGGAACCCTAAAAAGCATTAGCCAAGGGATTATTTTTATCTAAATAACAGCAAATCTAACATTGTGGTATTCCAGTAGTGAATAATGTAACATTGTGTGTTTTAAAGCTCCTGATATAAATAATGGGTAATTAAAGTGCCCTGACTTGATAAGAATTTTACGCTAGCGACTTTTTATTTAATTGCAATAATTCAAACGTACAAAAGTTAAATTCTTAGGAAATAAAAACGTAACAATATTTTTGCTTGTAAAATATTTTATTTAAATATTTTTGAAAATCTTTAAGAAATTTATTATTTGACATGTTGTATAAGTTTATGTTATTATCTTGTGATTTTCAAATTTTTTTTTTGCGAATTTTCAAATGGTTTTTATTTTTTTACATAACCATCTCTGCTTGCCTTGTAATAGTTATACATATGTATATATAAGCATTTTTTCTATAATTTTAGAATGATTTGTTTGTGCTCAAATTATTATTTCATAAGTAATACAAAACTTTGCGAAAGAGCACTTAAAAAAGGCGATTCTTTGTGAATATCACATAAATACGCTTGAGCTATCTAATTAAAACTATTTAAGCGTAAATATATAAAATTGAATTCCCATATACTTTTGAATTCTTATTGCCTAAACCTTAAAAAAAAGGTTTTTAATCATTTAATAAAAACAAACACACAGATTACCATTATATTATGAAAGAACAATTTTGATGCGTTTAAAAATAAAATATTTTTTTTGGTCATATATTTATCCACAAAAAGCCCACAAAGTTTAATGTAATAGACATAAAGGAGTTTAAAATACTTCAAGCGTAAGTTGATGATTTTCGTATACTACACTACAAACAGAAGAGGCACAGACCATTCTGTTGATTTGCTGGTACGAGGAAAGAAATGAAAGACTAAAAGGTTTTTGGCATGAGAAAACTTTTCCAGTGCATATATAATTAAAACGATTTATAATGCTTTCCTTGAGTAGATAACTATATCCCTAAAAGTGTTGTAGCACAATAACCTTAAGCCTTAACCGTAGAACGTGTAAACAAAAAATACCACACAAACCGTGTACCCCGTGTACCCCGTGTACAATTGTTAATCAGTTTCAGCTTCACAGAAAAAATATTTTATTTTGATATCGTTAATGCATATTTCAAAGTTCTTAGTAACAACTTCATTAAAAAAAATCTTTGAATAGTTCCTTATTTGCTCATTTTGTACATATAAAAACTAAAGGGTACCCGGTTACCTATGTGTTTGTGTAAGTGTCATCTTTGGAAGCTTATAGCTATGGAATCACTGCACTCAATTTCATAAATGGGTCAAAATTACTTAATTCTCCTACATCCGTAGATTCAATACCCTATTCGTATTGGTCTTGCAGTTACAAACGTTTACGGGTACCCGCTAATACGTTCTAGGGTTAAATATATTTTCTTATAGTAAATAGGGTTTACCCAGCTCCCAGCCATTAACTGAATAGTGAAACCAAGAATAAAGTTGCTTATAATTGTTATGTTCAAATTACTTCTCATCGTACAATTGAATATTAACTGTCACAATAAAATTCAAAATTTCCATCAAAGATGCCAGGGTTCTAACGCTTTTGAAAGAACTTTTTAGGTCCCACTAAAAAAATTCAAAACAAATCGAAACTTTAAAGTGGAAGTACGAATGTGCTTTCTTAAGGAACAGCTTATATTTTTCTAAATAGTTTAAAAATTTATTAAATATAAAGAGTCATCAGGGGCATAAAGTAACGATATATGCATTTATTTCTTATTATTAAGAACTCTGCCGAATTCAGTCCATTCTGGGCAGATAAATATGTGCAACACGAGAAACCTGTAGAATTCTCTAACTTCCCACAATGATCACTAATATTCCCAATATAGTTTGTTTATTATTATTATTATTTTTTTAAATTATTATTCCAAAGTTCCAGAAATAGTTCTAGTTCTGCCTTTTGTCGAGCTAATGGGTTCATCGTTCTTTTACAGAATTCTTCAGTTTACCCACAATGACCACGTGTAATTTTTTTTTCAAATTGATTTTTTTAATGTTCCAAAATATTTTTTGAAATATTATTAAATTTTTACTATAAGGACCCATATTTTGAACCAACTGGATATTATATGCAAGTCCCTTTTCACAGATTTCGACTCTGAATTAAGATACTCCGGTTTTAGTATCACTGTTAAGGGGTTAACAGTGCACTGTTAACTCTAATGAGGGCTATGCTAAATATGCTGGTTCTTGTCTCTGCTAGTTATACACTACAGAGGTAATTGTGAATACGCTTTTATTTATGAACACCTAAGGCTAAATTATTAATGCACCCCCGCGATAACTCCTTAACAAAAAAACCAAAAAAAAAATTAATAAATTATAACTCGGTCACACTCTAGCTATTGTAAAATAATGCGTTTCTCGTAAAGTTTTTTCAAAGTCCAACTTTTAAAAATTCCGAGTATGAGCAAAATTTAGATCAAAATAAGGAGCTCAGTCTTCCCTTAGTCCTGATTCAAATTAATATTGTTCAGGAATATATTTACAGGCAATGAAAGAGCATTAGTTTATTCATGAGGTTGCCTTCACTGGTTCCGCCTTTGGGAAAGTCAACAGATCCCTGTCAGCACGTCAACCGAGCTACACTAAAGGAGATGGTTTGTGTTTGGAATCAAACATTTTAAATTTTAACTTCAGTCATTTCAAAAAAATAAACTTTATTAAATTGTGCAGAAATTTCTTCTCAATAATGCTTTTTGAACTTCTGAGCTAAACCAATTTCGGATTTGATTGTTTCAGCAGTTTAAAATTTATTTGAAAAAAAAAACATTTCTTTGCAAATTGCACTAAAAATTTCGAAATCTTTCGAACTCGTTTCAATTTAAGTTGAAACAAATGTCCTTAAAATGCCAAGAATTCGGTTGCAATCAGTTAAGCCAGCTCTTGGATAGAAAATAAAATCCCAAGTGGAAAATATATTTTGTATCAGATCAAAAACATTGGCTTGGCTTCGGTTTTTAATTTTTCAGTAACCCTAGGTTGTGCATTTTGGGGCTTTGTGGCTCCGCCCCCTTTAAAAATATGCATACATTCCAAATTCCAGACTTAAGCTCTGTGACACCTCTTCATATGCTGTATGAAATTAATTAATAACAATCGGACGGCCCGTTTAGAAACTGAATCAAATCATTAAAATTTGCTTAAACAAATCCCCCACTGTGTATGGGGTACTTTAGGCCCCACTAGGTACCAGAAGGTACTAGAGGGCACCGACGGATCGAGGTAAAAATTAAGTCTCAAAATGGTTACATATATGCCACTTAATTTTCTCTTTAACGAGTTATCAGTAGCACTATTTCTATATAGTGGTATATATGTACTCATCTCCTATTTCGCACAATGAACACTTTTCGTTCCAAAATAGGACTTTTTTAAAATTAAGTTTCTGTGTTATTGATATATCTGTTATATATTCCATTAGTATAATTTCATTATTCAGATCTCGGACCATAGATTTTCCATTAATTTTTGGGTAAAGTATCAGTGCCTGTTAGTAGGACTGTTAAATGCTTAACAGTACGCTGTTAACTGCAAAATGAGCTATGTACAATTTTTTGATTTTTGTCTCTGCTAGTTAAATTTAAATTTATCTTCACACACATCCCATCTCTTATGAAGGGCATATCAGATTCCATTTAACCGAATATCGAGCTTTAGTCTGTTTTATACTGAAACATGAAAATGAAATAAACAAACCAAAAATTATTTAATAACACATACACACATACATACATACAAACATATTTTATTATGGTATCTATAAATAATGGAAAAATTGGAAAATTTTATTTTATTTAAGTATCCCCACCGATTTAACAGCAAAAACAAAATAATAATGTTTATTATTTATATGTTTAAGAGTACTATCACAACGAAAAGAAATTTACACAAATAAACTAAAGGATTATTTAACACACAGACATAAACACACACACATATATACATATATAAACAAACACATACACATGCACAACAGGGTAAATTTTCACATTTATGCGTATTTGCACATAAAAATGTAAAGGATATAAAAACAGCAATATATGACATAAAAATACAGAAAAAGAAAGAAAAGAAAAAATATTTACCACATATGTACATGTACATATGTATTTATTTATATACACACATATGTATGTACACACAAGAAAATTTTTTATTTAAACTCATGAAAACAGGGTTAATTTAAGATTTTTCTGTAGTGGTTTTGTTTTATATATTGTGTTTCTTCTTTTAATTCAACATGATCTAAGGTCAACATCCAATAAAGTTTTTGCTTTTGATATAACTTTTTTTTCATATTGATTAAATATTTCAGTACTTTTAAATTAAAATCAAGAATTCTTTTGATTCAAAGTTATTTCAAGTTGAAACAACATGAATTTAATACAATGCAGTTTCTTTTTTAGTTTACTAATAAAATCAAGAAAACAAGCACAACAGAGCAGTGTAGCTACAATTAAAGCAAATAAATGCCTATTCCATTAAATTAAAATAATAAATTAATCAAAATTTGTGCATGTTGATTTAACATTAGTATTTTTTTTCTGCATGTACTCATATATGCTTTCTGCATTTTCATGTGTGTGTGTGAATATGGATGCGTATATGTAAATTGCATAAAAAATTGTAAACAGCAAAATCTCTTCAATAAAAGTCCTCTACAGGATGTAATATAAAATTGTTTTTTTTTGTTGCTATATTTTTATATACATATCGCTACCTTAATATAGAAAAGCCCTAACTAACTATTTTTTCGAAATCGAGATTTTTGCATTTTTCGATACATTAGATCAGAGCTGGCCACCGCGAGAAACATGAGAGAACTATATTCGCGATTGATGTTCGGCACTCTGGTGCTACTTTGGGCAATTCAGCGTTAAATGTTCCTCTGTCGAAATATACAAACAAATCGATTTCGAAAAAAAATTAGTTAGGGCTTTCTATATTAAGGTAACGATATATTATATATAGTCAGCTAAAATATACACTTAAAATCAATCATGTTTTTTGTATGCTCGTTAATCATCTCTATTAAACAATAATAAAAAAATCCTTAATTTTCACTTAGTGTATTGAAGTGATATACTTGAAGATTAAATAAGCTTCTTAACATTTAAATTCATAATTTTTTATTTCCCAAAAACAAAATTGGCTCTTTTGCTGGCTTTTGAAGATTGAGTATCAAATATATATACTAGATCCTTTAGTTTCTATAAGGATCAAAGAATATCAAATGCATCGTTCGTTTATTTTTTAAGCACCAAAACTGGTGTCAGAAGGACTAAGCAATTCGAAAGATTTCACTTAGGATGAAAAATTCTACTCCTTGCTGTGCAGGACCAAATGTTTTTAAATTTGTAATACTCTATATGACTCTTAAGCTTTAAAATCATTAAAATTTTGCAAATTTTAAAAAATGCAGACAAAAAAATTTCATCTTAAAATTTAATTGAAACAAAGTTAATTTAACCTTTTTTCGACAAGGATTTTGCTTAATATATGTTTCATGTTAATCTAACATAATTTACACTAATTTTCTAAGAAAATTGTTTGCTTTTGAAATAAATTTATTTTACGTTTACTTAACATTCCCGTAGTGTTAAATCAAAATGAAGAATCATGTTGAATCAAAGTTTATTTTAAAATTGAAACAACATAAATTTGATGCGGAAATAATACGAAGAACCATGCTGAATCGAAGTTATTTCAAGTTGAAACAACTGGATGTACTTGAAATAGATTTCAATTTCGTGCACTTGGACGAATTCGTCGATAAGAATTCGCTGCGCAAATTTGTCGTGTGAAGCACAATTACGACGAATTCGTCGATAAGAATTTGCTCAGCGAATTTCTCTCTTATATTTGATAAAGTTGGTCGTTGTGTGCACAAAGACAGAAAAAGAGAGAGACAGAATTGTTTTTTCGTCGTTAGTCGGCGTACCCAATAGAAATAAATCTATCTCAGAGTTCATCACGCATGACGAATTTCGTTCTATGGCGGAGTTGTGCTTATTTTCATATGCATATATTTCATATATGTATTTTAAACATTCACAGTGAGTGAAAATCACAATAACGACAATCCTTGTCGAATCCTGTTTTTTTTTATAAAAAAAAATATTGACATCTTTTGTTGTGGAGCTGCTAGTTTTCATTTTGTATTTTATTGCATTTGTACAATTAGTAGAAGGATATATAAAGGCAAATTTAAGATGACATAACAATCTTGTTTTCTGTTATTTTCCTTTTTGGTTGGATTCTCAACATTGTCCTCTTCAACAACAAATTTTCCGTTTTGCATTTTTGTATATATACTTTTTTTTAATTTTCTTTCTATATTTTTTATATAAACAGCAACTTGAACAAATTTAGCAACGAAAAAAAAGGAAACACAACATCATCATGGACATGATGATTGTCTTCACTTCATCGAAATCGTCAGTTGTCGCTCTAATGTGGAAGTATTTTTTATATCATCGCTTTTTTGTTTGTTTGTTTTGTTTTATTTTTTATTTTTTTTCTGCCTCTGTTTAGTGGAATATTCGAATAAAGGTCGCCCTTTCAATTATTTATGCATGCCCACTGATTTATGACAGACATTATGAATGACCAACCAATATCTATCTCTCCGGGGTTTCGCTTTTAGTTTGCTTTTGTCCTTTGTGGTATTGTGGCTTATTTGTTACTGAATTTTAAAATTTATTAACATAAATGAGGAGCAAAATCGAAAAACTAATAGAAAATTTGCTTGCTGTTTTATTATTATTATTTTTATTATTATGAAATAATGAGTTCTTTGAGCGACAGAAATTAAAACAATTAAGAACAAAATTAAAGAAATAATTTATATAACACACACATATATATTCATAAAAAAGTATATAAAATATATTTCGCGAGCACCGCATTCGATTTAAATGATATCCCAGTAAAAAAAGACACTCCAAAAAAGTCATGAAAATGTAGAGTTTGCGATCTGGAAGTAGTGCAAATTTCGATCCGATCTAATGATTTTTACATAGGGTTGTCATTGCAAGAAGTTCTCTTTTTCGCTGCCTGGTCACCGAATTGGAAGCGATTTTAAGAAAAATTTCCTTTTTTGTGTTCTATGATAATATTTTCATCTAGGAAAAATTGCTAATAGTTACCTATTTTTACAATTCGTTTCTTTTTATAGGAATTTAAACGCGAAACAGTAATTTAATGTAAATTTAAGCAAATAACTTTAAAATTTTAGACCAAAATTAGTTCATAAGTCTCTTCAAAAAAAATCGATTTTTTTAAAATTCTGGTGAGTAGTTTCTAAAACTATAGATGAATTACAAGGTTTTGTATAACTAAAATAAACTTCTACTTGGTTTTCTGCTAACTATCGGCAAATTAAAAATATCGATTTTTTGGAAGCAATGAAAATGTAGTTCCTTTAGAATGACTTCCAATTTTTTTTTACTGGGTATCCTCTGCAAAATTTAACCCCTAAATTTATCCAAAAAAAAAACCTAAAAAATGCAGACACAAAGAAAATCCTGCAATAGACACGTTTAATTAAAAAAAAAACCAAAAATCAATTAAAAATTTTATTAAAACAATTAAACTTTTAATTAAATTACATTTTTGAGCAAAAGTTCGATTGACTCAACAACATTTTTAATTGATTTTTTTTTCAATTAAATGTAATTATATAGAAAACTTTTTTCCTGTGGAATGTACAGCTGGTTAGACTCATATGTGAGACTTTTCCTCGAGGACCTGACCCTTTACGATCAATCTTCTTTCGTTTATCTTCATCAATATTAACAATTTATTTAATACGTTCTTTAAAATAATTTAAAATTTAAAAATAGCATCTATAAAGTTTATCCTGCCATTATTCACTTCACTTGCTTTTGGTTTATTAAAAAAAAAATATATTCACACACATTTGCAGTGGATAAATCATTTTATTTTATTTCTTCAAAATTTAAATTTTTTTTCCTCAAAACTCAAATTGTCGTCCTGCTGCTTTGTATTGAAAATTTCCATTTTTATTGTTCTTTTTATTGCATATAATTTAGAAACAAAGCATTATTGTTTTAACCCTTTTTCTTCTATCCTCTTCTCGATTTCCTTATCTTTGTTGCCATTTCCGGTAGTGGCAGTGGCTGGTTTCTTTAAGAAATAAATTTTCAAATTGTTGGGCTTGCAGACAATTGTTTGTGGATGTGAAAATTAAGTCTGGTCTGTGCATGTATGCATGTATATTTGGCTTATTTTTTCGTTCCTCATGTTTATGAAATTTATTTATATTCCCATCAATGTCATATAGTATATTCATGTTACAAAATGTTTTTAGTTATTTTTTTTTGCAAAAATATACATAAATATGTGTTAACAGATTAGGTGGGCCCATAGTTATGATATTAAACATGCCACTACTGTTAAATCAAAATGAATAATCATGTTGAATCAAAGTTGTTTTTGTAATGTTGACGTAGTGCAGTTGTGTTGTGTGACAATACTGTAACATGTGGACGTGATGGTTGTCAGATGGTTGGCCGGCTAAGGTGGTTCTTGCCAATCCATCTGGAGGTCCAGCAACTACAACAAACAAGCAACAACAATTTTAGGTGGTCTAGAAAAACAGTATGGAGCCCGAAGCAAATCCTAATTACCTCTCTGGTTACCTACACACACGAGCGACCAAATTCGCTTGGCAGATGTTATGCCATGGCAATCAACCCTCCCCTTAGAGATCAGAAGACCTCTCCGACAACATGACAGCATGAGGTTTTAATTTAATGTAGTATTTTTTTTATATTAATTATGGAACTTAAGCTATGTACAGACGGTTGTCAGATCTTACAATATTGCCAGTAAAATGTGCTCAAAATTTCTTACAACCGTGTGAACTGGCAATTTTTGTCAGACGTCGTTGCCAGAAAAATCATTGTCAGTCCATTGCAAGACTAGCAGCTGACAACAAATTGTCAGACATCTTACAATCGTGTGAACACATTGTAAAATTATTGCCAGCTATTTGTCAGACATTTTAATATTGTCAGATGCGCGAAGTTCGTGCATCTGACAATGGCGTCATTGTAAGAGAATTGTTTCTATGGGCAACACTGTACACGCTTGATTTTAAAGGAAATATATTTAATAAAATATATGCAACCAAAATCATTGCAGTTGCTTCTTTATGGTCCATAATAATTAATATTTTCACTTTTTACATTTAACACCACCACAAACGATTGATATTTAACAATTTCTAACAAGCGCTTTGAGTCTGGCAACGCATAATAATGTCTGGCAATTTTTGCATATGACAACCGTGTGAACTTACAATTTTTTTGCTGACGATTTTGTCAGCTGATTTTATTGTCATACAATCATCTAGCAATAAATTGTAAGATTTCCTGACAAATTTGATACAACCGTGTGAACTGTCAATCTGCCATACACTTGCAATTATTGATTGTCAGTACAATGTCAGCACATTGCCAGATCTAACAATATTGTAAGATCTGACAACGGTGTGTACATAGCTTTACGTTAGTGTGTGTATTGTCACAAGCATCCGGAAACTGTGTGAGTGTGTTGTATGTAGTTGGATTCCCCGACCAAGATTGGAACTAGAACTCATCGTGCCGATAACTACAGTCACAACAATCTTAAATATTTTTAAGATACACAATAAATAAATAACATCATGAATTAAATTTTAATTTTAACATAGGTTAGGTTCGGTAAGGTAAGGGTGGCAGTCAAAATCCCGGACCCACTCAGACCATTTTGGTACAATGTGATACCACAAAAATTCTACTTGTGCGGAGTTGCCAATGTCGAACCAACCACAGCTCCATATAGAGCTACTAATACGGTGCAGTTCAACAATGACGACATCAGAAAGTTCCCTGAACTCAATAGCGCCCATTGTGACAATTCTCTTTCTTGTCAGCCAGGGATTAAACATAAAATATGTTTGAAATTAAGGCTATTGTTTTTTTATCAAAAAAAGTACACCAACTGCGAAGGTATTTTGGATTGTCAGCGAAACATCCACAGTTTCCCGAAATCCTCCGACTTTAAGACTAATGCACTGCCTATGAGCCCAGTCCTTTAAACCATTAAAATATCTCTATGTTAGAAATAAAAGAACTACCCTAATATTATTTTCCTACAACCTATTACTACATAAACACACAAGCCCATTTATTTTTTACCTCTACAGCTAAAGTAGCCGTATTTCTGTGCGTATGAGTGTTTGTCTTTTTCCTCTTGCCTCTTATTCTTTTTTTTGTGTTCTTTTGGGCTGAAATAATGTTGCTCGTGTCAACTCCTTCCTTCGACTTTGATGTTATAATGATAAATTATCATACTGTTGCTTATTTTGTAAACTCTCCTTTTTCAAATTTATAGTACATTTTTTTGACATATGAACATTTCTTCTCCTTGTTATTTATTTCTCTTTTTTTTATTTGCATTCTAAGAAACATTTTATATATTATGCTCGAATGGTTAAATTTTCAATCTTCTGAAAATCAATCATTTTTACTGTGTTTTATTTTTCTTGTCATATTTTTATTGTCTTAAAATTACTACGCCACACAAAATGCAAAGCAGTCAGTCCTTTATCAAACAAAAGGCATTATCCTTATTCTTTCCTATCTCAAATGCAAGTGAATAGGTTTTTAAAGTATAGAATTACTTGAGAAAATTAATCAAGACTCGAAGTTGTAGGCACATCTGTCGAGCTGTGGTAGAAAAATTTCGACTTTTATGTTTTTACAAAATAAAAAATGTGTTCCGAAAATAAAATAATAGGTATTCTTTAAAAAATAAGTATAGAAACTCCTATTGAGCCGTAGCTACATCGTCGGCTTACAGCCTAAACCTGCTAAGTCCACTTTTAATTATACATGCAATTTTAATGCTTTATGAAAGAGAAAGAGACGCTGGGTTTACTGGCAACAATATTTATTTTAATTCGAAACTTTACATATTGCTGGGCTAATTTCTTAAGCTGGGTATATATGCTGTATAGTTTTGAACCTGACTCCACTCAGTTTGGATCTGTGCGACATGCCACATTTAAGTTTGAAAGTTATATAGTACACTGGCTTATGATGTCCATTTACCAGATGTTTGACATCAATCTTAAACCAAATGTAGTTAATAAGTCCTAAACTGACGCGAATCTGGATTAACGTACAGTCCCGTGAGGCCCTGGCCTAGGGTGGCATGGCTGTAGGGGCGGCAACATTTTAAGAGCCCTAAGATTTAAAATTTTAAATAGGTTGATATTGATAAGTTTTGTCAATCAATGAAAAATTTTAAATATAATTCTGACCTTACCCATTAATTTATCGATGCTATGTTAATTTCTTACGATTTATATGATAGTATTCTAAAACACTTGAGTAGACCATTGTGCATTGTTGAGATTTAATGTCAGTTCGGGTAAGTATATTTTAAATTTTTATTTACGAAACCAGTGTTAGGAGGTACTGAAAAGCAGCGTTTAAAAACTTCTGATTTGTGTAATTGCTTTTGCTTCTGCTTCTGAAAATGTAAACAGTCGCAGTCAAAGCAAACGCATGAAACGTAAAATGATACATAAGGGAGAATTTCAGAACTTTTGTTTTTTACTAGACTGTATTTTTTGTTTTTGCAAAAAAGTGCTACTGAAATTCAACAGAGAAGTGTGCATTAAATATATGGTTTTCGGAAAAAAAATTGTGAAAAACGAAAATTTTTTAGTTAAAAAGTATTCTGTATGACCTATTAGGGTGTCCAAACACGTCCAGATTATATTGCCAAACATTGTTAACAAAAACTTAGGAGTCGCTATTAGTTATTCTGAAAGAAATGACATTTTTTTTACATTACTTTTGCAAAAAAATTGCATGAAGACATACATTTTTCGAAGTAAAATGTGAATGAGATTTATTTGGAGGACTCTTAGCTACATTATTGCCATATAAAGTAAAGCGCTATCACTAAGTGTAAATTAGCCGTTGGCCAAAACTGATGGCACCATATTTTGAGGGCATACTGATTTTGGAAATATTTGCAGGTCCATAAAAAAGTTTTTCACCAAAATCGCCAAACTGAGTATAGGGGTTTACTTCCCTTCAGTAATACTTATCGAACCTATACTCTCAGGACTGTACGAATTTGCACATGTACTGCACAGTGTAATTTAAATATTTATAATTTTTATATATAATTTTAAATAGCTTTTCTTCATAGAGCAAAAAGGGCGGCTACCTCACGGGGCCTAGGGCGACATCAAACATAACTCCACCACTGCTGGTGGCAAACGTCATCACACAACTTTGTCATAATTTTCTTGCCTATAACACCCATTAAGTCAATGCGATAATAAATTGCTATATTCTTACTAAATATAAAAAAATCTTAATGATGTCCTAATATTTACATCTTTTATTTAAGTAAAACTTGAATTATTTTAGCTAAAATTTCTATTTATAAAAAGAGGACATATAATTGATGTACAGAATTCAGCACTACACGCCTAACCTGATAATAATATCTACAAGCCTTTTTTAAAATGAAGACAACATATTCATATTGATGACAAGCAGTGACATCAGCAGCGAGCATAAGTGAGCGAAATAGTGTAACGTATCGTTACAAAAATTCACACATGTAATATGTTGAGTTGCATACACTATGACTAAAAGGGACATACCATCCAATTTATATAGGGTACATCATGAATTGTTTTTGTTGTGATTAAGATTTATGTTTACAAATGTACCTTAGAACTCTCATCCATTTACTATAAGACTTCAAATTTTAAACTCAATCGAAGAACAAGGCACGACATCGTACGAATGTTTTTTTTTGCATACTACTATTACTAGGTGCTACCTTCTTTGAGGAAAGGGATAGTGATAGAGAAGACTGGTGGTGAAGGAAGAGATAGAGGAAAGCTTCATTCTTTTCCAACTCTGCTTTTTTTGCACGTTTTTAATAATGCAGTATTGCAGCGCCTCTCTGATGTTAAATGAGGCGTATTCAATTTTTTGAAGCTGTGTTTAGTTATTTTACAACGCGGATGATTCTGCTACACAACGAAGGAAGAGGAGGAGAATTGACTTACACAGCGGTAGCTATACCGATTTTATTAAGCCAATAAAACTAACTGCAGTTAACGCTGCATGCAAATCCGTTATCCGACTCAGGACAACAGGACAGATGTCGTACAGATCATTTGGTCACAGTAAATTGCTAGAAGACATGGATTGTAACTCGGACAACAGCATTCCAGTGATTCCAAAGATCACTATAAGTAAAGAAGGCTATCTGGAAAGTCTTAACCATAGTGGTTCTGGTTTCAGCTTTTTCACTGATGGTTCAAAGATGGATAGAGGGGTGGGAGCTGCGGTTTACTGTCAGGAGCTCGGTATAGAAGAATCTTATAAACTTCCTGATCACTGTAGCATCTTTCAGGTGGAAATCTATGCAGTCAAAATGGCAGCAGAGTTGGCCTTCATCCCTCAAACTGTGAATGCGAGTGTTAATTTCTATATAGACAGTCAAGCAGCTATAAAAGCAATTTCAGCTGACTGCAATTACTCCTCGGTTGTGTTTATGTGTAGGAAGGCCCTAAATATGTTATGTGCTGGTAGACAAGTACATATTTTCTGGGACCAGGGATGTATGGGAATTGAGGGAAATCAAATGGCAGATACACTGGCCAAAAGGGGAATTCAATTACCGGCTGAGGAAACGGTATATGTCCGAAAACCAATTCAACACCTTAAAGAGATCATAGACTCTAATATGAGGGAAGAAGCGGAGAAATGTTGGCTTGCGACGAAAACTTGCAAAACTTTTAAAATCATGTGGACCTCCTATGATCCCAAATCGACTAAGTTCCTTTTATCATTAACTAGATGCAACTGCAAACTTCTAGTGGGGGTATTAAGTGGACACTGCTGGACGGCTTCGTGTGTTGTCAAAATAGGACGAATACTTGACGGTACCTGCAGGAAATGTAAGGAACCCGGGGAAATTGAAACAATGGAACATCTACTGTGTCACTGTTTGGCTCTAAGCCGCACTAGATATAACTATCTTGGTGCTCACACTTTTCGTAGTCTTGAACTTGTAGCGAGAGTAGAAATGTGTTGATTGCTAAAATTTTTTAAATATGTGTGGCAGTTATTCGATGCAGGCACCACGAACTAGACTGCCATACTTACAGGTTATCTTCTCATCTGCTGGTATCGCTAATGATCAATCCCGGTCTATGCGAGGTCTTTGGACCACCCAGATTAACCTAACCTAACAGCATTTTTCATACATTTGCAATCGGTTTATAGATATTGCTAATGTGAACAGCTGTTTATATGTAAATACAAGCCGCGTTACCAACTGGCAAACATTTTTGAGAACTATCGCATTTCGCTTAATCGATTATCGATTTGAAAACGCCAAGCAGGTGAAACGACCAGTTCTCTTGTTCTGTCTCTATCGCTGAAAATCTGCAAAGTCAATTTATCGTTTTTTGGCTACGAACGTAACTTTTACATGCCTATTGCTAAATCAGGCAGTTTAAACTAAGCGGTCTTAAAACAAAGACTTGCATTTTTATTTTATAAATGAAACAATCTTACTTCTAATTCATAAACGTTTCTTTTTAAAATAAAATTGTTGTTACTTGATTTTAAAACATTTTGTTTTGGGTGTACGAAGTAATCTCCTTAAAATTTTTTATAATTATGCCAGTAGATAAGAGAAGAGTAAATTTCTTTATGGATGTTCATGTATGTAACTTAATGGATTTTAGAAACATTACTAACCAGGATATATTTAATTATCTTAAAACAATTGTTTGAATAACCAAATATGTGTATGTGTGGGTGTGTTCGTTCCACTTGTAACAAGTTGCACATACAGATTGCGAACTATTCATTCCATTAGCTTTTGTGGTAAAATATTTAAAGAAAATCTATGTGTTCAAAATTATACTTCTTTATCATGGTCATGGTCTGCAAACATATATGTATGTATGTATGTATACACACGTACATTTGTATGTGGGTAGCGTATATGTATGTATGTAAATGTGCATTTATGCTTTTACTGAAATAAATCCATTTAATTTTCATATATTTTTTTTTTGCATACAAGATAAGTGCTTTCAAGAGTATTTTGATGGATAACAATAGGAATACAAATAAGGAAATATTCCCAAGTCATAACCAAGCAGACACAAAACACACACTCTCTCACACATACACACACACACACACACACACACACACACACTTACACACCCTTTACATGTTAATAGAAAAATGAACTAAACTAAACCAGTTCAAAGTGAAGTTATGTTATGTAAGGGTAACGTGACCAGAAGCTTTTTACAAAAAGCGGGACACGATCGTTCAAAAAGCGGGATTTTGACGAAAATACGGCCAAAAAGCGGGATTTTTAAATAAACAACTATTTGAAAGCGGGATGTGTAATACGCACATAAAAAGTTTCGTATGTACTTAGGAAACACAGTTTTTAACTCAAAAGAATCGATTTTAAATAAACAAAAGTTTTTATTAACAAAAATTTTTATTTAGTAACGTAAAATAAATAAAATTAAAGATTTTTTTTACATCATTTACAAAAAAAAATACGATTTTTATACAAAACAATGTACAAAAACTTAAGGCGAATGATAGCAAGTAGCCTTGTTAGTCCATATTATCATCAACTGACTACACCAATGTGTCAAACTCTTTATAAAAAAATAAGCAAGAACTTTTTATTTTATTATTGACAGTTTGGTGAATGTCAGTTGTTATTCTCCTAATAAGCCCTCTTGGTAATAAATTCCTAAAGCAGCAGAATGTCTGCACATATAAAGCACTGTAACAAAAGGATCTTTGAGTGTGTACGTTGGTATTTTTATTTTTTTCATTTGAGGAGCTGCCATATCCAAAAAAAAATAAACAATAACTACACTAAAAAATATTTGGAATAAATTTTTATCAGTTACATATTAATAAAAATATATTAAGAGATAAGAAATTTCAAAACTCTAAAAAGCGGGATAAAGCGGGATAAAAATTCAAGGCGGGATCAACCTCAGAAAAGCGGGATAATCCCGCCTAAAGCGGGATGTCTGGTCAGGTTATGTATGGGCGAAAAAAAGGAATGTAATAATAGAAATGGAAATTATGTATGGAATTTTTTACACATAACAAAATAGAATATACGCATATAAAGAAATAATCTAAGGAAAAAGTATAAAAAATAATTTCTCTGTGTTGATAAAAAACATGAATTTTGTTGATGGCGATGATGCTTTATAGGCTTATGTATGTTGCATTGCATATGACCACCAGGGAGTTCAACTAGAACTATATTTATTTATATATGCCTGAAGGTTTGTCATTTTTCTTAATACCATTTGCAAAAGGAACAAAAACAACAACATCTAAGAAGTAAATCACAAATCACAAAATCTGCATATGTAAAAAATAGTTGTTGTATATGAATGAGTAGCAGTTACAAATGTATAAAAAATGAATAAATCTAAATGTTGATGTTAGAACATAGATTTTCTCTAGTTATTCTTGCAGAACATATGTAAACTAATGCATGAATTTGTTGAAAAGAAGTAGAAAGAGAGAGATAGAGAGAGGGAGAAAGAGAGAGAGAGGGAGAGTGTTTTAGTTGGAAACATTAAAAAAGTTTGACTTTATTCTCGGCCATGACGAATTTTATAAAACTTACACAACCAAGATACATATATATCTAGTAAGTTTTGATTGGAATATATAAGCATATATATACCGCTCATTTACTTCAATAGTGTCATAACTCAAAAAATTAGTTTTTTTTAATTAATAATGCAGAATAATGCTGCATTTCATATTTTATCTTGTGTAAAAATTTCATATAAATAGCTTGTACCAACAGCTCCTGAGAGAAGAATATTTTTTCATGTCTTCATTGAGTTGTATAGAAATTTAAAACTTAAAACGCGTTTTCTGCTGGTTTTTTTTTGAGTTATAACACTATTTTAGTAAATGAGCTATATGTCCCCTTAACTAGGAAAGTGATCAAACTCATAGAATTCTTTGGTCGAGATATTTCGTACATTAGATTTTAACAAATCAAAAAATATTTTTATATTATGCCACATTTTAATTTGGAGTTGTAGTAGTTTCTATTAATAATATTTAAAAATGCTTATGGCTTAAATCACTGGCAATCTTGAGATTCATCAGTAGAGTAGGTCTAGATGAGGTGCTCTAGCACCTGGCAGGGGATACAATAGATACACTTTGGTCGCAGTGTCCTGTACTTTCCATTTGATTTAATTCATTCATTCATAAACCACTTTAATAATTAAGGGCACATATGTTTATAAGTTTTCAATATTACCCAATTATGTCTTAGTCTGTATCAGTGATCGGCAAGGAATAGTTTTTTTGCTATTCATACTGACTGATTTTAAATATAAGTCAGTAGACATCATTTAAACTCAACTACTCTGATTTAAGCATGCTTACGATGACATTGATTTATAAGTGTAGGTTGAAATAAATATGAATGCGACGTCGACATCATAGTCATATTACCTCACTTTGATTCATAATTTCAGAAAAATACTTACACTACTCACATTTATTCAGCTCACTCAACTCGTGCATGTATGTTTATTTAAAATTTTAGTCATTAAACAGTTTTCAAGTAGTTTACTCGTACAATAGTATTAAACAGGGTTGTTTTTTCAATTCGTGGAACAAAAACGAAAAAAAAAGCAAGAGAGAAACACATAACTTCATAATGAGAACTTTAGTGTTCGTATGCAAAGTACGCCTTGTGAATCATACTTATTTTGCATCGTCCTTAGGCATTGAGTTAAAGAGATTCAATTTAAACAACGTCATAAATGTTGCTAAGTATGGGTTCAATGTGCACTTCAATTTTTCGAATCAATAGGACTCATAGACAACGTTGCAATAAGTATGCGTGCGCATAAGTACAAGAAATTATAAGTCATAATTTAACATTACTCACTTTTTCACTACTCATTACTGTTCTCTGGTCTGTATATCCTGTTAGGAAAACTTAATATGCAATATTAAACGACTTTTTAATTGAGAATCACCACTAGAAGAAGTATTATATACTATGACGTAGAAAACTACACTAAACTATCTTCCGGCATATAGATTCTTTGATATATAACTCGTGCTATATGCGGATAACATCGATGTGGCAGTATGAGACAATCGCCTGCTTACTGTGTCACAAAGGCTACAAGCATCATTGAAAATCATCAGTAAATGCCTGAAAACAGGAAAAGTTTAAATTTATTGCATAAAAAGCTTTTAACAAATAGTTTAACCATGAAGCGAAATAATTCTCATATTCTATTTTCATTGAAATTATGTAGAGTGTAGATGCAGTATAGAAATTTTAGGTTGTTGCAAAAACCGAGCAAAAAATTTCTATGCCTGTTTTCCACTAAAAAGCTTATTTTAAACCAAATATTTATTAAGGAATCAAAGCTTATCTTTTAAAATAAATGCATTTATTTATTTAAAATAAAGAATAGAAACAAATAAATAATCAAAATAATTAAAAAAAATTCACATTCTTATGTATGTAAAGTTGTACTGATGGTTGTTATTAAGTTGAAGATTCATGTCCTTAACGGAAGGTGTGAAGTTTTTTTTAGATGACATATTTTGTAAATAAAATTTAATAATATTTTATTATTATTTTAAACAAATTTTGTTACTACAGTCATTTTGTTTATCTTATTAGAAGGAGCCTTCACAAACAAAGAATTGTTTAAACTATGTTGGTTTGAAAAACAAAAGAACAGCGGTAAATTAAAATGATTTTCGTACTCAAGCATAAGATTTCATGCATGAAGTTTTGTAGTTTTGAATTTATTTATAAGAAAACTGAAGTAGAAAGCAACACGAAAGAGAGAATATTAACTTTGTTTGAAAAGTTGCGTTAATTGAGGTCTTGTGTTTTGTAAAGTTGCATTAACAGAGACACCGATGTTAAGAATTTTCTGTGTTGCAAATACCGAAGTGCTGCGCTTATCGAGGGTATATAGAGCTGAAGTTTACATCAATTTATATCATACGCATTAAAACAAGCACAAGAAGGCTGATGTTGAATGTGTTAGCCCCTTAAAAAATAGCATGTTGTTACGTTCTGCTAGTGTTTGTCCACATGGAATTTATCTTACAGACCGATATGAAATTTAGCCTAGTTGAATCATATAAAGAGAAACAAATAAAGTTCTAACACAACAATTCAAAACTAAGTAAAGGAAAAGTAAAAGTTACCACCTTTTCAACTTTCAATATTAAATAAAGTTGGATATAAGATGTACGATACTAGCGAAATATTTGGATATTTATTTAGAATCTAAAGTTACATATCAACACGATAACCAAGCTTAGCAAAAAAGCCATCCCTTGCTTTAAAGACAGCATAGAAAATAGATCCAAGACATTAAAAATGATTTTTAAACTAAGTATTGAAGAGTATGGTGCGATAGTCTATTGGTTAATTATACCGAGGGCTACTTATCTTTGGGTAACGGAAGGAATCCTTCGTGCTGATGCCTTGATGATAACACTCCTCCACAATGAATCAATCGTTGCCAGCTGATTTCATGGTATCTGCAAGGAAATCTTTTCCAAGATTACAGGCGTGACAATCGTCTAGCGTGATTGCTATACTGTTGAGGCATAAATTTAGCTATTTACCCATAAATGTTCTGAATATTTATCCATAAAACTTATGTTTTCTAGCCAATCTCTAGATATGCAACCATATTTGTAGCGTGTTGTTACAGAAAAGCTTACGCAAACGCAGCCACTAGCATTTGCTGGCAAAATTACTGAGAGAATAATCTTGCTTCTTCACTGTTAAAGCGTTGCTTGTAAGTGGTCTGACGGGTACAGTCAGACTCTATTCTAGGTGCTGTTGCCATTAACCAGACGTTGTTCAGGCTATGTTCTTAGTAGCAAGAGCTTACATAGCTCAAATATCTGATCAGGCTACATATTCACAATCAGATGTAACTATGTTCATATAATGTAACCTATGTGTTCTTCAATGGTACAAGGGGGCGCTGGCAAACGTTTAAATTTACCTGATGTTAAGACCACTCTGTAATACGGTCGTAATTGGCAAATGCTCACGTTAATCTGTAACACGGTCTGATCTCATTCATAGTCAAGCAATTGACAATAAAAATAAAGTAAGTAGCAATGTAGTGAATAGTAGAATATCTTTAGGAATGCACGTGTTACTAGCCTTCCAAACCCTTGCCTTAGACGTGGTCCTAGATCATTCTTAATTGCCACCGATATTGGTATTTAATAAACTTTTTCTTAAAAAAGCATAAATGAATGTTCCATATTTAAACATTTCTATATAAAGCTGTATTATTACATTTTTAAAATTGAGTGGTAGAAACATGGGGTTTCGAAACCAAAATATTTCACACGACGACCACCTATAATTTCAGCAATAAAAAAAGCACTCTAGGATACAGGATGATGATATTCGATAATACGGTGACGATAACATCGCGATTATATCTCTCTCGGGTATATGCACAACGGGTCAGTTCACAATATATTATAGCAGGCGTAACTCGTAAATTTTATTTTTTGGTAATTTCTATATAAACATTTTTTAATAAACAATTTTTTTTTTGTTTAAATTACCAACATGCCATATATATTTAGTTAATGAAGGCCAGATTATAACTAAGAGCTAATACTGCTTCTAGGTTATATGTAGCACACGGGATTGCCAAATCTGAGGTTCGGCTAAAAATTTTACACACCAATCAACTATTCGGAACTCTATTGAAGTGCTGCGAAATCCTTATATAATTATGAAATAAGAACTTCAGCTGGCAGCTGGAACTAAATAAAACGCTTGACAAATGATAGAGATAATTGGAAGAACTTTTTTTTTTGCGGCCCTATGTTGCTTCTAGAAGTTACAGGATATAGTATATATAAATTTTGAGTTTGTGTTAAAACATAAAATCTGTTTTTTGTATATCAGAAAATACCAACACGAATAATAGAGGTAAGAGCAGAGAATAATGGAGGTGAAAAGATAAAAATATAGCATATTGGATAGTAGATATTAGAGATGTGCACGTGAGCGTTTTTTGACTCACGACGCGCACGCTCACGCAGAAAAATATATTATATATACTTTCACGCACGAATGATATTGCAAATTATCACGATCATGCACGCTCACGAATAAAATATTCTTAATCACGCATAAGTGGCTTACAACTTATCGCGATCACGCATGCTCACGAAAAAGTATATAATCCAATTGGTATGTTTTTTGGGTTGAAAAATAGGCTCTTACACATACATCTGTATGTTTGTAAATATGCATGCACGGGTATATTTAAAATTTACATTGCACAGTGGGAAATCTTTTACAAAATAAATGGTGATTGGATTTATATACACGTGTATATTTCAAATTTACATTGCACAGTGGGGACTCTTTTACAAAATAAATGGTAATAAATCTGGAACTTCTAAACTACTGATTGGATTTATATGCACGTGTATATTACAAATTTACATTGCACAGTGAAGACTCTTTTACAAAATAAATGGTAATAAATCTGGAACTTCTAAACTACTGATTGGATTTATATGCACGTGTATGTTACAAATTTACATTGCACAGTGGGGACTCTTTTACAAAATAAATGGTAATAAATGTCGAACTTCTAAACTATTGATTTACTTTAGCGCACGGACTCATGCGTGGTTCGCCCATGACACGATCAAATCACGACATTAGCACATCTATAGTAGATATAGCTGGTTGGTAGAGGCCTTTCTAATCGAGATTCAACCTTATGCAGATTTTGATCCTTTGCAAGCTATAAAAGACCGAGTTCACACGCGACGATTTTAGCTGAGCAAGTTTTGAGTTTCAAAAAGAGAAAGTGGAAGATAATAGAGAGTGACGCTTTAATATTTTCCTCTCACGGCCGTGAACTAAAAAAGTTACTCAACTAAAATGGCCTTGTGTGAGCACAGTAAAATTTTAGTTATTTAAGAATGATTTCCACATTCTTTTTGCTGTGCCTGCTTACAAACTGCTTTCATTGTATCACAAATGTTATAAAGCGTCTGTTCGTAAATCATCACTGCGCTACAAATGGAAATTTAGATGTTCTAAACTGATTCACTAAAGTAGATAACGCACAAATAAATGTCAAATATGGTGCACAAACATGATTACTACTAAAAAGCGAAATTGTATTGAAATAAAAGTTATGATGCAGAGCAGTAATGCATTTACGAACACAGCCATATTTCCCATGCCTGATATGATCTTTGAAATATTTTAAATTAGAAAATACGGTATTTGCAAATCGTTTTGGACCTTCACTTTACATTCTTATGATGTGTAAATATTTACTTTTTCTTCAAATACGATTTTACTATTAGAGTGATTTTTGATTTTGTTGCTTTCCTTCTAATTTCAGCTGAAGCTAGAATATGTGAGAGGGAAACTTTTTATTATTTATGACTATAAATTCAATTTTTTTTTGTTAACCCAAAAGAAAAAAAACTATTTTGTTCTTTTTTGCACACAATTTTCTAATATTGGCTTTTCTCATACATTGACTATGAACAAAAAAAAAAAAAAAAAAACAAAAGGAAACACAAAATAAAACAAAAATTATAAGGAAAAACTATAAATGTATGCATACATAAAACATAACGAAAGACAAATCAATTTTTCATATTGTACAATTTTTGTCGTTATTCAATTTACTTTTAGTTAGTTGTTGCTTGGTTGTATGGTTGGATGGTTGGTTGAATAGATTGATGGTTGGATGAAACATGCTACATTTCTAGACTTTAGACATAAAATCATTCATTCATACATTCATTCGTACGTACATACATTTCAATCTCTACATTTGCTTATTCATAACTTTTTATGATTGTGTATGTATGCTTAGCAAATATGATGCACAGGGAATAGCAAAGTGGCTTTTTAAATTATCTTATGTATGTCACAGAATTGCAAGAATACGAGAAGAAAAAAAAAAGGAAATAAAATAAACAACCAAAACATCAACATAAAATCTTCAAAGAGATGAAAATTTATGCTGATGTATATGAGTAAATAAATATGTATGCATGTGTATGTACATAAATACATATTTATGTAAATATTTGTTGGGTTCGGTGAAAATAAATTTTATTATTTTTAAAAGTTTCTGAAATAACTTGTGAAACTTGCAGATTTTTTTTATGTTTCACTATATACGTTTGATAAAACATGTTTCTGCTATAGCACAATAAACCACATAAATGCAAAATACTCAGAATTAATTTCTTAAATAAATTTCGAAATCATTTAAGTTTAGTTTGCATATTACACACAGAAAGTACATTTATTTAATTGAGAAATAAATACAAATAACCAATTAAAGATTTACTTGAGTCAATTGAAATTTTGTTTAACAAATCTTTTGCTTAAGAGTTTAATTAAAAATTCAATTGAGCCAATTAAACTTTTGTTAAAAAGAAAAACTTTTACAATTAAACTTTTTTATTGATTACATTGTTGTGCAAAAAAAATTAGTTTTCAATAAAATTATATAATTTTTATATGGACATTAGTGGCCTAAATTTAACTAAATTTCAGTCTTTATGGCCCCACATACCAAAAGTGAAAATAAAACGCTATTGTTTTCGCTACACTGTCCATCTGTCCGTCAAAGGTTATTTTCTCGAGAACAGTAAGAGCTACGGACCTAAAATTTCGGCAGAGTATGTAGAACTTTGTCCGCTACAATAAAAAATATATAACAGTTAAACATTATAGGGTGTTCCAAAACGAACAACGGAAAACGTTAAAATACCATATAATATATATACATACAATTTGTATGTACCTTGTAATAAATAAAATAATCAGTTGAGAAAAAATACTAACTTACAAATTAATTATTTTGCAAGTGACTACAAATTGGTTTAAATCTCATGCAGATATCAACCATACATATTGAATAGAAGCAAGCACACGTAAGAAAGAAATAAAAGCAAAATAAGTAAATAAAAAGAAACCAAAAAAATTAAAAGAAGCATGCCATGAAATCAAATGCCAAATGTTTGTGTTGAAAAAAAAACTAAATAATTTCAATAAATATGTATAATATTTTCTATGAGCGGTTCGTATGCATAGATATATTTGTGTATGTACGAATTTTTTGTTTTTAGTGAATATAATAATAATAAATATTTATATAGACATATATGTATTTACATATTTACATAGATATATATGGATATATGCATATTTGTATATATAATATATATAATATAAATTGACATATATCTTTTTTTACTATAATATTAATTAACTACAAACTGGCTGAAAAATAAGTAGTTAGTAGTCAATTTAAAAGTCATGCAGAGATGGCCAATTGACTACCGTCTATGACATGCCTATGTTAAAATAGTGAGTCGGCGACAAGGAATAAAGTCACTTATTCAACCAGTTGTGGTTTGAAGTTACTTACAAATGGGTTTGAGTTCCTATAGGGTATATAGACACTTGAAAAAAGTTAATGTTTTTTTATACACACTGCAACATTAAAATTAAAAAAATTAAAATTAAAGGGTTTTCTATCAGTTAATGTAATTGACTACAATATTTTGACAATTTGCTGTATCTTGGAAACCGTAATAGGCAAACTTTTGCAATTCTCAAAAACGGTAAAACTAAAAAATCCCAAAATTATAAAATCGCCAAACCGAAAAAATCGCCACAACAAAAAAAAAAGCGCCAAATGAAAAATAATCGCCAAAATTAAAAAAAAAACGACAAAAACCGAAAAAACACCAAAAAAAATGGAAATAAATTGCCAAAACGAAAAAATTAATGCATGAAAAAACTTATGTAATGTGTGGGCGGCACAAGTTAGACAAAATCGAAGGAATGTGTAGTTGTGGGTCTCCAAATATGAGAAATTTTTAAAGAATTGCTCAAATCTAAGTTGGCAATAAAGAGAGGAGCATGAGCAGGTTTCGAAAATGTATGTCACAATTTTATTAGAAATAGAAGGGCTCCAAATTACTTAGAACTGGCACAAATACTTTTTCTCTCATGTCAACAACTCAGATGCAACGTGCCATTAAAAAAAAACTTCCTGCATATGAAATGATTTCTACTGGGAAACCAATCGTGAAACAGCAGATAAAATTTATAAAAGAAAGCGATCCACTAATTAGAGGCACCCTACACTTTGTGGCTGAGTGGCAGCGATGCTATCTTCTTAGTCAGGAAGGTCGTCGGTTCGATTCCCGCCAAAGACCCTGTGTTTTTCCCGCAGACAAGCTTAGCGCTTCGTTTGTTGTGTTTGTTAAAAAAATAAAAAATTTATGTTATAAAGTGTTTAATTTCATTTAAGATTTTTATTTATGTGTTAGATTTTTAGCCTTTATCGTAAGAAATACGTATTTAATATTCCCCAGTAAAAAAAATTGGAAGTCATTCTAAAGGAAGTACATTTTCATTGCTTCCAAAAAATCGATATTTTTAATTTGCTGATAGTTAGCAGAAAACCAAGTAGAAGTTTATTTTAGTCATATAAAACCTTGTAATTCCTCTCTAGTTTTAGAAATTACTCACAAAAATTTTAAAAAAATCGATTTTTTTGAAGAAACTTATGAACTAATTTTGGTCTAAAATTTTAAAGTTATTTGCTTAGATTTACATGAAAATGCTGTTTCGCGTTTAAATTCCTATAAAAAGAAACTAATTGTTAATAAAGGTAACTATTTACAATTTTTCCTAGATGAAAATATTATCATAGAACACAAAAAAGTACATTTTTCTTAAAATCGCTTCCAATTCGGTGACCAGGCAGCGAAAAAGAGAACTTCTTCCAATGACAACCCTATGTAAAAATCATTAGATCGGATCGAAATTTGCACTACTTCCAGATCGCAAACTCTACATTTTCATGACTTTTTTGGAGTGTCTTTTTTTACTGGGTCCCAGTAAAAAAAATTGGAAGTCATTCCAAAGGAACTACATTTTCATTGCATCCAAAAAATCGATATTTTTAATTTGCCAGTAGTTAGCAGAAAACCAAGTAGAAGTTTATTTTAGTCATACAAAACCTTGTAATTTCTCCATAGTTTTAAAAAATACTCACCAGAATTAAAAAAAAAATCGAATTTTTTAAAGAAATTTATGAACTAATTTTAGTCTAAAATTTAATAGTTATTTACTTAAATTTAAATGAAAACACTGTTTCGGGCTTAAATTCGTATAAAACGAAAGGAATTGTTAAAATAGGTAACTATTTATCATTTTTCCTAGATGAAAATATTATCATAGAACACAAAAAAGGAAATTTTTCTTAAAATCGCTTCCAATTCGGTGACCAGGCATCGAAAAAGAGAACTTCTTCCAATGACAACCCTATGTAAAAATCATTAGATCGGATCGAAATTTGCACTACTTCCAGATCGCAAACTCTACATTTTCATGACTTTTTTGGAGTGTCTTTTTTTACTGGGATTCCAATAACAGCATTTTATTAACCCCCGACCAAAAAGGGGTGTTATAAGTTTGTAGTGTGTGTCTGTGTAGCTGTGTATCTGTGTGTCTGTCCGTGCCCACGTACAGACCAAACGGCTAAACCGATTTCGATGTTGTTTTTTTTTTTGTTTGAAAGCTGACTTGATCAAGAAGGTTCTTAACTATGTTTGAAGAAAATGGGTTAAGTCGTTTAGAATATATCACATCTTTTCTAGATATATCGGGGGTTTTTAAAATTTTTATTTTTTGTTATTTAAATGAAAATAGCTAAAAAAGCAAAAACGTGATGGATTTGAGAACAGATTTGGATGAAGCACACAAAAATCCATTAAAATCACATAATGAAGTTAGTCCTGATTCACACACATCAGGTTTAGCTGATCAGTTTTTGTTAAATTTTCTTTTGAACCTGCATTTACGTTCATACACACCCTCAAGTCAAGTCATCAAGTCTCATCAAATAGAGTATTACGAATGACAAAACAAAACGAAAAAGCAAATTTGACTGGTACGGTCAAGTCTGTACCCCTTTCCATTCTCTTTTCCTCTCTCTCCTAAAAACTCAAGACTTGACGACTCAGACCTGACGTGTGTGAATCAGGACTTATTGTTACCGATTTATTTTAGTCATAAAAAAATTTTACAGATTTTTATATACATTTTCTAATAAAAAAACTACAGCTTAAATTCTACGATTGTGATTGACTAAGGTATAATTGTATAATTGCTTATACAGGGTGTTTTTTTTTAGAGGTATAGAACTTCGAATTTAAATAAAACACAAGAAAATCGTTTTAATGTCCATCAATTTGGCTTTATTGGAAGGATAATTTTATGCCATTAATGTTTAAATATGATTTCGGGCATGTGGCCACCGCGGCTGGCTCGAATAAAGCCAATTCTACAGGTCCAATTTTCAACCACTTTTTCGAGCATATGGGGCCGTATGTTGGCAATAACGCCACGAATGTTGGCTTCCAAGTCCCCTAACGTTTCTGGTTTGTTGGCGTAGACGAGCGACTTCACATATCCCCAAAGAAAATAATCCAATGGTGTCAAATCACACGATCTTGGTGGCCAATTGACAGGTCCATTCCGCGAAATTATGCGCTCATCGAATGTTTCCTTCAATAAATCGATTGTGACGTGCGCTGTGTGGCATGTAGCGCCGTCTTGTTGGAACCACAACTCATCCACATTCAAAATCTTCAAAATCTTCCATAAAGTTGATGGACAAAGCTCCAATTGCTGTGCACGGTGGCGAATCGATTCATTCGGGTCCTCTTCAACACTTTGCTCTACAGCGGCAATTGTTTCTTCGGTGCGCACTGTTCGACGTCTCTGCGGATGCGTATTACCACATTGAGTAAACGTAGTGCGAAAACGATCCATGGTTAACCGAATTAATTGCTCTGATGGACGATTATGTCGACCATAAAATGGACGGAGCTTGCGGTAAGCTTCGCGAACTGAACCATTATTTTCGAAACAAATTTGCACGATTTGCAAGCGTTGTTCTTTTGTCAACCTGTTCATGATGAAATGGCAAACCAAACTAAATATTAATCACTTGACAGCTGACAAAATGGCCGCCAGTTAAAAAAGTGATGCCAACTTAAAGTTCTATACCTCAATAAAAACACCCATTATAATCTAATGCAAAAGCTACCTTCTTTTAAATTAAAAATTTTATAATTAACTCTAAACCTTCTTATAAATAAGAAATACTTTGGACTTTTTGTATGATAAATGAATACTAATTAAGTTTATTAAAATTAATCGCATTAAAATAAATACTAATTTTAATTAAATATAAGTAGTCTGTGCTCAGTAAATTAATTGTTGTCTAATATATTTATGATTTTCCTGTATTTCTTATTATTTTGGTAAATTTACATAATAAAACTGATTTGCATACCATTACTAAAGAGCTGCAGCATTTTGCTTAAAACAATTTGTTATGCTTATGAACTTATTTATTATCTTTATTTGATTAAACAAAATATTTTCACTGCAATAAAAAAAATTATATAAAATAGCTCAGGTAAGAAAGAAGAATACGACATAATAAATTTTAATGTGCGGTCAAGGGTAAAAAAGTTTATTAACTTAAAATGAATAGGAAGTAGTTATTTCCGACAACAAGACAAAGTTTGCTCATGCTTATAAATGTGAGTTATTAAGAAATATAAATTTCTTGACGATCTTTCCTTATTGGTTATTTAATAGCAACCAAAACAAATTATTAAAAAAATTTCAAAACTTGTACATAGTAAATACATACATACATACGTAATCGTCACAAAAATATATATGTAAAAAAAAGTAAAATTTCTATTCAAAATTTCGGCCATCAAAAGTAGTGAGATAAAACTTTGACTAAGTTCTTGTTTGGCACAATACCTAAGACTACAATCTGCTAGCATTATATCTGTGGCAAAAAGGAAAAAGTGCTTAAATCGAGATAAGCTGATTTCGAGTTAATGGTACTTCCATAGTTTGCATACTTGAAACTACCCCTGCTCGAAATCTCAATTAATTTGTGTGATTTTTCAGGAAAGTTATAGCACTATGACTTGTAACTTTTATCTTCTTTAGACTTCCAAGCTCATTTGGAAAAACTATGACTTGAGCACTTTATCCTTATTTCCACAGATATTAATTTTTAATCGTTAGGGTCTCATACAATTTTAGAAAAAAGTCTTATGAGAAATACATAGTTAAAAGATTCAAATCTATAAAGCCGAAGTAGCTAAAGCAGAAGGTTGAAGGTTTATTGGTATAGTCACGCCCACTTTTCAAAACAGAACGTTGTTGCTGGGACAAGTGCAATGCAATCGCGTTTGAAGGCCTCAACTTAAATTTTTTAATTTGTATTTTAAGGGTGTGTCCCTCCCCACCCTCTCGAATAAAAAATCCTGGTACTTAGATTTTTCCAGGTCCTTTCTCATCTGGACTTATTTGTGTTTAAAATGTCAGCTTCCTAGCGTGAATTTGAGTTTTACGGGCGTGGTTCCGCCCCTTGATAACACTTGGTATTATATAGATTTTTTCAGTTCCTCATTCACTTAGACTTACTTGTTTTTAAAATTTCAGCTCTCTAGCTCGACCTCTGGCTTCAAATTTGATGGGCGTTACCCCGCCCACTTTGTTAAACGCAAGATTTTATTGTGGCCAGCGCTTGTAATTCATGTAAATATGCATCGGAAATGGCATGGATACATAAATTTAAATCTGCTAGTCCAAAGTACATGAAAGAGAAGGGTAAGATTGTAGGGCAGTAGTAACGCCCACTTAAAAAAAACTTTATAGCCTCCCATTAGTGCAATGTGTGTGCAAAGTTTCAATAAAAGTCACTTGATGAACTCCTTCCAATTTACTTTTTAACTTTGACATTTATGAGCGTGGACTTGCTCCCTGAATAAATTTTTCTTGCTTTCCGATTTTTTGAGGTGGTTACTCAACTAGCCCTACTTGTGTTGCAAATTTTAGCTCTCGAATTATTGCGGAAGAGCTTCATAGTTGTAACGAGTATCTTAGTGAGTATGTCTTAAAATATGCAGTGTTCCAACTCCATGTCTCAGGAAGCTTTCGAATGTTAGAGAAAAATTTTCATAGAATATATTTTCCCATACATTGAAAGGAAACCCTTCATTCAGACAATGAAACTATTCATTGTATTAATGAAATCTGTCATTCATTGGACAATGAAGAATGATTCATTGTATTGATGAAGTTCATTTTGGCGACTATGTCATAAATAAAATGAAACTATTTCATTAGTTCAATGAAACTTTTTAATAAATTAAATATAATTGTTTCATTGGTTTAATGAAGTTTTTCCATACCATAAATGAAGTTTATTTCATGAAACTAATGATGAGATTTTCATTATTACAGGTGAGTAAAAAAAAAGAGAAAGAGAGAGATGTATGCTATACAATGAAGAATATCACATTGTATAAATGAAATGATTTGAATGCATTTATGACGACCATACGGCTTCGAAATTAAAAGAAATTAGAAAAATAAGAAACAGAAAGTATTTTTTAACAAAATAATTTTTTATTTATTTATGTTTGACAAACTGTAAACAGTAAGTAGAGAAATTTTCGTTTAAACAATGTAACGATTTTCTTTAATATAATAAACTATGAAGAACACATGAAGAGCAGAGATTGAAAGATTTTCTGTATACAATGTAATTACTCATTGTATTAATAAAACGTTTCATTAATTTAATGCAGAACATTTAATGAAACCGTTTCATTCTCTGAATGAATGATTTTCCTTTCAGTGTAGAATTGTACAGCTTTTTCATAAAAATTTAAAAGGGAAGGAAGAGTAAGTAAATTATTTACGTTGTAAACGTTAACAGTACACCGAAAGAATTTTGCTTCATAAGTCCAATGAAACAATTTTATTAAAATTTTTTCACAAATCCAATGAAAATTTCATGAATATTGTGAAAGAGTTTCATTGGAATTGCTTCGTTTGTATTCTGGTTTCGTAAGAAGATTTTATTGGATTTATGACAACAATATTTTCTAATTATTACGAAACCGCTTTATATTTAAGTTGTTGCATTCTTTCCATGAAATTATTTTATTGTTTCGATGAAGTTATAGCACTGCAATAATTACACTGTTAAATAAATTTGATGAAGTTTTCAATAAAATAATTTTAACGAAACTGGTTTCATTAATCCAACGAAGCGTGACGTTGGTTGAATTTTAATGAATTTTACATTAGATTAATGTTGAAATTCATAGAACTTACGCCAAAAATTGATTCAGTGTAGTGAAGTTTCGAAAGTTAGTATGACGCTTTTTCAGGCGAAACTTAAGAAATAGCCTTCCATTCACTTAAGTTTTCCTACGATATCGTGCGGCAAGCTAATCGGTAATTGATAAAATTCGCCAGTTTTAAATATATTTTGTTTGTCCTTGGAGTAAGGTTACCATTAAAGATATAAACCTTGAAATATTTTTATGTAACTAAACTGTACAACTATAAGAAATTTTTTGGTGATTTTTTTTTTATGGCTGCACATTAATTGTTTTAGTCAGTTTCGCTGACTTCTATTTTTAGGATTGTTGTAATGGATTAAATTTGCCTATAATTTTTTCTTTGGGCCTGTCCCACGATATTGACAAGATGTTGACAACGTTTGACTTGTCTCACAGTTACATTGGAAACAACAACAGACTTTTAAGATTCATTTTTATTTTGAAGGTAAGTGTGCGACAAGTCGAACGCTGTCAGCATCTTGGGACAGGCCCTTTGTTTCTAAAATAATTACAAATTCGCTTGTTATTCGAATATGTGTGTATTTATTTAAAAATTAATTTTTTTCCCCCAGCTAATAAAGTTTAGTTTAATTTTTCTTCTCTTCTTTAGAAACTCACATTAATTGATGAAAAATACTTCATTCAATAAGAATTGAAATTATTGAACTTAAGTCCGATTAAGAAATTCAAGGCTATCATGAATTAAATTCCGCGTGAAATTTCTCCCTTTTCCAATTAGAATATTTTGTTTTCCCTATTATTTGCTGTTAGTTGGAATTTTTCTCTGGGAAAAATTTCACGTGGAATTTTATTCATGATAGCCCTGATTATTTCTGATTAAAATTCACTACAGTTAAATTAAGTCTAAAAATGTCTCAATAAATTTTTTATTACTTTTCAAAAAAAAAAAAATAGAAAATTGGACGTCACTTCATCTCAAAACAATCTTCGAGCTTATAATTTGATATTTACATAATAAAACAATTACCAAGATTTTCGTAAATTTTTATACATAATTGCCAAATCCCAAAAATAACCTTTGCATATTTTCAATTATACACACATTTTTTATTGCAGATTTTTATTCAACATTTTACACATTTACATAACAACATACATATATGTATGAAACTTAAAAGAGATTTACAGCGAAATGTAAGTGTTACCACAAATTGCTTCATTTATATGCACCTAAATAAAATTTTATAAAAAATAACAAAAAATTTTAAATAAAATGAAACAAAGACTTTCACTGACTATAAAATAAACCACGATACAACCACACGAATTTATACTAAAACATAAATACCTCCAGTTTAGTCAAATACTCTCATACCTTGTGCAAAAAAGAAAAAAAAAAAGAAATGCATACAAGTGCAAAGTTATGTGTGTGTTCGTCCTTTTTGTATGTATTTGAGCTTACAAAAAAAAAAAGAACAAAATATAAAAATTAAAAAAGTACTTCAGACTAAAATAACATTTACTAACTGTATTCCTATACTTATGGAGTTCGCTTTGTTCTGCAATCGTATTTAAAATACACCGTTTCCAAAAAAACAGGAAAAAAATTTAATAATAAATTTTGTAGATATCAGTTTACAAAAAAAAATTGTGGCAGTCACCACCTAGGATTAATAATAATGTAAAAGCAATTCCAAAAATATTTTTTTCATTTTTTTGCCACGCCTACAAATGCCGCCCTTTTAGTATTTAGTCTCATTGTAGTTTCATCAAAATAACACGGCTTTATTTTCGTTGAAAAATATTTAGCCTTAGGGTGGGTACGAACCGAGTTTTTAAAAGTAGACAAAATACTAAAAGGGCGGCATTTGTAGGCGTGGCAAAAAAATAAAAAATATATTTTTGGAATTGTTTTTACATTATCTTTAATACTAGCGGGTGAATGGCAGAATTTTTTTTTGTATGGAAGGTGAATAATTTTATTAATTTGAGAAAATTGTTTACTAAGCTTGTTTGTTAATATTTTTGTAAAGAGAGCCACAGAAACAAAATAAATATTATTATGCTATAAAAAGATGTCCCGTTCGACATGTCACGTTTGACTGTGATTAAAATTTAATTTCAAAAAAATACTATACAAATCCTTTTTGTGTAAAATCAAAACCATTTTAAAGAAGCATTAGTGCACAACATGGCAAAATTAGTCTCACTAAAATATTCTTTAAATTTCGTTGAACTAAAAAAAAATCCGATCAGCTACGTTGTTCACTTTACACTTCACGCAAGACAAAAAGATTTCACGACAGTCTCATTCAATTATCTTCACGATAAAGAACCAGCGATGCCAACTTAGTGCTTTTTGAAGACTCAAAATGCCCCAGATTTTGAGCGTTAGTGCCAAACTTAAGAAAAATCTCTAAGTAATGGTTTTAAAAAATTTGTGTATTTCTTAAAATTACTTTATTAAAAATTTGTTGTATTAATTTTTTTAGTGTAAATCCTTTGAATAATAAATTTCTTGAATGTTAAATTTAGACTTTTTTTTCATTTTGCCTTATAATTACTTTTATTGTTATCCAAACGATTTCTAATTGTATAAAGGTGTAGAAAAATAGAATAGATTCATATCGAATATAAATTATTTGCTGGGTTTTGTATAAGTTTCTAAGCCTACTATGCTTATTTTTCTTTATTGATTTTCAAAAATATAATTATTTGTGAATTCTCAAATAGTTTTTGAAAGTCAGTACATAAGATAAGAGGTTTGTGACTGTTCAAAATGTGTGGTTGAAGTCTACTGACGATTTGTTACAGCAACAATGAAATGCATATAGACATCGCTGAACGACCAGCAAATAAATTTCAAGTTAATTAAAACATTAAAATTGTTTCATAATGCTAAGCAGCATAGCTCTAACAGGGTGTCCTAAGACACCTCTCTTCTTTTTAATTTCATTAATTATTTCATTGTAAATTAAAATTTGCTTATGATTCTGATTATAACTGGCAATGGTGTAGATAAATCCATTCATTCGTTTCTCTATTTTCAGAGTGAACAGTATTTTCAGATTGTTTTACCATTTTATAATTTCTTTTTATTTTTTCTCATTTTGCACTCCATTTTTTGAATGCATGCATATCTACGAACTTCTCGTTTTTAATATAAATGTTGGCCATTTCCGGTATTTGAATTTGCATACAAGTTGAATAAAATTGTAGTTGTTGTTAAAGTACTGCGGCTAAAATGCAACAAGAATAAAAACAACAAGAGCAGCAGTAGCAACAGCAACAGCAGCAGCAGCACCACCAGCAACAGCAGTAATATCACTTTACTTACAATGTTGTTTAAAACGAATGAACTAGTGTGTATGCGGGTAAATTTAGTTTTAAATAAATAAAATGGATTTTTTAATTGTATTTCAGGTTCGTTTGCTGTTTGTTGCTTTTTTTTTTTGTTCTTCTTGTATTTTCTTTTTTGTTATCCTTGTTAAATGGATTTAATGTTGTAGAGATTTTTATATTTCATTTTCTTTTTTTTCCCTTAGAAGGATTTATTCGACTTGATTCGTTTCATTTGAATATTTTAAGCTGGATTTCTTTCTATTGGCCTTTAGTAAACGAGTACTAACACATTTGTAGTTACGCATATATGTACATAGACACATACATACATTCAGATTGTTGGTTGGTTTTATTATTTGTGTTAATTTACCTTTATAATTGCAAATGCAAACAATTTATGTAAAATCTGTAAAAGTGAAAATAATTCAGCAATAAAATTGTTATGTTTGCTCTAGTAAACTTTTAAGTACACAATTTATTGGTTTTTATGGTTACGATATGAGAATGAGTTTGCAAAAGTGATTGACTGATATACATATTTGTATAGTTTACACACACACACACACACACACACACACACACACACAGAGTTATAAGTAAGTGGAAGCACATTTTACGAATAAAATTCTATCAACCAGCAAAATCGGTTAAACTAACTAATATGAAGTTTAAGATATACCAAAGTCTATTTTATAGGACCACTAGTGTTTTTCATACGGGATTATCCGGGGAAAAAACCCCGGGATACTGCACATTTTCTCGGAAATTATCCCCAGGAAATTTGTGTGGGAGTTCCCGGAATTTTTTTAATTTTTTTTTTGTTTTAAATGGCTCGATAGTGCAATAAAAAGATGTCGTCAGTAGTAGATTTTGTGATTACTTCAGTGAATTAATTTTCGAAAATAAATGATAATGTAACTTGTGTGCATAATGGAAAAATTATTTTGTGCAAATTTAAATGCACTTGCGGGTTTATTTGTCATAATGGCAAAATTCAAAAAATTTAAATTGTAGCCCCATAATCATTAAATAAAAAAAAACTAAAAAACAAAAAACATTGCAAAAATATTTCTAATAATAATTCTGCCAAAAAAACCAACTTCAATGCAGAGATCAGATAGAACATTAAAAAAATTTTTTTTAATGTGTTGGTCAGGAAGAAATATGTGAAATATTAAATTAAGTTTTAATGAGCATGCCTACGCCCATTTTTTATATGCAAGATTGTATATTTTTCAGAGCTCAGGGGTGTGCTAAATTTTGTAAAAATCCGTTAAGTAAAACCACTTAAAATAAAATATTAAATTTTAATGGGCGTGACTTTGCCCATTTTTGAAATGTAGGATTGTGTGTATTCAAAGTGTGTGATAAGTTTCATAAAAATCGGTTAAGTATAACCACGTGAAATATAATAATAAATTTTAATGGGCGTAGGCAGCCCCTCCCATTTTTTCAACTATGAAATTGTGTAATTACCAAAATCAAACGTCTTCGCTGGGTTTCGCAGCAATCAAATAAGTAGAATATCATAAAATCAAATGAAAAAATTTGGGCATATTCCCGCCCACTTATTTAACAATAGGACCAATTAGAAGCCATATCCTTTCAGACCAAAAAATTAACTTTACAATCGGTATAAATTGTAATATGTTAAAAAGTAACAATGTAAAAAAATACACACTGAGTGATGACCTCCTCCTTTTTTTGAAGTAGGTTAAAAAGAAAAAGAAACAAGTAAGATTGATATATTCGGCTGACCCAATCTTATATACCCTTCATCGAAGTAAGTATGAAGTAATAAAGGGTGTTTTCTTAAGAGTAATACAAGTTTAAATCATAATAAAACAAGGAAATATATTTTTAATATAATTTGAAATTTATTTTCTGGTGGTTCAGCGTTGTCTATATTCATTTCATAGTTGCTGTAACAAATCTTCAGTAGACTTTAACCACACATTTTGAATAGCCACAAGCCTCTTATCTAATGCTTATACTTTCAAAAACTATTTGAGAATTCGCAAACAAAAATATTTTTGAAAATCACAAAAGAAAGTCTGTGCATAAGATAAGAGGTTTGTGACTATTCAAAATGTGTGGTTGAAGTCTACTGAAGATTGGTTACAGCAAATAAATTTCAAATTAAAATAAACTTTTGACTATATGTCGAATAATAAATTTCTTAAATACTTTTAATATAAATGAAATGGGCTTTATTCGTAAGAAAATTTTATGAAATTAATATTTATATATGATTTCTGCCATGTGGCCGCCACCACGGCTGGCGCGTAGAAAGCGCTATCTAGAACACCAATTTTCAACAACTTTTCGCTCCATTTGCGGCCGTATTTTGCCGATAACTCTTCGAATGTTGAGTTCCAAGTTTTAAACTGTTTGTGGTTTATTGAAGTAGACAATAACCATCAAAGAAAATAATCCAATGGGGTTAAATCACACGATCTTGGCGGCCAATTAATTGGGCCATTGCGTGAAATTATTTTTTTTTTTTCAAAATTTTCTTTGACTAAATCAATTTTAGCGCCTCCTATATGGCATGTGTAACTGTCCTGTTGTAACCACATATCATCCAGATTAATGCCTCATACTCGTAATTGAGGTACGAAAAAATTTAGAATCATGTTCCTATACCGTTCACCAACGGCAGTAACATTCTGACCATCATCATTATTGAAGACATGTGGGCTAATGACTCCGCCAGTCAATAAAGCGAACCAAACAGTAATTTTATGTAGATGTAATGGCGTTTCGACAAAAGCTTGTGTATTCTCCTTACTACAAATGTTCCAATTCTTTTTATTTACGTACCCCTTCAACCAGAAAATTTTTTATACCGAACTTTTCTTCCCTAAACATCAATTATATTTAATTTCTAAAGGGAAAGAAAAAAACTAATTTGACTTGGTTTCTATTATATTAAAGAAAAAGTAATTTTCCCACCCTGGAATTTATCTTCAATATTTTTCTCTCTTAAATACAAAATATGTTTAATTTATAGAGAAAAAGAAAAAATTAGTTGTAGTATGCTACTTGTATGTATGTATATACCAAAAAAAAAAAAAAAATACAGTTTTCCAAACCTGGAATCGTATTTTTGATTTTTTTATATTTCTAATACCAATTTAATTCTGATTGGAATATAAAATAGGTTTATTTAACAAAAAAACAAAAATTACTTTTAGCTAGTTACTTTTATATGGCAAAAAAGAGTGTAAACTTTCCAGCTCTGAAAGCGTCTTTCAGATTTTGCTGACTTCCAATACCAATCTCTGAAAGCCGATTTAACGTACAGACGGACAGACGGTTGCACCGACATAGCTTATTCGTCTTCCCTATTCATAAGGACCCAGAATATATCGTAGGTTGTTTATTGGTTTACTGCAGACATAATATATTTTGAATATACTGTGCCGCAAACCAATAACCAATCGACAATGCGACAAAGTGGCAGGCTTCCTGCGGGTAATATACAGAGAAAACAGTGCCTACTAAATACCTCATAAAATAGAACAAAAATTAATAAGAAATCTCTATGGTTTTTTTCAATAAAGAAATCTTATTAATTTCATAGCGTAACCTTTTTGAAAAAACCAAGAAGAAATCTTCTAGTTCTTATTAGTTTATTTTATTGATTTTTTCAGTAAGGCTTTCTTCTTGTTTTTATTAGGCGACCTCATAAAAAAAAATTGCGTCTTTATTCTCTGTACTTATGTATTTTCATTTAAATTCTATACCATATATATATATGCATGTATGTACATATGTAATTACTACATTGTAGTATATTGTAGTTGTTATTTATTTATATATACATACACATTATGTTATATTCTTAACGAACTTTCTCACCAAGTACTGAACCAGAAAACTTCTGACGGATAGGCAAGCACTCTAACCAATATGCTAACAAGCACCCTGAATAACCATTGAAATTATTGTGCAAACACTCTTATACAAAAATGAAAAATATCATAAAAAAAATTGTCCCTGTGTCTATTTATATATAAATATATGAAATAACAAGACATCTCATAAAATCAAGAAGATTACCTTATTAAAAAAAAATCAATAAGATGCTTTATACATAATCATATAGAAACCTAATAAAATCAAGAAGAAACCCTTATTGAAAAAGTCAAAAAGGCAACCTAATAAAATCTATAAGAAATCCCTATTGTTTACCATTTATAACAAAACGCTAATAGAATCAAGAAGTTTTTCTCTATGTATTGTTTTTTTGGTGCCAAAAATAACGGAAATTGAGTAAAAAAATGTGTGAATAATAAGATTTCTTCTTGATTTTATGTGGTTTTCTTCTTGATAAAACTAATAAAATTTACCACATAAAAACAATAAGGAATCTCTTTGAAAATATCTTCGTTTCTTTCTGCTGGGATACCCCTTAGTCTAAAAACGTTTCATAGAGAAAATCTTCTTGATTATATGAGGCAGTTTTTTCTCTGTGTATAAAACATATTTCTTTGTCTAATAATATGTAGATTTTGTAACTTTTTACTTTATTGCATATTCAATTTTATAGACATTTGTTAATGAACGTCAATAGTCTACTGTCTGCATGTATTTAATATCGTTTTGCTTGTTTTTCATTTCTTTCGTTTTCCAAACTCATTTTGAACCGCAAATGATTGTTAATATTCATTAAACACCTGCTAAGCAATTTTGTAAAAGAAAACGTATAAATGGAAAAAATTTAAAACCATACAATCCTGCAAAAATTAGATTATAAGTACCAGACCAGACGTGATGATGGGTGTTTCTCATAATAGCAAACTAGGTAAAATATTTACCCAGTCTTTTGCATGTTTTTCATTTTGTCTTCTTATTTGCTTAATAACTTTTTATTCAGCTCCACATGCTCATTACCAAGAGTGTGTTGAAGCAATTACTAAAAAATGTTTGGGGAAAAGTTTCCAAGAAAAAAAAGAACATCTTTATTTATAATGCTCCGAACAAAATGAAAAGAAATAGTATAGTAAGAAAAAATAAAATAAACGAATATGTAAAGCTTAACGAGAAAACTTTTGTTTTCAATAGCATACAGCGTTTTTTTTTTATTTGAAGTACGAACTTTTTACCTTTTCTTTAATGTCAAAAATCAAAACTTGATTTACTTGCCAATTTTATATTTGTTAAACCAAAAGTGGCACGACTGGCACGAATATAAAGATTTCTTTTTTCTTTCCCTTGTTTTCTCTAAAGATATTGATTACCTGAAATATTTTGAACAAAAAAAAAAATAATAAAGACGAACTTTATTTTTTTTAAGGGAGCACTTGCCGACATAAACTAAAAAAAAACTTAGGATCCATGAGATTAAATATCTTCTCAGGTGTTGTTTCCATATTACAAACAGTCAACTTGACTTGTAGGTTTAAAATAAATTTATGTTTTTCATTTTAATTTTCTAGACAAGTTGACTGCTTCTAATAAGGGAACTACACCCTGAAAAACAGCTTTAAAATCAATAAGAACTATATTGAATTAACGAAACTCTAGTCATGTTGAAATCTCTTATTTAAATGTGGAAAAATATTAATTTATTAATTTTATTTATTTTTAAGTATCCCAATATACATTTTCTATTAAATTGAAAATGATTAAATTAATGTGACGCATTCTTATTTTTAAGTTGCAGTTTTTCCTGAGCGTACACCTTAATATAAAGTGATCTGGAGACGATTAAGTAAGACCGTCAAGCAATGCATAGATGTGGGGGTTGTTTAATGAGTGTTGTATGATTGTTGTTAAAGCGAGACGTACAAATAAACACGTCAATCACCATTTGTATTTTGATTACTTGGCGCAAAAGAAACTCTTGTTCCTACGCGCACTTTGTCATCATTTACCCAAGAAACTATTTTTGTCAATCATATTTTGAGACGAATGAATAATAAGATCTCCAAATGATAAATCAAAACTTTTTGAGTTTCATCAATCAAAAAAAAAAAACGACCGCATATATGCAACTATGTATTGTATGATTGATGAGTTTATCTGATTGTCTGCAGTGCTCTTACACAGAAGGAAAGTTTTTGTTTTATTTTAAGGATCCACATTTTAATATATTTTTGACCAAAACAACAAATAAAATATTATATAGCATATTACGTTGTTCGAAAGTATACTTCCAAGCGCGTTCAATGATGCCCTATACTTGACCCTTTGCGTATATGAAAATAAATGTAATAAGAGGGGCATGTGTACGTTTACCGATAAGGAATGAAACGTCAAGAAGAAAAGCTTTAATTGATAATTTTTAATTAGGGGCAGGCAAGATAGTTGAAATTGTTTAATACATTTGGGTATTCTTTTTCATGAGTAGTTGGCGTATACGAGAGACGTTTACCTTAACCGATGCACAGATGAGTATTTGAGCCAAAAAGCTGGCCATTACTGTTTTTTAGTTTATACTGCTTGTGAAAAGTGCCCCTAGATCAATGAAACTTAACAGAAATATGTCTTATAGTCCAAGGCTATTAAATTTTGGAAACAAGAAAAATCAGACAAAGGGTAAAAAAGTTACCCTCAGAGGAACTAATCCTACTTCTGAATAATAAATTTTTTTTCTTAACTCTTTTCATACTTTTGTTTAGCAAGTGCAACTTTTAAAGTCAGTTTCAGATGTTGCAGAAGGATTTTATAAAGCTAAATCTAATGCTGTTATCTAAGATGATATTAATCCTAGATTTATAAAATTAATCCTACCCTGAAATCCGAAATTGATATTTTTCTTGTAGGTACCGAAATTGATATAGTTAGTTCAGTAAGAAAGCTTGGTGTAACTTTCATCAATACTTTAACCTGGTCTGATCATATTAATCAATCATGCGGTAGAGTTTATAGCAGCTACGTCCAAGCACACATACACTGTTATTTGTATTCGAGGTAAACAGCTTTGAAAGCTCTTAAATTTGTTCTTGTTTCTTTGCAAAGTAAGAGCAAGCATTGGTGTCTGCTGTGTTGTTTTTGCGGATGTTGTACTATCGTCGGTGTGAAAGCACAAAAAGCTCTTCATAAAAGTTTGCACATTGTGCATATGGATTGAACGTAGCTGTTTTATAGTATGCTAAGGAGTTTATGGGCTACGCAGTATTTCACACCACAGAAGATAAGACTTTTGCTTGCTAAAGCTTACATACTACCAAACCTATTATACTCGTCAGAGGGTTTTTGTGGGTGTAATTCCAAGGACATGTTTAAACTCGAAACAACTTTTAATAACGTTGTACGCTACATTTTGGAACTAAACAAGTTTGATCATGTAACTCAGTATTCGAATCGTATTTTTAATACTTCATTTAATGATAAAAAATCTTGTACTGCTGCATAAAATTATTATGATGAAAAACCCGAAATATCTTTATGACCGCTTACAGTTCACTAGATCCTCTAGAGATTATCCAATTTCGTCATAGTGATACTCCATCTGAGCGATAGTTTTATATATTAACAATTCGTCTCTGGAACCAAGTTACTACCAATTTGCAAAATATAAGCAACGCAGTTAAATTTAAAATTTTACTTTTCCAATTGTATCGTAATCTTACTCAAGCTTATTAATCGTTAATATTATTTTATTATTCATCTTTTATTATTTTCATTTATTTATTTATTTTTATTTTTATTTTTTATTGCATAAGATATACTTTCTATTATATAACTGATTCTAGTACTATAATTTATAAGATATATTATTGTCTTGTTTTAGTAGGAAATCATAAACTTAATAAATACAACTACAAATTCAAAGTCGGCGAAAGCTCAAAAACCATAAACTTGGACCTAGTAAACCTTTTGTGGGCGGTGACAAAAATATTATTTGGAAAAATAATGTAAATATTAAAAAATTTCACTCCTATGCCTTCATATCATAAAAATTAAATTACTGATCTTTTATAGGCAGTTGGGACTATAACTCCCCTCAAAGCAAAACAATTCATAACTGGCAAAAAGTTTTCTTACTCATCTTTATCTAACTATGCAGGATGAGCACAAATAGAAAATAGGTGAAATTTTCAAAAAATCACAAAAAAAAACAAAATGGCGCAAACTTTTTGCTTTTGTCTAAAATTAAAGATTTTAAATTTTATTGTGGCATAAAACATAATTCTAAATATAACTGCCTTTACTTTTAAGAACCTTTTCCTTTTTTTTTTTTTTGTAAAACAAGTGCATAATTTTTTATGTGTGTGAAGTTAAATTTTAAAATTTATAACCCTTGACACAAACCTTGCGCTTTAACAGACCTCTGTTAGCTATAAAAATTCGACTAATGCCTTTCCAAAGGACTTTTCCATTAAACGGTGCAACTGAGACGGAAATAAATAATGCAAATTTATAGACAAAGTATTCCTTTATTATTGCGCATGAATCTATTTCTGAAAAACATGAATTTGAATCAAATATCGTCAAGTTTTAAACTTGGCATTTTCTGAGGGTGACGCACTTTTTTTTTGGGAAGGAGGCAATGTGGGCGGACAAAGGTGGTCACATATTATGGACTACATGGTACTCTAAGAACGTGCATACTCAGAATTTCTGATATTTCGGGTTTTCAGGAGATTTTCGAAAAACTTTAAATTTGCCCAACTATATAAACATTTTCCAAGATTTGACCAAATTTGTTTTTGGGAAGGAGTAGATGCGAACGGACAAAATTGGTCACTTATTATGGACCACATAGCACTTTAAGAATGTGCATACTCAAAATTTCTGGAAGTTTGAGTTTTCAGGAGATTTTCGAAAAACTTTAAATTTGCCCAACTATATTAACATTTTCCAAACAAAATTTTTTTAGGAAGGAGGCGATGCGGGCGGACAAAAGTGGTCACCTATTGTGGACCACATTTTAGTCTAAAAAAGTGCATATTTAGAATTTCTGAAAGTTCGAGTTTTCAGAAAAAAACTTTAAATTTGCCCAACTATATTAACATTTTCCAAGATTTGACGAAATTTTTTTTTGGGAAGGGATAGATGCGGGCGGTCAAAAGTGGTTACCTATTATGGACCATATTTCACTATAAAATAGTGCATACTTAGAATTTCTGGAAGTTCGAGTTTTCAGGAAAAAACTTTAAATTTGCCCAACTATATTAACATTTTTCAAGGTGTGACCAAATTTTTCCTTTTCAAAATCTGTCAGTTATAAGCATGTATCGAATTAAGATAAACTTTTATCGCCTCTGATGCCTTTCATAGGCTTATAAATTTCACATTTCTTGCAATTGCCTGCTCTACATCAGCAAAAATGTACTTAATGTACTAAACACCTCCAGTATTTTGGTTTGCTTTTTGTTGTGGCACATTTTTTTCCTAGGAGTATATAGGCATGTTTTTATCTCACATGTCTATATTTTATTTCCAACCGCTAATTCCCTTGGAAGGTTATCCAGATACAATTAGAGCATATGCCAATTGTAGACATTGTGATTCAAGAACAACATGATCGCCCTTGCGCAACCCGTGGCGGGGTGTTGATGTTGATACATAAAATCGATAAAGATTTTGTAATGAGCAGAACTTCGAAATTATTTTCAAAAATTATACTACTTGTTAGCTTGGGGCTTCATGAAACAAGTGCACATATGACAATTTTAAGAGATCTCATGAAAAACTTTAATATGTTTTTAACTAAAAGATAAAAAATATATTTAATTTAAAATAAAAACTATCAGAAAATTTTCAAAATATTAGCTCAGGCAATTCCTTTTTATGCTAAGCATATGATGACTCCTGTGATGATAAATTGAATTTAGTTGACTTTAAAAATTGCTTTGAATTTAAATTAATGGCAGTTTTAAGTCAGAGTTGACTTTACGATATATATATACCCTGCAGGAAATGGAACTGGCACAAGACTAGTCACGTGACCGGTCCCCAAGTGATAGGGACCAGTCCGAGTTCTAACACTTCCTATGAAGCGGACCAGTCACTTTTACATGGGGATGGCCTAGGATGGGGTTAATTGATACTTTGTATGCACCTTGTGACTTGTCACTGAACTATCCCATAGGGACCTATTCGATGTATAATAATATTAATTATTTATAAATAAAATTTCAACATTTAACTGTAACAATTAACGCTTATAAATTTTTTTATTGTTACAAATGCCATGACATTTTTTTAATTTAATTTTTAATCTGAAATTTTTTTGAGATTCGAACCAACAACCTCGTGCATGACAGGCTTTCACAGTACCCACTCGACCACAGGGCCACTCAAATTTCAAAAGCATAAATACTAGTTAAACTTAGGTTAATATTTAGTATAGTTACGGTACTGGTACAAGAGTCACATTGAAGGGAGCAATTAACATTATATTTACACTATTTGATAGGTCCTGTATTCGACCACATCGAACATGTTCATGTTCATGTCTTTTTTCACCATACACTACTCCGTACTTTTAATAACACCCACATTTTCTCCAGCTATAGGACGAGTACGTTTGGATCAATTGTCACCAAATTTTCTGCAGGGTATATACATATACATATATATATTTCTTCTTTCAGATAAATTTACAAAACTGTAAAATTGTACTTTCGAAGATAGTCTATCGTTATAAATAATTTATATTCCTGAAGATAATATGGCAATATCATTAATAATTCTATTAGATGATTATTTAGCATTATCGCAATTTTGTCTTGTAGAATTATTGCATTCGTATCTCTTTGAAGGGGCAAACTTTCCCAATATTAATATGATTGTTGCCACAATAATAGTTTCTTGCCAAGCAATACGATTTCGAATCATTTTCGTATTACTTTGCTTGTAGGGGTATTGGTACAAAAAAACAAGTAAGAGTGCTATATTCGGCTGTGCCGAATCTTATATACCCTTTACCAACGTACGTACATATATATAGTATACAGACACATACATACATATTTGCTTTGTAAAAAAATTTATAATATTTTTAAAGTTTCCATCTTTGGAGCTATAATTTTTATTTTTCAAATTTCATACGCCAAACCTTTCTTTCAGAAGCATAAAATATATTCAATTTATAAAGAAAAAGAAAAAATTTTTAGACCTATTTAATATTACATAACACAAAAAGTGTGAGTTTTCCAACCCTGGAGTCATAATTTTGGATTTTTCTGATTATTGATACCAATCCAGTTCTTTAAAAAATACATAAAATATGTTAAGTGAACGAAGCAAAAACGAAATAAGAAAGAACCTAGTTTCATTTAATTCCTTTAATATTAAAAAATTCAGTAAAGTGCGACTTTGAATCGCGCACGAAAGGTAGGCTTTTTTGCTTTTTTGAAGTTTTTTTCAGCTTAAACGATTTTTTCAGTTTTGTCGCTTTTTTCTCGTTTTGGCGATTTTTTTCTGTTTTTGGAGGTTTTTTTCATTTTGGCGATATTTTTCTGTTTTTTGGCTTTTCTTCATTTTGGAGATTTTTCCCATTTTGACGATTTTTTTTTCATTTTGGCGATTTTTTTTTGTTTTTGGGCTTATCACCTAAATAGGCGTTTTTTTCTTTTTTTTTGTTTTTTTCCATTTTGGCGATTTTTATGGGGTTTTTTTCGTTTTGGCGATTTTTTCAATTTGGCGATTTTTTTCCTTTTGGTGATTTTTGTCTGTTTTTAGGTTTTTTTTCGTTTTGGCGATTTTTTCATTTTGGCGATTTTTTTTCATTTTGGTGATTTTCTTTCATTTTCGCGATTTTTTTTTCATTTAAGCAATTCTTCCGTTTTACGCGATTTATTTAGCTTTAGAAATTTTTTTTTTAATTTGGTGCTTTTTTTCGTTTTGACGATTTTTTTCATTTTGGCGATTTTTTTTCATTTCGGCGATTTTCTTTCATTTTGGCGATTTTTTTTCCGTTTTATGCGATTTATTTTAGTCTTAGAAATTTTTTTTGTAATTTGGTGCTTTTTTTCGTTTTGGCGATTTTCTTTTTGTTTTTGGCGATTTTTTTCGTTTTGGCGATTTTATAATTTTTTTTTTTTAGTTTTACCGTTTTTGAAAATTTCAAGAGTTTTGCTCTTACGGTTTCCAAGATACAGCAAGTTGTCAAAATTGCATAGTCAAAATTGCATTAACTGATGGAACACCCTTTAATTTAAATTTTTGGAAATTTTAGTGTTAATTTTTGTAGTCTGTATAAAAATTCACTAAACTTACAAATTTCAAGTGTATATACATACATACATACAATTGTATGTATATTACATGGGATTTTAACATTTTTCGTTGCTCGTTTTGGAACACCCTTTAATTTCCGATTTTCATGTATTTGTTGTTATAGCGGCCAAAGGTCTACACACTGTGTCCAAGTTTCAGGTCTGTAGCTCTTATGGTTCTCGAGAAAATACTAATATAGTTTAAGACATAGTTAATTTTACATAACACAAAAAGTTAAAGTTTTCCAACCCTGGAAACGTCTCTTTAATTTTTTTCATATTTTTTTAATTTAAAATACCAATTTTAGTCGTACTGAAGTGTAAAATAAGTTTATTTATTAAAAAAAATAAAAAATTGTTTTCGTTAGTTACTTTTATATGGCAAAATAAAGTTTAAGTTTTCCAGCTCTGCAATCGTCTGCTCGATTTTGCTGAATTTCAATACCAATCTATTTTGGAAAATTTCTGACACACCAGTCCAAGAACGAAGTCTCTAGCTTTTCTGGGAGCTTCGGAAAACCGATTTCACGTACAGACAGACGGACAGACGGACATCGCTTATTCGTCTTCCCTATGCATAAGGATCTAGAATATATATATTTTATGTGTCGCTTATTGATATTATAGAAATTACAAACGGAATGACAAACCTATATATACCCTTTTACCATTTTTGTTGGTAAAGGGTATACAAATATGTATGTACATACATACATATATACTTATTTAAATGTCAATCCTTTCTAACATCCTTGTTTATGGGTGTATTTCAACCGCATAAACATATGTACATATATGTTCTTATTTATAGCTAATTCTTTTCAAATACGATACAAGACAAAACTACAACAACAACTCTGCTGCTAAAAATAAACTAAATAAATAAATAAATATATGTGCATGCATTTGAACACAAAAGAAAAATAAACAACAAATAAAATACTGGGACTTTTGGAGTGTTTTTTTTTGTTTGTTTGTAAACTTTTCCTTGCATGTCTGTCTCCTAAAGGATATTTCTATCTAACTTTTAAACTTGACTGGTTTATTATAAAATCCTCAAACGCAACAGCGAACAAGAAAAAAAATGTGACACAGTTTTAATACAAAAGTAAGTTCTGCATTTTGGTGTGTGCTGGTGTGTGTGTGTGTGTGTGTGTGACAGACTTGCAGCCATATTAAACATTTCCTCTCCGGTTTTGTTTACTCTACCAACAAAAGAAATGGCAAAAATTTCCCATTTTTTTCCTGTTATTGTCTGCAAAATAAAAGAAATCGTAAACTTGTGCTTATAAGTATGTGTATGTGTTTTATGTGAATGAGAGTTAACGGTTTTGTGTATTTTATTAAGTATGTGTGAGAGCGTGAGTGATAGAGAGAAAGAGAGAGTGAGCTTGAATGCGTGTGTTTTGTTTTTGAAACATTTCACATCAGCACATCTCAATTCAACTCAACTCAACTAAACTGAACTGAACTAAATTGGGTTGAATGGTTGGTTGTTGGTTGTATTTCAATGGTCTGGCAAATCAGTTGTTTCATAGATATCGTGACGTATGCAACATATACTACGCACATTTAACCGTTATATATATATATATATGTATATATATATATCGGTCGGTACACTCTACGCAGAGTAAAAAGTTTCTATTAACATATTTTCAACGTTTCATGAAAAAAAAAATTGTGTAAATTTGTAATTATATGCAATGCAGCTAAATATTATTATTATATTCTGTTAGCAAATTTGCACATTGCACAATAGTTAATAAAAAAGTATTTAACTAAATAAATTCTATACATAAGCATTAATATAAATAAATAACATGAATTAAATTGCCAATAAAGTAATTAATATAATATAATTTTCCATTGCTTAAATGACAAGTGCAGAGGAAGTGCAAAGAAATTGATTAATAGATGTTATGAGAAATGTTTTGAAGTTTTCAACCAACATACGAGTAAATGAATGCATGCAATTAATCACGGTCTAAACCATTTAATTAAAAATATTAAATATACACATAAATAATGAAAATAAAAAAAGTGTTGAAAGCTTAATTTATAGCAATAGAAAAGCTAAAAAAAGTTAAAATTTCAAGTTCAAACAAAAAATATGAAACGAAACGCTGTTGATAATTTATACTGAAACATAAGCAACAATACTTTGTGTAAAAACGGAAGATTGGGGGAAAATTGGGATACCTAAAAGTGGTCAAGGTAACAACATAATTAATTTAAACATCGAAATATGATGATTTTTAATGAAAACATGAATTATTTGTGTGTTTGTTTGTGTGTGTGCATGTGTTTTCAAATTGAGACTAAAATTAAAAATTAATTTACATAGTAAAAATAAAAAAAGTTCAAAATAATAAACACTAAATACGAGTATTATATAAAATAATATATTGAAATATAAATATGAATTATTTGCGTGTGTAGATATATATAAAACTAGGTTTTATACTAATAAGATAATTTAAATGTTACTCATAAATAAAATAAAAAATAAAAAACAATAAAAATATTACTTAAAATCAAAAAGTATAAATATTTTTTTTTAATATCTCATACGTTAAACCAAACTTAAATCAAAGTTTAACAAAAATTCAAGCTTCAAGGCAAATATTATCATTATTATTATTAAAATAAGAAAATATTGGACAACAAGCTGAATATAAACCGAGTGCAAAATTCAACAAAGGTACACAGGCACATACAAAATTATTTTCATATTAAAACTTCCTTCATAACCCATAAAAATTAACCATAATTTGAATTTCAAAAGCAACAAGTTGAGGCAATTAAAGAAAATTAATGACATCAAGAGGGTAATGAAGGGGATGGCTCTTTACAAAGTATTCGCTTGTTTTTCTATTATATTAATTTTTTATTAAAAAGTTTTAATTATGGGAGATACTTTGTAAAAAAAAAATATTATCGATTAATTGTTTAGTGTTTTTTTCGAGATATCGGATTGATAAAAATTTTCTTTTTCATCGTATATTCAAGTAACTTGTGAAAGAATTTTTTTTATATGTATATCGTTACCTGAAAAGTAAAACTCTATTACTTACATTCTCATAATTTTAAAAGGAAAATCAAACAATGTATTAAATGATGTAATTGGTCAGTTATCTTTCCTTTTTGATTTTCCAAATAAATTCAAATTTTTTTAAAGAATTATAAAATTTTTTTTTGTTTTTTTTTGTACTGATGTACAATGTTGTTTTTGTTAGTTAGAGCGTTTTACATTTTTATTTTTTTTTTAAGATTTGAACACTTATTGTTAGTTCATATTTGAAGATACAATAAATAAAATAACTAGAAAAAAAGAGCGTTTTACATTTTAGTCAACGATATTCATATCTTTCAATGCCATTACTAAAAAGTAAAATACCTTGTTGTAGCCTTCACCAAAAATTGTAAGGGGAATATATACAAGGGTTTGTCCTTCCGTGTGTAATTTTCACTATATTTATTTGCTACACACAAAGAATATATCGCCAGCTTAGATGCAAACGGACGTAACTACACAAAAATTCGAAATCGAGTTTTTGATTGACTATGGTTAATTTTATCAAACTACATGTTCACGCAAATACTTAGACCTCCATGATCAAAAACGATGAATTTATAAAAGAAATTAAGCAATGTCCGCCCGTCCGTCTCTCTGTACGTGAAATCGGCTTTCCGGAGATCCCAGAAATGGTAGCGACTTTGATTTTGAACGGGTGTAACAGAAATGTTCCCAAATAGATTGGTATTGCAAATCAGCAAAATCGAAAAGATGATTTCAGAGCTAGAGAACTTAAACTAGATTTTGCCAGCTAAAACAAATTTTTGTTTTTTTTTTGTTAAATAAACCTATTTGATATTTGAATCAGAATTACATTGGTATAAAAAATATCAAAAAATCAAAAAGGCGATGCCAGGGTTTTAAAACTGTATTTTTTTGGTATATAAATTTAGTATACTACAACTAATTTTTTCTTGTTTTCTATAAATTAAAACTATTTTTTATTTAAGAGATAAAAATATTGGTATGAGAAATCAGAAAAATAAAAATGGTGATTCCAGGGGTGGCAAATTAATTTTTTTTTTGTATATAAAAGAAACAAAGTCAAATTAATTTCTTCTTTTTCTTTAGAAATTAAATATAATTGATGTTTTTCATTTTCTTCTTTTATTTTTCTTTAGGAATTAAATATAATTGATGTTTTAGAAAGAAAAGTTCGGTATAAAAAATTAAAAATTTACCAAACAGAGCTCCAGAGCTGGAAAATGTAAACTTTTTGTGGTATATAAAAGTAACTGAATGAAACTAAATTTCTTCTAAGAAAGGAATAACTTAGTATTAAAAATCAGAAAAATCAGAAATATGATTCCAGGGTTGGAAAAATTGTTTTTTCTTTTGTAAAAAAGTGCCTAAATAATACTTAAATGTTTTTAGTTTAATATTTAATTAAACAAGTTTTGTATATTAAGAATTTTTATATGAAAATCAGATTTTACCATAAAATAGTCTTAGGTTAAGTAAGGTTAATATATATGGGTTGTAAAGGACTTCGCATAGACCAGGATTGATCGTTAGCAATACCAGCAGATGACAAGAAACCTGTTTATATGGCAGCCTAGTTTGTAGTGCCTGTATGGAATGACTCTCACATAGATTTAACAAGCCTTACTAATCTACATATTTCCATTTCCCATATAAGTTCAAGACTCCGAAAAGTGTGATCACCACGATAGTCATATCTAGTGTGACTTAGAGCCTGACAAAGGCACAGTAGATGTTCTGCTGTCTCAATTAATCCGGGTTCCTTACATTTCCTGCAGGTACCGTCAAGTATTTGTACTATTTTGACGGCATACGAAGCCGACCAGCAGTATCTAGTTAATACCCCCATTAGAAGTCTACAGTTGTTTCGGGTTAGTGATAAAAGGAATTTAGTCGATTTAGAATCATAGAAGCTATATTTGATTTAAAAGCTTTGCAAGTTTTCGTCGCATGCCAACTTTCCTTCACTTCTTCCTTCATCTTAGGGTCTATGATCCATTTCAGGTGTTGAATTGGTTTCCGGACATATACCGTTTCCTCCACCGGTAATTGGATTCCCCCTTTGGCCAGTGTATCGGCCCTTTCATTTTCCTCAATTTCCATGTGTTGTTGGACCCAAAATATATGTACTTGTCTGCCAGCACATAAAAAATATTTAGGGCATTTTACACATGAGCACAACCGAGGACTAGTTGCAGTCTGCTGAAATTGCCTTAATTGCTGCTTGACTGTCTATATATATATTCACACACGCATTCATGGTTTGAGGGGTGAAAGCTAAATCTGCAGCCATAGATTTCCGCCTGGAAGATGCTACAGTAATCACGAAACTCATAAGATTCCTCTATACTGAGCTCGGGGCAGTAAACAGCAGCTCCCACAACCACTCCATCCATCTTTGAACCATCAGTGAATAAATTAAAGCTATACCCACTATAGTTAAGACTTTCGACATAGCCTTCTTCCCTTATAGTAATCTGTGGTTTGACAAGGAAGCTAATTTCTGGAATGATGTAGTCCGAGGTGCACTGCATGTTTTCCAGCAATTTACCATGACCAAATAGTTTATACGACATCTGTCCTGTTGTCCTGAGTCGGATAACGAGCAGTTAGTTTTATTGGTTAAAGGTCCAATATAACGTCTAAGCCTGCAGTCATTAGTCTTACAAAGATTGGTGATATGTGATAGTATCCACAAATACAGGTGTGTAATTAGTTTAGGTTCCTTGCAGATGATTTAAAATAGAAATTTGTTTTGCTTCTCCTATTCATAGTTATTTAAATCAGTTTTCAGTGTCCGGATTAATAAAGTAAAGGCTGGCAAAATCTTTAACTTATGTAAATATATATATGCAGATTCCAGTTGGTTTAGATGTTGTTTAATAAACTGTCATTAGAAAGTGCTGATCTCTGTTAGAGCCCTCTCTAATAAATTTTTCCTAACTCATTTTAAAAAGGAAAAATATTGATAATGTAAAAGTGTATAATAAAATATTCAACTATTGCTTAAATCGAAAATGATATCTTTGAATCAAATTCTTTATTCGAAAAGTACCCAGAGGTCACTTACAAGAGCAAAAAATAAATGATGTATTTTTCTCACAAAATAAATATGTATGTATGTATATATATATACTTCAGACGTACTTCGGTGAAGGGTATATAAGTTTCGGCACAGGCGAATATAGCACTCTTACTTGTTCTAATTGAATTTTTTTTTTTGCTGTTGGCTAAGCATTGTCCGTATGCATTTGATTGGTGCTTAGCCAAATCACCAGTAGACTTCAACGACATATTTTGAATAGTCCATGCATAAGATAAGAGTTTAGTGACTGTTCAAAATATGTGGTTGAAATATACTGATGATTTGGCAAAGCACCAATGAAATGCATAAACATATAGACAATGCTTAACCGATATATAGCAAATAAGTTTTGCTTAATAATATTTTATTTTTAAATTTGAAATGAAATGGCTAAATGTAATAAAAATTTCTATTTGGAAATACTTTAATTTATAGATGTGGAATAAACATCATTTAATAAAAGTGCGTGCAAAAAAATGGTGGACGCAGCTGAATTCTAATTAATTCGAATTTGAGTGATTGGTTTTCATTCGGTTAGATTTTCTTTCGACACCGTTGAAATGTTTTATTGAAATGAAAACTATTAGTTTAGAAAATTGGCACGTTACAAAAATTAATTTAAAAAAAATTATTTTTGGTTATAGTGCTTTTGAAAAAATGTACATGTTCCCTCTGCACCCTAATTATTATATTTTTCTGAGAATAAAGTACAGCTGTTGCTGTTTTTATTTTACTTTCCTTAATTAAATGCTGCCACAACTTTCCCATTTATAAGAAAGTAGATAAGAAAAAAAAAAGAAAAACAAAAATGACTGATTAATAAGTTTTGTTTAATTAGAGTCAGCACGACAATCCCTTTCAATGATTCAAATCTGTTGACACAGTACTATTTAATTATAAGACAGTGGAATTTGCTTGAAACTTACTTGAAGGGACAACCAGAAAAAATATAAGAAATTTTAAAGCATGAAGTTTTTTTTTTCTAGTTCTAAATAGTAGTGTAAGGCAAAAAGGGTGTTTTTATGGGAACACCTTAATTTTGATTTTAAATAAATCAATATGATTCATTTTGAATTTTTAGAAACAGTTCCATTTTATAAAATAATATGTTTAAGTGTATTACTTTACAAGAAATATGACTACAAAACATTATTGAGCGGAAACATACGCGATATATCATTATATGCCTTATTCGTCATAACCAAACTCTACAGTAATATATTAATAAGTTTCAATGCAACCAGTGCATATATGATTTTGCCAGCCTTTACCATATTGATACCATTACCAAAAAAACTAATTAAATAAGTATGCGTAATGATACTTAAAAAAAGTTTCTCTTTTAAAACATTTATTGTTTAATGCTAAAATAATCCTAGTACTGTACTTTCATACCAACTAAGCTAACTTATTTCATATTAGCTGGTACTTGATAAGACTTAACATTAAAACATTGTCCAGCGTCTCAATTCCAACATACCATTGCCACGTTCACAAATATCGCGAAATTATGTAAAATATTTATTACTTAAGAATTTTTTTTAATTTGTTCAGCAGAAAGCAACACGTTCTGGGAAAGGAAATGACCGAGATTAGTGTTCTTTAGCGATATATTTTATGTTAACTCCATTTAGTAAAAATTAATAAAAACTCATTGCAAGCTGCCAACATGTGACCATCGATTTGAAACATAATTTTACTGAGAGCGTAATAACTCTGCAGAAAATTTGGTTTGGCTATAGGACGTACTCGTCCTATAGCTGGAGAAAATGTGGGTGTTATCAAAAGTACGGAATAGTGCATGGTGAAAAAAGACATATGGTTTAAATGGTGACATATTGACCATTTTTGTGATGTATTGTCTTGATCTTGAGTCACTTTAATTCGGAGTAGGTCTAGTATTGTAGTCAACGGCACCGAACATTTTCGGTGTGGTCGAATACAGGACCTATCAAATCTGGAACCAGTCCCGTAACTATACTTAAATATTAACCTAAGCTTAACTGGTATCTACACTTTTGAAATATGAGTGGCCCTATGGTCGAGTGGGTAGTGTCCAAGCCTGTCATGCACGAGGTAGTCGGTTCGAATCTCAAAAAATTTTCAGATTAAAAATAAAATTTAAAAAAAAATGTCATTGCATTGGTAACAATAAAAAAATTTATAAGCGTTAATTGTTACAGTTAAATTTCGAAATTTTATTTTTAAATAATTAATATTATTATACATCGAATAGGTCCCTATGGGATAGTTCAGTGACAAGTCACAAGATGCATGCAAAGTATCAATTAACCCCATCCTAGGCCATCCCCAGGTAAAAGTGACTGGTCCGCTTCATAGGAAGTGTTAGAACTCGGACTGGTCCCTATCACTTGGGGACTAGTCTTGTGTCAGTTCCATTTGCTACAGGGAAGTAATATATCACAAAGCTTTGGAAGACTAATGAGCACAAATTATTTAATTAGATTGTCATATCAAAGTTGAATAAATATAAGATAAAATACTGAGTAAAGATCTTCCTAAAATATCTTTATTAAGTTAATTTTTTTATTTTACAAAAAAAAATAAACTTTCCAGCCCTGGAAACATATGTTGGTTTTTTCTGATTTTTACTACACTTTTACTACTTTTTTAAAAAACAAAATCTGTTTAATTAACAAATAAACAAAAAAATAAGTGTATAAGGTAAACAAATTGTTTTACTAAGTTGTTTTTATATGTATACGAAAAAAGTTTGAATTGTCCAGCTCTGGAGCTATGTTTTTGATTTTTCTAATATCTTATATCAAGCTATTTCTGTCTAAAACATAAAATATATGGAAAGGAATAACATTAGTTAGACCTAGCTACTTCTATATTCCACAAAAAGTGCAACTTTCCCAGCTCTGGAATCAGTCTTTTAAATTTCTGATCTCTTATTTAAAAGTATTTGTTTTAAAAATATAAAATATGTGTAATTTATAAAGAAAAAGAAAACATTTATATACATATATATATGTATATACCAAAAAGAGTTCAAAATTTCCAACCCTGTAACTATTATTTTTGATGTCTTGACCTTTCAGTACTAGTTTAATGCTCACTGAAATGTAAAATATGTTTATTTAACGAAAAAAAAAAAAACAGAAATTTGTTTTATCTTGTTACTTTTATATGGTCAAAAGAAGTTTAAGTTTTCCAGCTATGGAACTGTCCGTTTGATTTTTGCCTATTTCTAGTACAAATTTATTTCTGACCATTTCTGCCACATCAACTCAAGACTGAAGTCGCTAGCTTTTCTGGGAGTTTCGGAAAACCAATTTCACGTACAGACAGATGAACAGACTGACAGACGGACATAGTTTATTCGTTTTCCTTATATATTTATAAGGATCCAAAATATATATACTCTATAGGTCGCATATTAATATTGTAGACATTAGACATGGAATCACAAAATTTTATATACCCTTTACCATTTTTGGTGATGGGTATAATAATATGGGTATGGCAGTGAGGGTTTGCTAACTATTTATTCCAAAAAAAATGGAATTAGTTCTCTTCTCAAGGATGTATGAGATGCATATTTTCCAACTTATTACTCTTAAGTACACGGAAGTGCAAAGTATGTCGGTGCCATTTTGCACTCAAGTTTGTATTTAAGATGAAGAGAGCAACAACTGCACTTTGTATCTGCAAGAAATCTTTTGAAAAATTGTTTGATCTTACCTCAAAAATTGTTTACTAGATCTGTACTGTCATAGTACGTCAAGAATATATATCAATGCTTATCTGTTGAACCAGCTCTCTTTGCACCACTGCCACGGATGCATTAGGTATGCCACTACAACTACCACCATCAGATTTAATAAGAAAGAAAATAATGAAAATCTCTGCAATTCACAAACATTGTATTTCTCTGTGGAGTAAAAACGTTATCAGTCTTGGCAGACTAGAAGGTGGAGTGTTGAATTTTTTTATGGGTGGTTAAAAATTCAAGTCGTAGTAGGTTACGGAGTCTTCTAAAGGATATTGGTCTTCATATTGTAAAGCATCTACCAGATCACTGCCGTGTTAACCAGATAAAGATTCTTGCTATCAAGGAATTTGTAGATTGGTTAAAGAGTTAAAGTCTTTTCAATAAATGTAATTAATACCTACACTGATAGTCAATGCACTATAATGGCCTAGAATCCCGATTATTAGAACTACAATAGCTTTCGACTGCCATTCACCACTAAATGATATGGCAGAGCAGTTAAACTTTAGGAAAATCTAATTGCCTGGACACTAAAGAATTCAGGGATGCTCTAGAACTGACAGTGAAAAACTTGGCACAAACTTAAAATATGCATTTTATATGGAATGTGTAGCTTTACCCTTGTTCTCATGTAAATGCAGACAACGCAAAACTGAGGATAAAATAAGTAGGCAGACCACAAAAAATGACTGCATGATCACCAGTCAGTTATGGACTCACTTAAATAAGAAAAACATGGTTTCTTTGGTTCCAAGATATCAGAAAAAAAATCTTGATTTTCTGGCCTGGTCCATGATGTCGACAGAGAACGTTTGATCGTCAATTTGTATTGAAAATAAGCAAATTTGTTTTTGCTTACAATGTAAGTAATCGATTGAAAGTTATTTGTCGACCTCCTGGCCCTGAATGAAAGTGAGTGTCCTTCTCGACGGTATACTATCTCAAGGGCAGGCATGCATAGGAGATGTTGATGAAAAATAAACCGTAGACTATTTTCTGTGACATTGCCTTTGATTGCCAGGGTTCAACTGCAACGTCTTAGTAGCTTCATATTGAGATCTGTAGTGCAGTTCTCCAACTTCTATAAACGATAATCGCATCGTTAAAATAATTATAACGAAAATTTATTGAATTTGATATTTAGTTAAATTTTTAACGATATTCGCTGCAGGTTAATGTCAGCTGTGTCGTTATTTAAACGACAATAATTTATGTGTTGTTAATTTTATTGAAAAAAGTCAACACTAATGTATGTGTTCTGGCTTTCACATCGTTTTCACATTTTTTCTTGTGAAATCGGATGTTAAAGCACATCCTACGCCTGTTTAGGTTGAAATTTAGAAAATAAAAATTAATAGTATGTGTTCTTGCATCCGATTTTAGATGAAAACGATTTTTAAATGGACGATTTCAAATTTTTAGCTTTTTTCGTTTTCACTTTTGACAAACAAACTCATATTCTTTTCACAAGACTGTTAACAAGTGAAAAGAATACGAGTTTTTTGCTCAAAATCGAAAACGAAAAAATCTAAAAGTTTGAAATCGTCAATTTTTAAGTTGTGCTCGTCTAAATTCGGATGCTAGAACACACACTATTCATTTTTATTTTCTAAATTTCAACTTAAACAGGCGTAGGATGTGTTTTGACATCCGAACTCACAAGAAAAATGTGAAAACGATGTGAAAGCCAGAACACACACGTAAATATCAGCTACTATCGTTTAAAAGAAGTTTCAGAATCACACAGTCGTTATTACAAGCGACAAAATTTATAGGCAAAAATTACGATTGTCGGATTGGTAAAAAGTTACTGAATCGCACCAATGGGGTTCATTTTCGATCACATTTTTTTAGTTTGAGATTATGGCATTCGATATCGAACCATATTATTACATTTTGATTCGCTAGCGAATGCCATAATCTCAAAGTGAAGCATGCGATCGAATCAGCTCGTTATCAAAATCGACAATTAGATCGCTGGTTGGTGGGATAGTGGGAACTCCGTCTGCGCAGAGTCTCTGTGGTATCACAACCAATTACAAGGCTCTAAATGAGTCTGGTGGTATACTGAATCTCATTCTCACTCACTTAACTTAACTAAGAAAAAAATATCTTTATTTTTCTAAAAAAAAAACTTCAAATTATGAAAAGCGAACATACTTCTGTGTACCAGTGTAGTTATACGTTTCTTCCCAGTTGGCCACGTCCTTAAGACATCTTTGACGACGGGTACAAGACAATGGTAAATCATAGATGATATATTGAGGAAAGCTCCATACAAATCTTCGTCAACACTGCTTTATTGAAGAAGAACTTTATGACACTGTCGCTCAGGTTGTCCTCAATAAAGTCTTATTGAAGACAAAATGTAAGACACTTTCGCTCAGATTGTCATTATTGAAAACAAAACGAGGGACATTGTTGCTCAGATAGTCATGAACGACGATTTCCTTTAAATTGTCGATTAGAAAACCTAGTCGACAGGCGACATGTCGTGCATAAATCGGCGAAGACAATGTCGCGTGTGCTGATTTGGCCAACGGGGTTATAAAAGTACATTTATGTATATATATTTGTATGTGTATAGCTCTAGCATTAATTATTACATATTATTATCTAATATTAAATTTTTATTATAATGAATGCAGTAGACAATTTTTTTTGCAATTGTCCTCCAGTTTGTCAAACAAAAATCTCTTTTGGAAAAATTTTATTAATTTTATTTATATCACTTTGCAAACATTTAACAAAAGACCTTATTTTATTTTCCATTTTAGATTGATGGACAAGAAAAACTTTTGCTGCAAAAATCATCCACGAAAAACTAATGAAAAACTACAATTTGAAAAGAATGGATAAAGAATAAAAAGTGAACATAATTTTTTCCTTTAACAGTTTATAAAAAAAGTTAAATATGCAAAAAAAAAGTTAATATATTCAAAAGTTTTGAGAAAAACTACATCAGTAAATTATAAATAAATTAAAATCAAATTTTGTAGAGTAAAAAAAAAGAAACTATAAAATATTATTGTGTTAAAAAAGGATTCAAGATAAAAACGTCAAAACTAACAAAAAATAAAAAAAAACGATGACGTGTGATAGGCAAAATGAGAATTTTATAACACAGCAACAGCAGCCAAGTGATAGCAATAATATAAAAACAAAAAACACTGCCAACACTACTATCATTAGTCATAACAGAAGCAGCAAGAGGAATAAATTTAACAGAACAAAAAATTTAACAAACACTCGTATGGCGTTGTTAGATTTATCTGCACTAAAACCTCAAACACAGAAACTGACAGAACTAAAAGATGAGGATAATATAAGTTGTAGAATGGAACAACAACAGCAGCAGCAAACAATTATTAGTAAAGTTTTCATACCGGAAGCAACCACAATGGCTCAGCAGGCACAACAGCAAACACACATGACCTTAACAAAATATTTTGAATTTCCCAACAATAGCGCTAATGCTGCTACAGCCACAACAACAAGCAAAAGAATAAACAAAAGCTTGAGTATACAACAGAAAAAACAAACTCTAAACCACAATAGTTCAAGCGATGCTTTTGCAACGATAAATACAAGCGAACAACAACAACAACAACAGCAGTATTTCAAATTAAGATCAACATTTAACAGCATCACTGACCCAGTAAACATTTTACCAAATCTGGCAACTATGATATACTCATCACCATCACCATCCCCATCGCCATCATTATCATCAGCATCATCATCATGTGAACTATTGCCAACAGTACTAACAACAACAACAGCAACAACACATGAAACACTGCGTGCATCCCCAGAAATTAATGTTGTTGCTGCTCTGGCAAACGTATTAACAATTCCTATCACTGGGCATGTTGTTAAAGATTCCCATGCAACAAAACAACAGTGCAATAATACTTTTTGCATTAACTCAAAATGTGGCTCAAAGCAAAAATTCTTACAGCAACAGAAACAAAAACGACAAAGCAAAAGTGCGAACAGCATCCGCACTTTTACCAAAACAAACATAAATACTCATCACTGTGCTGATAATGCAAATACCAATCTACCAACTGTTGTTACTCCAACAGTTGAGGGCACAACACATTCCAACAACATTACCACCACTTCCACCATTTACAAGGCCAACACTACTACTACTGCTACTACTAACAATAGCAACAACACATCAACTGCTGCACATACAGGCAATGTTGCATGCACTGCTGCTATTGCTACTACAAGACCAACTGGATCAACAACGCCAGCTACAACAGCAACAGCAACAGCAACAGCAACAACATATTGCAAAGCATTTCCCTTACGACAACTTTTCTACCAAAATACCAAACAAATGGAATGTTTACTTCGTGCTTTAGTATTTAGCTTTGTGTTCGTCATGTCGATGCAGTTTCAAACTGGTAAGTAGCTAGCTAGTAAATCACCTACAAACACACACACACACAAATACACATATGTATGTATGTACACACATACACATAAATGTATGGTATTTAATACACTTCCTGTTATAATTCCAACACACGTGCAACAACAACATCGTGTGCACACATTAATGATTGTAGTTTAATGTTCGTCCTTATCCCCGTTTTTCTCAATTGTTTGTATGTGTATAGTGTGTGTGTGTGTGTGTGTGTGTGTGTATACGTTAGTCTGTGTTGCAAACAGATTGTGCTATAATTAATCTTAAATAAATGGAAAAGAAATGGAAGAAAAAGTCTAATTTACATTTTTAAATTCGTTCTTGTGAATGGCAAAATTTAGGTGAAATAAGACCATAAAACACATGAAAAAATAAATAAATAAAAAATAAACACAAAGTTTATTGAAGTTCATTAGCATTCAAAGTGAATAGAAAACAGTGAACAGAGACAGCAGTGAGCATTTAAATTTTAACAGTTATTCCAAAAACTTTTGAATTAAATTAAATTTTGTTTAAATTTCATGTTTAATTTCTTATTATTATACAATTTTATTATCTATAAAAAAAATCCTTGCAGACTGCTTTAATTTTAATCAGAACGGGGTCTTTCATGCAACCAACAATTGATTTCGAGCGCTTAACAAGTGCACCTAAAAATTTACAGCCTTATTTATAAAACTTATTAAGGCTTAATAAAAATTTTTTTTATGAAAATTTGTCTAAAAAGCCCTATGTAAAGCCTTAATAATTTTTATAAATAAGGCCGTAAAAGTATAGGGAAAATAAACATTTACCCCGATATATCTAGAAAAGATGTGACATCTTCTAAACGGCTGGACCGATTTTTTTTCAAACATGGTTAAGAACCATCTCGATCAAGTCACCTTTCAAACAGAGAAAACTAATTCAAAATCGGTCCAGCCGTTTGGGCTGTACGTGGACACGGACAGACACACAGATACACAGATGCACAGATACACACACGCACACACTACAAACTTATAACACCCTTTTTTTTGTCGGGGGTTAAAAATAAAATAATATGGAATTTCTAATTTTTCTTTAAAAGAAAAACAACTTAAACAAGTTAGGATGGTATATTCGGCTGTGCCGAATCTTATATAACCTTCGCCGATGTACGTATGTATATGTATTATACAGATACATACATAAATACATACATACATACTTCAATTATCAAAAAAAATTTATCATTTCAATATTTTATTCTACACTCTGTACTTTGGAAATATTTTCATTGACCCTTATTCCATTTGACAACATCGACATCACGTCAATACAATACCGAAAAATTGGGGCTTGGTTACTCGCTCTCGGGATGTTCAAAAACCATGCTGTTATTTAATAACCTTAAAATAGTCTTAGTATTGCAGCTCCGTACCAAGTAAACTAACTTGCTTTACATTTTTCCGTGGCCATTCTCTTTCCTTCAAGTCCAGGACAGTGACAAAGAAAGGTCTCCATGCTTTCCTCTTCATCGATATCCTGGCAGCTACGGCAAAAATTATTGGGTTCAACCCTTAGCCTTTGTGCATGCCTACCTATGAGACAGTGTCCGGTTAACACGGACACTAGAATCGAGAATGGCCACAATGGGCGCTCTTGAGTTCAGGAACTTTCTGACGTTGCTAGTGTTGAACTTCAACGTATTAGTAGCTTTATATTGAGCTGTGGTGTTGGTTCGACGGTGGGGACTCCGCATAAGCAGAGTCTCCGTGGTATCACAATGGACCGAAACGGTCTAAGTGAGTCCGACTTTCTGACTGCCACCCCTACCTAACCTAACCTAACCTACATTTTCCCGTATTTAATAATCTTTGATGTTGCAAAACCGTTTAGTGTCTTAATTTAAACTTCCCATTGCAAATGGTATACATCGTGGTATTATGTAAACAGTTTATTCCTAAAGAATCTTTTTCGATTTTGTTAAGCAGAAAGGAACTGTTTCAGGGAACGGAACATTTGCTTTAATTTATTTTATAGTTAGAACTATTCTTTAGGCCATACATTTTATTTTTATCTCCATTTACTAAAGCTTAATAAGAGGTTGTTACAAGCTGTCAACGAGAGACCATCGATTTGAAACATAACTGTGCTGAGGGCATACTAAAGCTACGGTCACACTTGACAAACATTTGCCCAAAAAAGCGTAACCAATAAATACTAATGCAAAATGTTTTGCTTTAGACACGTGTTTATTAAGTTAATTAGTTTTGTATTTCACAAATAGGCAAAATTATAGCATACAATATTATTGGAATCTATTGAACTTCATAAACACGTGTCTGAATCAAAAGATTTTGCATTAGTATATACTGGGTACGCTTTTTTGGGCAAATGTTTGTCAAGTGTGACCGTACCTTAAGCAACATGACACAAATCTTCGTTAATATTTAAATTAGATATCCATATAAAAATGAACAAATATACTCTTTAAGAAATCTTGAGTAAAGATCTTTCGAAAACAGGCAATATTTTTAACTGAAAAAAAAAAATTATTTTAAGTTACTTTTTACCAAAAAAAAATTTTTTTTAATTTCCAGCTCTGGAACCATAATTACAATTTTTCTAGTTCTTAATACTTATCTATTTCTTTCTAAAATGGAGAATATATTTAATTACTAAAGAAATTATTAGTTTTATATACGAGAAAAAGTTTAAGTTTTCCAGGTCTGTAGAAATGTTTTTTATTTTGAAAATTTTTTATTCCCAGCTATTGCTTTCTAAAACAAATTATATTTAATTTGTAAACAAAAAGAAATTAATTTGACCTAGTCACTTTTATATATATATAAAAAAATTTAATTTTCCAACCCTGGAATCATCCTTTTATATATTTTTTTGACTTATTAGACCAAACTAGTTCTTTAAAAAATATATAATATATATAAAGTGACTAAAAAAAGGATATAATAAATTTCTTTTATTTAGTTACTTTAATATCCAAAGAAAGCTCAAACTTTCCAGCTCTGTAGGTTCTTTTAATTTTTTGTATTAAACTTTTCTTTCCAAAACATAAAATATATTCAATTTATAAAGAACTGCACGTAGTTACTTTTATATATCACAAAAGGTGTAAGTTACCCAACCCTGGAATCATTCTTTTTAATTTTTCTGATTTCGTACATTAATATATTTCTAGTATATGTTTAATTTATAGAGCAAAAGAAAAATTAGTTTTAGTAGGTAACTTTTATATATAAAAAAATTAAGTTTTCCAACCCTGGAAACGTGTTTTTGATCTTTTTTAATTTTTAATATTAATTTAATTCGTACTGAAATATAAGATGAGTTGATTAAAAAAAACATAAAAATTAGTTTGAGCTGGTTACTTTGATATGGCAAAATGAAGTTTAAGTTTTCCAGCTCTGAAACCGTCTTCTCCATTTTGCTGATTTTCATTAGCACTTAGGATCATTTCTAACACACCAGTTCAAGATCGAAGATAGATGATCTTTTCTGTGAGCTTCGGAAAACCGAGGTCACGTACATATGTGTGCCCTTAATTATGAAAGTGTTAGACCACTAGTCAAGATATTTAGTAGTTTACATTTGAAAAAATTAAAAAGTATTTTTATATTATGCAGCATTTTAATTCCTAGTTGTACTAGTCTCGATTTATATAAATATATTTAATAATTTTTAAATATATATTGAAGTTTTTCAAAGATTTATTTGATATTTCGAAGCAAAACTGCACATGAATTAGACCACTTTCATAGTTGGGGCACACGTATAATGTTAAGATAAGAAGAAATAATTTTTATTTAGTTACTTTAATATCCAAAAGAAGAGCTGTGCTTTTTTATTTATATCATTTTCTATACCAAACTTTTCTTTCCGAAATATAAAATATATTTAATGTGTAAACAAAAAGAAAAAATTTATTTGATCTAGTTGCTTTTATATACAAAAAAAAAACAAGTTTTCCAACCCTGGATCATCGTTTTATATTTTTATGACTCCCTATAAAGGATGTTTGCGTAGAAGGCGCAATCTGGAACACCAATTTTCAACAACTTTTCGCAGCATTTGCGGTCATATTTCGCCGATAACTCTTCGAATGTTGATTACGAGATAGACAAATAAAGAAAATAATCCAATGGGGTTAAATCACACGATGTTGAAAGCCAATTAATTAAGTCCCAGAAACTGGCTCTAAAAAGGCTACGAAGAAATTAAAAAAAAAATATTGTATTTAATATTAAAAAAATTTATTATTCGACATATTGTCATAGGTCCATTCCAATTTGAAGTTTATTTTCCGGTGGTTCCACGTTGCCTATATGCATTTCATTGTTTCTGTTATTATACTAACGATTTGTTACAGCAAAAATTAAATGCATATAGGCAACGTGGAACCACCGTCAAATAAATTTCATATTATATTTAATATTAAAATTTTTTCACTTTTTTGTTTTAAAAACTATGTAGCAATTAATTAATTTGTTTTTTTTTGTCAATATGTCAACTGTGTTCAAGTTTTGGTTCCCCCACGAAGCCGGGATTAGTACTCAAACTCAAAGCTTAGTAGTCAAGGTGCTTACCGCTGCACTCACAACAAACTACCTTATGTATTCCATAGATACACAATAAACAGGCGATTACGATGTGTACAAGGAGTTCTTGTGACTTAGCACCTTTGGACTTCTTTCTTTGAGTCTACGTGATAAAAAAAGATAAAACATTCGTGTAGTAATTTAGGATAAACAACCATAATTTACCGAATTTTTGATGGAAAATTTTATCAATATAATATGGTCCTGCAAGCGTAGCCTTGGCTGCAATTTGCCTGCTATTGTTTTTCATTATCAATGCCATACTGTTTTTTTAAATTAACTAATCGAGCAATAATTTCGTTTAAAGATATTCGTTTATACATAAAAAAATAAACATATTTTTCGAAGGTCCTTTATACTAACTTATCACCAAATTTGAAACTATTGAACAAGTTATGAAAAATTAAAAATCACAATGATATAAATTAATTAATAAAAAAAACCTAAAGTTTATTATTAAACATGTTAACAGGTTACAAGAATTCGGTTGCATAAAAGAAAATTTAATTTTTAATTTGTTAGTATTTTTTTTTATCTTTTTAAGCTTTTCTTACTTTTCGCAAGGTCCTTTACACTAACTTGAAACTATTGAAGAAGTTATAAAAATTAAAAATAACAATTACAGAGCTATGCACACGCCATGAATTAATTAATAAAAAAGCCCTAAAGGATAGTTTATTATTAAACATGTTAACACGTTTCAAGGACTCGGTTGTAAAAAGGAAAATGTTACTTTTAACTTGTTTGTATTTTTTCTTTAATTTGTATTTCTTTCTATTACTTTTTAAGCTTTCATTACTATTAGCTGCCGATAATTAATTACTTAAAGCAAATCGAGCCTTATTTTTGATTTTATCGTAAAAATTAAATTTTTCAGGAGAAGGTTTTTTAAAATATTCAAACTTCTTTTTGTACATAAATTGTCGCTTACGATAAAATTGTTCTGCCTGTATCTTAAAAGTAATCAACGATTTTGCCATTTTGATAATTCTAAGCTATGTGTATGCCCATAAAATTTAAATTTCAATAAAAAAGTCCATTTCCGATAACATATCGCTTACGATAAAATCGAAAAAAGGGCTCGAAATGCAAAGAGAATTGTTTAAAGTGCTTAAACAAATTATACTGAAAACATTTCTTGAAGAGCAAACTTATAAATTTTTCATAATACTTGAATTCTTTTTTCGTCCTGTAAAAATCCTTGCGTTTCTGTTTTTATTTTTCTTTCTTTTTATTACAATTTTATTACAGTTAACTTCAAAAATATTTTCATTTTATTATCCTGTTTGTTGCTGAGAAGCTTAAAAGTTGACATCTATTTCCTTGCAACATTAAATTTGTCGATTAAAGAGACAAAATTCTTAAATTGAAAGAATTCTCCGGAATATAACTCGTTAAAGTAAATAAAATAAATAGTTACATTTTTTTATGCGTTTCGGAAAGTAATATGCTTTTTCTATTGCTTTTTGTAAACAGAATTTTTCTATTTTCTTGCAGATGTTTTAATATTTTTTTTATAAATGCAACAGACAATTGATGCAAGCGCTTTCTATGTTCGAGAATTTACAAATTGCAATATGAATTCATTATCCTTTTAAAAAAAATAAATAAATTCTATGAATTTTTATGTTAATACCCTTTTGGTTTGCTTGAGTGGAAAAAAGAAAAAAAAATTATATAATTAAATATTTCAAAGAAACTTTTATTGGCTTGTTCAAGAGTTAAGATAGAAATTTTATTTTTTTTTGTTGGCTATAGGAAAGATGTCGTCAGAAAATGGAACATCTGCAAAAAGTGTTACAATTAAACTTTTAATTTTTCATTACATCAGTTTCATTTATCTAATTTTGCATTTAGTTAGATATACGACTGTATAATTGCCTTTCAAATGATAATAGAAATATAATTGCGTTCACTTTTAAGAACTAAACTGTCCTAGTGTCAACAATTGTAATGATTAAGGTATTTGCTAGACTGCTTTTACACACGAAAAAATTTAGCTTGTAAAGTCTTGATTTTATAGAAGGGAAGAGTTCGTTTCTCTTCTCTCCCACAAATTCAACCCTTGCCAAGTAAACTTTGCATATGTAAAAAGTGTCTCAGGTGAAGAACATATTATATGTACAAGCAAACAAAAATATAAGACGATATTCAAGTAAATACTCAAGCCATTACAACAAAGATTATGTTATACCCTCTGTTTGTTAAAAAATATACAACCACATAAACACTTGAGCCAATGCAGAAATTAAGAAATTTAGTTCAACATCAGTTGAATGAAGACAAGCACTGCTATTTCCCGCTCTGAGTTCACAATTCGCCGATGTACTCATATTGCTAACGCAGGTATTCGGTATGATGGTATTACTCATTACATTCAGTCATGATACGAATGCTGCAAAAGTCAAAGTTGAGGGGAATGCTGCAAATGCAATGTTGGCCTATGCATAAAATGTTTCATGTCATATCATACTGAAAGTATTAGACATTAAATAATTTGTATACCCTTCACCAAAAACGGTAAAGTGTATATATATTTTTGTCATTCCGTATGTGTAATTTCCAGAATATGAATAAGAGATCCATATTATGGGTCCTTATGAATAGGGAAGACAAATAAGCGATATCCGTCTATCCTGCCGTCCGTCCGTCTGATGTAAGTGAAATCGTTTTTCCGACGCTCCCAGATAATCTAGAGACTTCAATCTTACACTGGTGTGCCAGAAATGGTCCTTAATAGATTGGTATTGAAAATCAGCAAAATCGAGCAGACGGTTTCACAGCTGGAACTTTATTTTGCCATATCAAAGTAACCAGCTAAAACTAATTTTTATATATCTTTAAATAAAATTATCGTATATTTCAGTAAAAATTGAATTAATATTAAAACTAAAAAAATAAAAATAAAACTACGTTTCCAGGGTTGGAAAACTTAATTTTTTTAGATATATAAAAGTAAGCTACTAAAACTAATTTTTCTTTTTGCTCTATAAATTAAACATATATTATATTCTTAAAAGAAATATATTGATGTAAGAGATCAGAAACATTAAAAAGAATGATTCCAGGGTTGGGTAACTTACACCTTTTGTGATATATAAAAGAAAATAGGTATTATTAATTTTGTTCTTTTTCTTTATAAATTAAATTTATTTTAAGTTATAGAAAACTAAAACCCACTGCTACAGAGGTAGAAAGTTTGAGCTTCTTTTTAGTTTTAAATTAAATAAGCAAAACTAATTTTTTACTATCTCCCTTTTTCTTTTTTGTTTTCATATATTTTATATATTTTTTAAAGAACTAGATTTGGTATAAGGAGTCAGAAAAATATAAAAGGATGATTCCAGGGATGGGAAACTTATTTATATTTTGTATATAGAAGTAACTAGGTGAAATTATTTTTTTTTATTTTTGCTTACAAATTAAATATATTTTATGTTTTAGAAAGCAATAGTTTGGAATCAAAAATTAGAAAAATAAAAAACATTGCTACAGACCTGGAAAACTCAAACTTTTTCTGGTATATAAAACTAATTAAATACAAATAATTATTTCTTTGGTAATAAAGTATATTTTATATTTTGGAAAGAAAGAAAATATTTTTAAAACCCAAACAAATCTAAATTATGGGTCCAGGGTTGGAAATTGAAAAAAATTTTTTTTGGTAAAAAATAAACAAAAATTATTTGTTTTTTTTCAGTTAAACGTATTTCGTGTTTTAGAAATATTTTTACACAGGATCTTTTTAGATTTGTTCAATTTTTATATGGATATCCAATTTAAGTATAAACGAAGGTCGATGGTCTCTCGTTGACAGCTTGTAACGAGTTCTCATTAATTTTTAGTAAATAAAGATAAAAATAAAGCTTAGCGCTAAAGAACAGTCATAACTTGAAAATAAATTAAATGAAATGTTCCGTTTTATTTACCTTAAACCGTTAATTTCTGCTGAGAAAATTCAAAAACCCGTTTACATAATACCGCGATATATACAATTTACAATGCGATGTTCATAAAATACGTGAAAATATAAAATAAGTTAGTTTAGTTGGCATGTAGGTACAATATTAAGACTATTTTAGGGTTACTAAATAGTAGCACGATTTTTGAACATCTCGACAGCGAGTAAACAAGCCCTAATTTTTCTGTATTGTATTGACGTGACGTGGATGTCGACAACTGGAATAAGGCTGAATGTAAAATATTTTTTCTAATAAAATATAAAACTATTGCTCATTTCTTAAATAAAATATTTGAATCCAATTCTTTAATCGAAAAATACCGATGAGTCACTTACTAAACATTGCATTAGAACAAAAAAATTTAAAATATTTTCACAAAACAAATATGTATGTTTACACAGCACAGCCGCATATAGCACTCTACTTAATTTTTTATATTATTTATAAATTCTACTCAAATATATTCTTTATTTAAAATAACAGTAAACAAATTTCTATATTCATTTTATATTTTATGAATGCGGGGGTAAATGTTCAAAGTTCTTCAAAAAAAACTTTAACAAAACGAAATACCAAAAATTCTTTAATTAATTTTTATACTTAAATTCATTACACATTTTTTTTGGTAATTGTGATTTTACTCTTTCCAAACAAAAGCATTTTTATTTCATTAACAAACGTTAACATAAAAGCATTAAAACAAAAACAAAAAAAGATACAAATTATACGATGACCAGTGTAACGAACCAAAAAAGTTCTTATGAAAATTGAAGACAAAACTTTTAAGCAAAAGATTATTTAATACAGACTAACATAAACATTAAGTTAAATACAATGTGCTTGCAGAACAAAAAAAAAAAATAACAGAATATTGTTTTGAATAAAAATACTAGACTAACAAAAATATACAGCTAGCAAGCTGCATAGATGGATGGCAGGACAGACAAAACAACTTAGTAATCAGACAAAAAGAAAACAAAAAAAAAGATAAGCAACTTGAAATAAATAAAACAGAATAATGAACCGCAAATAACCAAGCTTTATATATGTATGTATGTATGTATGTATGTATGCATGTTTGTAGTTGGGAGTTTTTCCCTTAGTTTTTACTATCGCTACACTTACACACTCTAATGCGAGTCGAAAGGACTACTGGAGTACAACAGCTCTTTATTCATTTTTAGTTAACAATACTACAGCCAGTACATACATCGTGCTGCTACTACTGCAATAACAAATATCTAAGACTCCTTCACTATATATTTACTACTGTTTCATGTATAGCAATAATAAAACTTTTGCAGTTAGTACACTGCACACTGGGCCTCGAACGCACTAATAATAACGAATTTTATGTTTCTCCCTAGCTGCTCATCCCATTAAAAATGTATGTATGTAAATAAAAGTCTTAGAGTGGAAAATTTTTTAAAATATTTTTTTAATTAGTTTTTAATTATTTTTGGTGCAATTAATGGGATCTGTTGTTGATCTTGATTTTAATTTGCCTTATAACCTTATAAGCCCATTGTGCAATATTTAGTGTGCGGACAACAGTAGCGAACTCACTCATCGTTTTCTTTTAGATACACTTATTTCGCCTTTGGCTATTGTAACAAACAATTTGTTACAACTGTTGCCATTTAAGCAAAAATTGTTATGAAAAAGCACAAAGAACGCAAAAAACACTCATGGTTGCAGCAAAAAACAAAAATAGAAGAACAAAAAAGTATATAAAAACGAACGTGTAGAAAAATAAAAAATTGTCTAGAAAAAATAAAAAATTAAAATTACTTTCTTTCTCCGTTTTAGTTTTGGCGGACGCATTTACTTTTCTTGTTTTGTTATCAATTATAGTTGTTATTATTGTGGCTAAGCGTCCTTTTTTTATTTGCTGCTATGTTAGTTTAGTCTAAGAGAGTAATAAATTTAAGTGCTGCAACCCAACAGACATAAAGTTAAAACGTTCTTTGACCATGACAATGGAAAATAATACGGGCTTGCAAAGCAGCAGTACGAGTATTTTTAGTGAAATGAAAGAAAATAAATAAATAGAAAATTTATGCAGGAAAATCCATGGGATTGAGTAGATTTGAATGAACAATACATCTTTCATTAAAGCCTTAAATCACTCAAAAGCGCTGTCAAAAAGTCGCTTCCAGAATGTAACAGCAACGTCTAGACAATCTCAGCAGCATTTTCAATCACGTAATTAGTTCATGGGTTAGCCAACTATGTACATATGTGTGTATATACATCAGTGACGTCCAAGCCGTATGCACAATGTGCGAGCTTTTACAGAAGAGCTTTGTGCTTTTACAATAATGAGAACATAACAGCCAATCAGATCTCGGCGACAACAATGGTTGCTGGTAAGAGCTTTCAAAGCTGTTTACCACAAATGCAAATGTCAGAGTATGTTTGTTTGGACGTAGGTGAGGGTCAGGTTAGCTGGCTCCTGGCAAAGAAGAGTGAAAGATTGGAGTCCAGCTCACTTGGGTCCATTATAATGATACCTTTCTTTGTGCTACCTGTAAGTTGAAAAGAAGAAATAAAGAGAGAGACAGGGAGCGATATAGGAGGAGGGGAGGGGGGGGGGAATTGTGAGAACGGTAGGAGTACAAAAGTGATAATAGTTATAAAAGAGCAGGCGAGAGTGGATCAAGGATTGACTAAAGTGGAATAAGCGGCTATACCAGCCACTATTTCTAATATCAATTTCCTATAATTATAATTATTTAATTAAGATACTCTTCCTCATCATTGCAATTGAATCAGAAGTCATTATACGGGAGACCCATACATTTAGCATTGGTTCCCGAAGCACTGTAACCGGTCAAAATGGCCACGAGGTTCCTCCAGTGCTTCCAATTGAAGTTCATGAGTTTCTTTTTTCTGCGGGAGTTTATGTTAGGCCAGGGCTTTCTTTCTATTGTACAGATGGCCTCATTACGCCATCTGTTTTGAACTAATTCAAGAAAGGAAGCATCGAAACCTCTCCAGCAGGATGAGAGTGGAAGACCACAGATACTAACGATATCGACTTCTATTAGTAGGGTTCCTCTCTTTGCCAGGAATAGTTCGGTGTCCATGCACCCAATTTAATAAGATACTTCAGTGCTGCACGAGTCCATCTAGAGCTTTGAGACAGCCTTGGACAAGAAAAGGTGTGGTATACACACCTACGTGGGACTTAATTGTAGTTTAACTAACAGTTATAATATGGATATCTCTATTTGAAAGACTATTGTAACTTAGCCAGTGTATCGTTCTTTTAATGGCACATATACCTGCTTGTAATATACTACATTCGTGCTGAAGTCTGAAGGACATTTCAATTCCGTTATTCAGAATATAAACGCTTCCACCAATCTTTCCCTGTTTTGAGCCGCCCTGGAAAAATTGTAGGTCCCCGCTGAGTGGTGAAGAAGGGTTTTCAATGAAATTTGAAAATTCCTATTGCAGAAAAGCTTTTAAGCTTTGCGGAACGTATTCCAGTAAGAAAGTGCTCCTGTGGCTAAGTGGTAGCAATACTAGCCTCTCAGTAAAGAGGTCGTGGGTTCGATTCCCGCCATAGATAATGGGTGTTTTCAGTAGACAAGCTAATCACTTCGCGGTTTGTGTGTGTTAAAAAAAAAAATTATGAAAATGAAAAAAGTAGTATTCGGGAGTGCAGTAGTCAATAAGATCCGGTATGTTATCTACTGCGCATATTGCATTTAGTCTCACGTCGGTACGTAGAGCTAGCTTTTTAGCAGTAAAGCCCACTAAAAGCCAACCTAACATATCGATGAGCGCTTTTGTCGGCGTGGATCTCAGAGCACCTGTTATCATAAGTTGCAGTTTGCAGATAAGTCCCTCTAGACAATACTGATTACTGGCTGAGTAGAGTACTTTCCGCGAGACTAAAATTCCATAAAATAATATAGGTTTTATAAACATATCCAAGCAAATGGATGCCAAAAAGAGAATGATTTATTCAAGAACGGATTCACCAAGGGCTAAACTCTTATATTTGGCCATTATTATCGAACTTTCTAACACAGCATTTGAAAAGCACATAATACATCTATTTAGCAGTAGTAACTAAATGGATTAGGATTCCAAATCCTTGAAACTAGGACGATATAAAATTTTTTATTTTTTTTGAAAAATTGCTCTGAAAATTATTTAATAAAAATATAAATGCAGGATGATGGAAATATCTCTGCTATAGCCAATAAATTAGATTTAATAAAACATAGATTCCTTGTGAATATTAGTGGGTCTTCCATGCAACTTCAAACAAAGCCAAGATTAGTTAAAAAAAAAATTGTCCAAGCTAAAGTTAAATCACGTTAGAGTTCTCCTATTTGTTTTAAAATGTTTCAGTCTTCCGTCGCACTAACTGTTATGCTTATGTAGTTATTTTTTATGTTGCTAGTTGCTTGCTGCGCTCCTCTAACTCTTTCCATTTATTTTGTTTATAATTTTTTCACATGGCCCTAAACATTTGCAAATTATTTTCACTTCAAACGCTGGCTTGTTTATGTATGTGTGTCAGACTGTGTATTGTAAAATATTGCAGAATTTGAAATATTGTTGGAAATAATTGCAAACTAAATTCTGCAACAAAATGAATACTTACTTGTTGTAATTGACAGAAAATTTAGTTGCATATTTTTAGTATTTACATCATTTGATAGTGAATTTAAATTAAAAGTTTTTACTGGTTATTTGGTTATTTAACACAAACTGTTGAAGAGCCTTCGTTTTGTATGCACACAAACAAATCGTTGTCAGCATAATGGAAATAAATATTTGCTATTAGTTTTTCGCATAGTTAGTGAGTTATATGTATTGATACGCAAAAATATTCGATCGGAGCTAATGTAAATGTTTTTATAAAAAAATACATTTGGTAAATAAAACTAAATATCTATAAGTATTTAGCAAAGGAACTAAACGTACACACGTATACATAAAAGTGCAAACACATGGTAGAAACAACTCTGTATTAGCAACAACACACGGTATTACCAACATAAAAGTCATTGCACAGTAACTCTGAAATTCAAAATAATGGCCAATCGAATTATCTACAAATGCCTAGAAACAGTAAGATGAATTTTTCAAATTGTGTTAGAAGACTGTTTGATCACTTGGCTATCAATAGTAAACGACAGCACAGATAGAAGCGTGCGCATAGCACCAACATCTTTATGCGACACCTGAAGGATAATTTGTGCTGTATATCTGTAAATTAAATTAAATCAATGTCTGCATGATTCTCCTTATGAAAGTTAGGTCAGATATTGGAGTAGTCCACCTAATATTATCTGAACACAGCAATTGAGAATGAAAAACACGTCTTCTACTGTTACAAACATTGTGAGCCATCGTGTCGTCATCTTCCAAGCATAAACGACACAAGGACGTACGAACTTGGTTACTTTTACACCGAGGAGGATATTCAGCTCAAGATGACCAGAAAGAAAACCAATAAAAAGCCGTAAGTTATTCCTCTTGAGTTTCAGGATGCCATTATATTGTAAATGGCTGCATCAATGCTTTGGGCTGCCTTAAACAAGAAGAAGACAGCCACATTTCCTTAGCGGTCGAAGTGTCATCTAATGTATTCAGAGATATTGCAGTCGACCGATTTACGCCACTAAACTATGTAGCAGAGGCCATCTTGCCCAGTTCATCCGCTTCCTCATTTCTCGGATGACCGCTGTGGCCATGTATCCAATAAATAGAAACTTTGTTCCGTATGAATAGCTTTTGTAATGAGCCAAAGCACTCTAAAACCAGCCTGAAATAGAATTCCCATAAAAGGAGTGATTGCCTGTATTTCTGCCTTAAGTACCGTGGCCAATTTGCTCATGGCCAAAGAAATTTTTACGTTGGGCCCAACAACTCCAGTATCAACTCCATCATCTGCTTTGGATCCATCCGTATAAAATCATAATCTTCTGGAATCCACATCGGGACCGTTTTTGTCCTACACTGCCCTTGGTGGAATTATGACATTAAATCTGCTGTTAAGCCTCAGTTCACAGTTTATCCTGTCACTAGGCATTCCTAGTAGCCCTAAGTTGTTCATTGTACTCAGGACGGACGAGTGCCCGTTGCCAACACAACGAGCACATCTTCCAAGACCCATTCTATAAGCAGCCAGTGCCGCAGATGATTTAATAAAGACTTGTATGGGGGTAGTCCAATTAAGGCCTCAATGGCTAAGGTTGAACATAACCTCATTGCGCCTGTTACAAGAAGACACGCCAATCTCTGAACTTTACAGAGTTAAGTTGTAGCCACAACCTGCCGAGTCTTCTGCCATCAAACAATCGTGCCTACGCTATGATTGGCCCAATAATAACCGTATAGATCCACATAATCATTTTTGGGCTCATGCCCCAGGAGCTCAACTCTTCACCGCCCAGATCGCTTTAGTGGCTTTCTGTGTTACTCATTCAACATGTGGGTTTCAAGTAAGCTTTCTCTCAAGGGTATTCCCAAAGTATTTGACATCGGTCGAGTAAGGAATATTGCATCCATTCAACGATACTGTCCCTAGAGCAAGTTTTCTTCTAAGTGCAAAAGGTATAATACCTTTTGATTCGGTATACCAAAATAGTCTTATCAGAGTTGACCGCCAGGCCATGTCTCCCACACCATTTCGTTATACTGCACAAGGAATCCTTCATGATTGATAGTCATCACAACCAGGTCACCAGCGTACGCTATAACTACGTATCCTTGTACGCTAAGAATGAGGAGAAGTTCATCAATCAACACTGACTAAAGGAGTGGTGATGAAACGCTACCTTGGGGACATGCTTTTGACTGCCTTAGTCGTAACCATATCATTACCCATAGCAGCAGTTATGTGCCTGCGTTAGAGCATAGACCTAATCCATTTCATAGAAGCGTGATCAAGACCTTTTAGTCTAAGAGAGCAATCTCTGGAGTCACATTTTGTATTATCAAATGCGCCATTAATATCTACAAAAGCACACAACGCAACTTCACCCGATCCATAAGCCCTCTTGACCTTTGTGACAAGATTATGGGAGCATGCTCGATCCATTTACCCTTAGCATATGTCCATTTACCCTTGCTTTGTATGGAAGGAGGCGGTATTCAAAACCGTCGATGTAATGTGCAGATCAATAACATCCAGGACCGACGAGTAGCCATCATTTTCAGCAAAAACGATATTAGGCTAATTGGTCTGTATTATTTGGCCAAATTGCCTGACTTATTGCCCATTTTAGGTATAAATACAACTTCAACATTTCCTCTACAACAGGGGAATCTGTCCGAATATAAAACTGGCTATAAATAGGGCGGCTAGGAAACAAAGCAGTGCATCAATGCACCTACTAGAACCGCTTCCTATAGTATAAAAGGAGTTACCGTGTATGAGAGTCAGTCAGTGTGAATTAGCTACGCTAGAGTGAACATCGTTGAAAGCAAATACAGCGTGTGGTGGTTAATGAAGATAAGAAGTAATTAGTGCTAGTTTACACTATGCAAGTCTTATTACTAAGCTGATTAGTTTGTAGGAGAGAGAAACGGGGGAAAAAGAACGAGTACTCAGCTTTATGTGCTGTCAATACGTTTTGCTTTCTCATTCGTAACGTCAAAAAAGCACAAATGCATACAGAAAACAATGCATAAAAAATAGGAGCTGAAAAATAAGACTTGCATTGTCAGCATTTAGACACGAAAACATTTGGAAGGGAAACATTTAGTTTGGTGGCAATTTACGGGTGGGGAAGAGAGAATCATTTTTGTGTTCGGTACTCGCGAACACGCTTTGTTTTCATATTCGTTGCTACATATATATGAATGTATGGTTGGTAATATAAAATAATATTGGAATGTAGCCGGCAACATTTTCGTCCGTATGAACGCGATGGAAACAACAAAAGAGAATTCCAGATGTTTTCCTTGCAAATGTTCGCCCGTCTAAACTAGGACATTGTGTGAACTGGGTCTTAGTACAGCCAAAGAATCTTTAGTGTTGTACAAACAGTTAGCGTCAGCAGAATAAGTCTTGTATGTGTCAAGAACAGCTGAGAGGGAGTTATGCTACAAGACCAGTGCTGTCAGTTGTGTGAGACGTGTGTATCAGTGATGGGATTCGGCTATTCTTAAATTGTACCATGAAAATGGTAAAGTTGTACAAAATTAACATCAACTGTACCAAAAGGTGCTAAATAAACATACACCGTAAGAATTGATAAAAATTTTTCATTTATTAAAAACAAAAACATAAAGAAATCAACTAATACATCTATGTTGGTCCCAGTTCACACTAGTCAAGGCTTATTGCTAAGCTTATCACTTTTTCTTCTTTGAACTTTCATCGGTGTTCACACAATGCAAGTCTTATTTATCAGCTCATATTTTTTATGAATAGTTTTGTGTATGCATGTGTGCTACTTTTAACATTGCGAATGAGAAAGCAAAACGTATTGACAGTACATGAAGCTGAGTCCTAGTTTTTTCCCGTCGTCCTTATCTCCCACAAACTAATCAGCTTAGTCAATAAGACTTGCACTATGTAAACTAGGACTAAGAGCTAGCTACCAAAACAAATGAATAATATTACCATAACCTGCCAATGTTGGTTGCAAGTTTCGGTACTTATGATCAGTGTTGGGCAACCATGTTATGAGAAATTATTATTATTGTATGACAAAGTACAACTTTTTCAAATTGTACCACTGAAGTATAAAGTGTACCAGTGTACCAATGCAAACGCAATTGTACCAAATTTGGTACAATTGTACCATAAATCCCAACAGTGGTGTGTATACAATAGCGGGGTAGACGCATTTGTAACCAGTTGCGGTATATTTGATTAATTTAAGTGTGTGTAGTTTAGGTCATGATTTTATTAGCATAAGTTTTATTAGTAACCATAATTAGTACATTGGGGTCTGCTATTCATTTGCAAATCTTCGAGTTCACGGAAAATAATTTTAAAGGGATAAAAACGTTACAATATATTTAGGAATTGCAAAATATTAGAAAAAGTAGTAGACTTTTATGGAATACTTATGATTATGTATATTCAAATGTTCTTTTCATACATATCGCTCCTTTATTGCAACATAGACATATTAAAATAAATGGCCTTTAGGAGTTCATAATACAGAAAAATCATTATATCATATCGTGGCATAATCGTGAAAAAGCTTAAGCGACATAGTTTTCGAACTTAATTTTTTTTACCAAAACGATTATTTGCAATCGTTTATAATCAATTTTCGCCCCAAGAAAAAGAGGTTTAAACAATGTGTCGGTTAAGCATTTTTTTGGCGGTTATTGCACAATATTATGTAAGGATTTCATACAAAAGACTTGTACAGTGTTACAACAAAAAAAGTAAGTGTCATGGCCACACCTGTTACCAAGGAACTACCCTAAGAAAATTCATGTAGGAATTGAATGAAAGATGGTATAATCCTCTCATGTTTTTAAAATTTAAAAATCTTAAAATATAAATACAGAGACCAAGAAAGGGAGACAAGCTGAGTTGAGTTGAGAAGGAAAATCCGTAGATTTAAACAACAAATTTCTTAGCTGTATAATAGCCTTCCTTACCTTTCTTTAGTTCTACACCCTATTTTGAAGTATTTAGGTAAAATTTTCGTTGTGCTAGGAATAGACTAAATGGTTAAAGGTATTTTATTGCTATTAAAAATGGAAATTTTCCACTTTAAAACGTTTTATTTTATTTCCAATTTAATACGCTTTACATTTCTTAAATTAAACATTAATTTAATACAACCTGAATTTAAAACACGTTAGGGGAAACAATCTAAAGTAAGATTTACATGTGTTTATAAGTTTATTTGACTACAAACTTCAAATAAAAGTATGCGTACGCATAAATAAATTTATGTAATTAGATTTAAATGAAAATTTATGTTAACCTAAATAGGTAAAAGTCGTTAAATTGTACGTTGAAGAATAAATGTTATGAGGATATATTAAAAATAGAAAAATGAAAGTGACGGAATTGTTTTTAGGACTTATGTTTTTCTTTGCAACAAAATCAATAATATGTTTAGATTTTGTAAGATAAGAAGTTCATTTGTGAGACGAAAAATAAATTATGCTCAATTGTTTGCTTAAGGTTGTGACCAGTGTGACCAGATTTTAAAATAACATTAAGCTAAATCACGTTTGGAAAAAAGCTAAAATAAGCTAAAAAGTTAAATTTTAGGCCAGAAAATAAAGCTTTTTTTTTTTTTATGCATGAATTTTTATTTATTGTATCTTCATATATGAACTAACAATAAGTATTCAAATCTTAAATCTAAAAAATATAATTAGGCCCGACCAATGCCGGACATAAGCTTAGTAGTAGTTATATATAATACATATGTAAGTAGTGACAATCAAAAGGAAAAAAAAAATAAAAGTATTTTCAAGAAGTCCCATCTGGAGTGCTGTGAATAAGAGCCATTGTGTCCCTATTTTTTAGGCGGATGTGTCCAGTAAAGTTCAAAATATTACGGGCAAGCGGATTAGGATGTGACTCGAGTTTTGTTAAATATTTGCCAGCGTATTTTGCAATTTCTTCAGTCACTAGTGGCATATTCAAATCACGATGTATATTTGAATTTTTGATGTACCATGGAGCCGATGTTATCATGCGTAAAATTTTATTTTGCCTGCATTGAATTTTCTTTACATTTGAAGCTGAAGCAGTGCCCCATAGTTGAATTCCGTAGCACCATATTGGCTTTAAAAGCGATTTGTATATTAAAAGTTTACAGTCTAGGCTAAGTGTTGAATTTCGACCAATCAGCCAATGTACCTGAGTTAGTTTAAGTTTCATTTGAGTTAACTTAGAATCAATGTGGTGTTTCCATGTAAGTCGTCGATCAAGGTGTATACCAAGATATTTCACATGTGAATGTTGAGAAACAACTTGATTGTTAATCCGAATGGGGGAACAAGTATCTCTTCGTAAAGTAAATGTTACTTGAACACACTTTTGTTCATTTACCTTGATTCTCCATAAGTTTAACCAAAGCTCCATCTGGCTAATGTGTTCCTGGAGTTTGCGGGATGCCTCATCAGGGTTTTCATGCATACTAAGGCAGGCTGTATCGTAGGCAAATGTGGAAGTATGGATACTACTGCTCACAGGCATATCACAAGTATAAATAAATATAAAACTGGTCCCAGTATAATCCCCTGTGGCACACCAGATGAAATTGTTTCAGGCCTACTTGTAAAGTCTCCTTCCGCAACAGTGAACTTACGGGAAATAATGTAACTTTCCAAAAGATTTAAAATGTTTATTGGTAAGTAAGTCTTCAATTTTAAAATAAGGCCTTCATGCCACACTTTATCAAATGCCTGGGAAACGTCAATAAACAGCGCAGAACAATACTTTTTTCCCTCAAAAGTTCTTCTTATAAATTGAACTAATCTGTGAGTTTGTTCAATGGTGCTATGCTGACTTCTAAAACCAAATTGATGGTCTGGTATGCACCCACTACTAATTAGAATTGGGGACAATTTTGTTTTGAGCAGTTTTTCGAAAAGCTTTGACATTGTAGATAGTAGACTTATTGGCCTATATGACTCAGCCTTTGTTATATCTTTGCCCGGCTTTGGAATCATTTTAACCTTGGCAAGTTTCCAGTTGTGTGGATAATACTCCAGTCGTAAAATAGCATTAAATATGAATAACAGGATTCTCATTGCAATACGAGGCAAGTTCATCAGCATCTGATTACTAATTCCATCAATACCCGGAGCTTTCTTCGGGTTGAGTTCGGCAATTAATTTTTGTAAATCACGCGTCTTAAACTTTATGTGTTGAGGGGGTAGAGCGACTATATTCGGCAAATCAGCAACACCAGTACATATATAAAATAAAATAAAATAAAATAAAATAAAATAAAATAAAATAAAGCTAAACTTTTTTCTACTTCTTTGATCACTTTTCAATAGTTTCTAATTGCTAAACTAACATTAAATATTACACAAACATATTTTTTTATTATACACATTGAATATTTGTTTAATGAAATTATTTGTTAATTATTATATTTTAGATTTAATGAAGAACAAAACAAAAACTTCTCCAAAATAATCTTAAAAACTTTTAAAAAATGTAAAAACATTTAGACTAAAATACGAAAGTTTTTTTAAGTGCATTAATGCTATTTAAGTTAAAGCATGGATCACACTATCGGCACAATGTACCGAGTTTCGTCAGATAATTGAAATAAAGTCATAAGTAAAAAGCTAAATTTGCTCTAATTTATCGACTAATTGAAAGACAAGGACATAATTGCGCCACACTGCATTGGTAATAAGCCCATATAGACTTATTCCAGAATTAATTGAGTAATAATGCCATTTTGGCTTATTACTTATGACCAGGGAAACCAGAAATATGCTCCAAAAAAAGTGTTTTATGCGCATTCAATATGCACTAAAATCTTGAAAATATGTACTAAAAACTAAAAAAATGCTCTTAAAAATAACAAAAATGGTTTATTTGTAAGTGAAAATATATTTTTAATTGGAAAATTCCACATTTGCATATAAAATAAGAAAAAAAAATAAACAAAAAAAAAATGGAAACAAAATGTACAAAGAATAAAGGCCGGGGCACAATGAATCCGTCATACGTTAAACTTCTCCTTTTTGAACTGACATTAACGCAACGACGGAGAAGGTTGGCACAATGAGTACTTTATTAACGGAAGCATTTGAACAGCTTCTATAGTCGATTCTCCAGTTTATTTACTAAATTCAAGTTTTTGTATTTATTTCGTTTATTTCTTTTGATTAATTTAATTTTTGCTGCCACAAAACACAAAAATCTAAATCAGAAAATACCAAAAAACCTCGGCCTTAACTGTGTTTGAAATGCAGGTTAAAAAAAATTACCATACAAATTTTGACTAAAACAAATAATAAAAATTAATTTTCATTGGAAGCTCTCATAAAAATTAAAATTCTATTTCAAAAGATCACGATATCAGAATTCAAACTTTGGAACTGTATTTTGGATAAATAAGACAAGATTTTTATTTATAATTTTTATTGCAACAAATAACAAATTGACCTAGAATTTCAAATAAAAATCGTTTCTGTCTGATCGAAATAAACTTTTATACATTGACAATATTTCTTCAACGTCTACTCGGTTCAGAGTCTGTCACAAATAGAAAAACTGAATTTGTGTTGAAACTAACGTCCGTAAAACTCAGTAATATATAAAAAAAATTTATACACTACATGGAACATTAGTATTGAGATTTAAATGGCGAAAAATAACAATAAAATTTTTGACCAAGCCCTTAACTTGTAGGCATATTAATCCAGATAGCGCCGGAAAATTTTTTTTTAAAGCTTAAATTTTTATTTCGAAAATGAAATTTTAATAAGCTTCTAGAAAAAATGTTTTTATATTTTTTTCGGAATGGGGTGTTCTATAAAGTATCAAATGTAAATTATGCTCTTAAACTTCTAAAAAAAAATGCTAAAAATATGCGTGTAAGACTGATATATGCAAAAACATGCTTTAAAGGGTAAAATATACAAAAATATGCACTAACAAATCGATGCCACAATTCATAAAAAGTTCTGAAATGCATCAACTCAAGTCAAATAATTTTATACCCAAAAAACTCAAAAAGTGTTTTGACCACTAATATGAATTTAACTTTTTCCATTATAATTCTAACCATTCTGCCATTATCTACTACTTTTCAACTTTCCATTTCTGTTATAAAATTGTTGTACAATTTACATTTTGTATTTTTTGTAAACTATTTTACAATGTTAAAAGACTATAATTTTTATAAGGTGGTTATGTCTTTAATATATTTTTAGAGAACACGCAATTTAGACTAAAAAAAGGCTAAAAAAGCTAAATGAGTTTTTTAAAAAAGCTAAAAAATAAGCTAAGAGCTAAATGAAAATTTTAAAGCTAGGTCTGAAATAAATAAGCTAAATTTAGCTCAAAATAAGCTAATATGGTCACGCTGGTTGTGACCCAGTTTTACAAAATTGATTCGCCAACAGGGTAACAACTTGTTACCTCTTAAGGGAATTGCTGTAATTATATTTAACGTTTGATAAAAAGCACTAATTGTATAAAATTACTATTTTACTTTTACAGCAAAATATTTGTAAGGAAAAAAATACATTGATATTGATTATTGAGGGGCGTAACTAGTTCCTATGCCCATTTCACTGTTGCTAATTCCGATTAGCCGAAAAACATTTTTCCCTAATTTTTTTTTAAGCTTTTATGTTAAACTTTCATTGGAATATATGAGAAGTTCAACAACTTGTATCATAGCTTAAATAAGAATTCAATAATCAATCCAATCAATATAATTTCAGTTTCTCACTTTAAAATTACTATAAAGGCTGACTTTTTTCATCTCTTTCATCAACTTCTCTTTAAGAAATAATCATCCTTATTCCAGTTGTCGACATCAATTTAACACAATACCAAAAAAAGTGGGGCATGTGTACCCGTTAACGAAAACAACTGACTTCTGTTAGGAGGTTTATGATATTTTCTTGATCTTGGTTAACGGATATAGATTGTCAGTAGCACATAATTTTTCTCGAAAGCGAGTAAACAAGCCCCAATTTTTTGGTATTGTGTTAAAGTGACGTCGATGTCGACAACTGGAATAAGGGTGAATATTTTTTTTATCAATAGTGAAATGAGAAAAATGTATTTTTATATTAGTATTAATTTGTAAATTTGGAAATTGCTCTAGAGCAGTGTTCTTCTCAATGCACTTATGTGAGTATTAAACACATTCACCACAGCAGACTACCGACGACAACCTGTCAAAAATAAAAAACTCGTGTGTATATGAAAATGATAATTTTAACTACAATACGGCTAGATGACTACCCGACTACTTTTGTAGCTGTAGCCAACTTTGGCCCGCGTTACATTTGTGTGTCATGTGCCCAAAAAAGCGTAACCACTAATTACTAATGAGAAATGATTTAAACAGTTGTCAATCATGTTGGATTCTATAAAATTGTCTATTAGTTATGTTTAACTTAATAAATACGAGTCTCAATCGAACAGTTTTTCTTTATTAATTAGTGGTTACGCTTTTTTAGGCACATGGCACACATGAAATGCCAAATGTAAGCTCAGCCTTAGGTTAATTTTTATTTTGATTAGTGACAATGAGCAAATACAGTGTTGCCAATGTAATACAAAATGTGACATAAATTTATAGCTCAAAACTCAAAACTACAGATATTAATTGATTAATTTTTATACTTTTATGCATTGTAAATACATTTTAAATAATTAATTTTAATTTTATATTTAAATAAGTACCTTATACTACCTTACCATATGGTATGATATCAAAATTATTAAGTAGCTGTGTACAGTGCTAATGGCAGATGTAGTCGTGTGGTTGGTAGCCTGCTGTCGGGAATGTGTTTAATGCATGAACGCTATTTAACGTTTGCTGTATATATGGGGAAAGACGAATTTTCATTCATGTCGATGAGATGGCAATAATATGGTCGGCATTAAATGAGTGAATTATAGATCGGTGAAGTTGCCAATAAGTCGTTATTACAGGAAACTCACAAATTAAGTGGCAAGCAGCACCATCCATTCATGGGGAAGTATCGAGTGCTCTATGACCAAAAATTGACTCCGCAAAGATGCAAACTCCAACTTGATATGAATAGGAAAGCGATGCAAAGTTTGATAGGCGCGTTAACTGGTCACTGTTCGATTAGAGCAAGAATCAGCACTTGGGAAACTGGCAACCCAGATTTCTGTAGCATGTTCGACAATGAAGAGGAACCAGAAACATTTGAGGACATTATCTGCCTTTGCCCGAAACTGCTGATGGATGGTAAGAAAGATGGTGGGGGAGGGGCAGTGTACAAGATCACTTCTAGCAATAAAGATGTCACCAAATTGATTTTGCAATAAATCGATTGTTAAGCGCTTTCAATGGCAAGTTACGCCATCTCGTTTTAACCCAATTTAACAGCTATTTAGCTGATTAATTTTTGGAAAATTTATTAAAAATTTGATGTGGGCTATTTGAAAAATAAAAACAAAAGTGGAGGAAAACATTGGTTAACTCAGATCAGATTTGATAATGTTTGCGATACAAGATATTTGTTACACTTTGCCACCCACATGGAGAAGTACGTTAGACGATTCGTAAAACTAGATGAGTGTTGCTTTGAAAGAAGAAATAAAAACTTGGCGGATTAACTAAATAAAAAAGTTTACCCCTATATATACATATATATATATATATATATATATATATATATATATATATATGTACATATGCATTATTTCGTTGCGTGCCACGAAATACTCCGGGTGCTTGTAAACAATACACAAACAAAAAAAAACAATCTTAAAAATTAAGGAAAAGCAACTCATAAAAAAGAAAGTATATTTAGGTGTGTAAGTGAGTATGTTTTTGGTTGAAAAGTAAAACTTTATACATATGTATGTACAGGAGTTAAAAATGAAGACATTAAATGACAAGATGAGGGTTTCCAGGGTCTTATAACATTTAACTTTCACAAAATCACTTAAAGGAAAGAAACAAAAAAAAAAAGGAAAAGAAAAAACTGTAACATGTAAGCACTCACACAGTCATCGTTTGGAGTAGAATTTTTGTGTGTGTGTGTATGTATGTGTGGTTGTTTGGGTGTGTGTATAAATGAACTTGTGTTGACATGTTGTTATTGCTTTACAGCAGAAGTTTCCGTTTGTTTATGCCTCATTTCCTTTGCTTTGATGTTTTTTCTTTCTTTCCACTCGACTTTTTTCAACTTCTTTAACAGTTTTTTCTTGTCTGTTTTAAGGTTTTATTTAATGTGCAAATGAGGTTTCGCTTTCATTTGGCATGAATGATTTCTGTAAGGCATATGTTGGCGTTATTTCCCCAAAAATAAAATTCCAACTAATTTATATTGTGTGTAAAATGTTAATTTCTTATTTTAAGTAAAATAAAATATTTAATTCCCTCCACTCTCTAATTTAATTGCAGTTTTATGTTCATTTTTAATTAAGAATATATAATAAAACGAGCGGGTTCACATACAAAACTGTTTTTGGAGCAGTTTTTGAGTTTCTCAGCGAGAGAAGAGAATAAAATGACCCATCACTTCCTGGGCTTAGTGTATCTATGTGGAATGAGCTCAAAAGTTGCTCGGCAAAAATTGCTCAGTTTAAATCCAGCCAAAATAACATAAGATGATTGTTAAAGATATATTTTTTAAGAGAAGGCTGAATAAAATAATTTGATATATATTTGATATAAAATTTATTTTGCACTAACTTTAGCAACACTAGCCTTCATCACATTTCCACTTTTTTAAATCTTGAGAGTTGATTTTGACTATTTTTGCGCTGATGTCTATATGGTTATACCGACTTGACCTGAGATTCGATAAAAACGAATGCTCACTAAAGCGAAGAAATTTCGAAACAAAATTTTTCAAAAAATTCGCTAAGCTTCGAAATTCGAACTTATCTCGATGGTTTTTCGAATGTGTGACGGTAGCCAATTGTTTGTGTGGTAGCCCTTTAGTCTAGAGGCACCGTTCGAGCCATGAGATTAGTGTAAGCTAAAAAATAAAATAAAAATACATAAAAACAAAATAAATAAGTTGAAATAAATAAATGAAAAATTGAAATAAATTTTTTTTTTTTGCCTTTTTGCGATACCGAAATAAGTTTGATATTCTTTTACTTTTGATACTGCTAGCGAAACTTTGAAATCAACAAAAACTAAACGACAGTTGAACTTTTTTCGATTCATTTTTGAGCGTAATAGGCAGATTTTGTAAAAAATTTCGTTTCTAAACGTTTCAAATTTGTATGAAAAATAACGAAAATTCGTTTCAAAAAATATTTTTTCCATACAAATTTCAAAACGAAAAAAACGTTTCTATTTACAAAATTTGCCTTTAAGTCTCGATAGCTTTACACGATAAATGCTCGAGATATATTCGAAATCGATATCAATAACGAAAGTCTTGGACAACTTGGTATGTATGAATGCATGTGTGAAAGTGTTTGTGGGTGCATGTAAGCATCTCATAACTTAAGACGCGGGTCAACGAATTAAAAACAAATTTGCCGCATTAGAAAGATGTGGAGCTGACTTAGATGTTGTAAGATATAAGTGAATCGATTCGCTTTGATAGATTCGCGAATTTCCCAAAATAAAATTTTGAAAAATATTTTTGATGTGTTTTTTTTTTAACAAATCTAATTACAGTACGAGCTTGACTATATTGAATATAAATAAATAAATATAAAAAGTAGTGTTAATACATAAGTACTTTCAGTTAAAAAAAATTTTATGCGTAGAAAAGAATTTTATATACACTGAATTTACAATGAATGTAAAGAGCTATATATTTTTCAGATGAATAAACTTAATATTTCTATGAAGTGGGAACAGAAAATAATATTCCTTATTATATAAACTAATGTGGGACTATTTGAAATGGAATTAAAAATACAGCGCAGCTATGATTTTTATTATATTTTCAAAATTTAAAACCTGGTTTTTAATTTTTTTTAATACAAACAAAAAATTTATTTCGGAATAAATATTCTTTAAAAAATAGGTGTATTCGTGAGTTTTTCAGCCCTGAAGGGCCTGCATTGAAATTGGTGTGTCTGTAATCGATAGACTGGAATCCTCGAGTTCAACGTCATCAAGTTAAAACTGAATACGTGTTACTATAAACAACCAATGACTTTGCTCATATACATTCCCCAAATTACTACCAATGACTATAGCTAAAATTTATACAGCTACAATCATACGCTATACATATATGCATAAGCATAAAAATACTCTGAATATTTATTCAACTATACGTGAGTATATACATGTGTATTTTACTTGTTTACAAATCAAGCATCAGTGAAACCAGAAAAACTAATTGCTAAAACGTTAAAATACCAACGCTGTTCAATTGATTGAATTACAAATATGGAAAGGGCGTTTTCATAATTTTTGACTGTGCTAAAAATTATTTTAAATAATGACCTCATTGATAAGAAAATTATTTGGTTTTATAAAAGGTTTTTTAATAAAATTTCCATAGAAAATTTGTTTTATACACTTTATAAAACAAAAAAATTTGTAATGAATAAGTGAGTTAATATTTTACAGCTAAACATTTAGCACTTTACAAATTACAAGTTGTTATATTATTAACGATTTTGTTATGCAAACTTTACAAAAATGAACTCATGCTGTCATACGATACCGGATAGGAATGTAGTTTCTTAAGCTTAACTTTCCTCAGAAATTGCCCCTTATACCCTAATGGACTTATTTTTTTTATAAAATATGTAGCGTTTGTGTTGTTCCAGACTCAGGTATTTCCTTGTTTTGAATTTCATCAGAATTGTTTAGATATTTTAAGACTGGCAGAAATTCCCCCATACCCTTGTTCGTGCTCCTATTTTTTAAAGTGTTTTGCCAAGTGCTTTACTAGACTCACATCTGTTTATGTTTCGAATTTCATCAAACTCGGTTAGATAGTTTCAAACAGAAAGAAATTTCCTCCCCTCGTGGTCCTATTTTTTAAAAAATTAATTCAAAATCGCATAGATAGTTTCAAAACGTAAAACATTTCCCTTTACCTTCCCTCGTGGCATTATTTTTGAAAAAATCTAAAGCCTATGTGTTTTTTTAGATTCAAATCTATATATGTTTTGAACTTCATTAATATCGGATAGATAGTTTCAAAGAATGGGATACATACTTTCAAAGAGAAAAAATTTCCCCTACATCTCGTTGTGGTCCTAGTTTTGAAAAAAATTTTTTAACTTATGTCTTCTTTACTACTCAGATCTATCTATGTTTTGCATTTTGTCAAAATAGGTTAGAAACTTTTTGAGAGGCAGGAATTTCCCCCACCTCCCCTCGTGCTGCTAGATTTTAGAAAACATATAATATAAGTGTGTCCATCTAGACTTAAATGTATCTATGTTCTAAATTTCATTAAAATCAGTTTCGTGGTTAGTTAGCAGAGACATCTTCAGCTATCAGTGGCAGGAACCAGTTATCTAAGTCACGAACCTTTTAGGAAAAACACAAACCAGATTGTGAACTACCAAAAACTTGACTTAACCTCCCCAAAATCCCAAGAGTTCCCCTGCACTTTTTTGAAAAATTATGGCAACACTGAAAATCTAAAACGTTGGAATTGGCAGCACCTTTATGCTATGTAGGTGTTACCAGTACGCTAGTATTTTTTCATTTTAAAAACAATTTTGTTTTACATGCATGGCGTGCCATAACGAACCTACGTTTTAAAAATATTTAGCAATAATATCAGTTGCTTAAAGCGCTTATATTTATTCCAAATTTTACCTTCTAATTATCTGCTTATTATTTTCCAATAGCCAAAGCACATTTTTTATTCAATTTAATACACAAAAATGCAGACAGGGGCGCAGAATTAATAAATAAACTGAATAGCATGCGATAAATATCCATATTCTGAGTATAACCATACTCCGAGTATAAGTATGATATACACATAATTCGTGTGATACTCTTGTGACTTTCTATGTATTTTTTTTTTGCACAAATTAAGCAGAGATACTCTTGGTTTTTAGTCCAAGTTGGCTGAGAGCAAATATGTAAGCGTTCAAATTGTTTGTGTTACAATTATGAGTATACTTAGTTACTCTAAGTAAGAGTAAATACTTAAGTATATTTTTGAGTACTTTTTTGTTTTTTGCATGCATTTTGTGTAGGTTTTTGCACTGAAGCTTAAAACCACCATTTGATGTCACAGTTCCGGTCACTGCACCCTATCGTTTAAAATCAAAACCCTAGCAAACTCTCTGTGTAACTAAACAGTTGTGTACATAAGTGTGTTCGATCAAAAATTTTTAAATTTTCTACCGCTTGTTTACGTTCATAGATACAAATGTATACATGTATTTGTCTTTGATGTCTTTTTTTGTATTTGATTTTCCCCAAGAAAAATAGACAACTCAGGTAATATTTAATAAAAAAAAATAATAATAATAAAACCTTCTAGGCTTTGCTGACTTTTATATTTATGATTATTTGTATAGATGTGAATACTTTTCTTTTAAGGTACGAGACAAACGTTACATACGTTTTCTGTACACACATAATTACTCCTTTTTTTTCTTAATTTCATTGGTTGGCCTGCTTGTGTGCCGTTATCGTTATTATGAATATAAAATTCTATTAACAGCAGTTAAATTGAACGGAAGATACAATAAACTGCTTAGAAACACGAAACCCAAACCGACCATACGTAAGACATTAAGTTACATTTCATGTTGCTAATTACTTTTTTAAACCCTAACTCAAGCACATGCATGCATACATAAGACATTAGCACATTACATAAATATATTAACAAGGATTTTTTTTTACTTAAGCTATTATTTCTATTTCTTTTTACTAGTATTCATATGTATTATATGTGTTTGCTAGTTAAGTAGGCTTTAATTTAACCACTTGATAATTTATTAGCCAAAGACAGTCGTAAATCTAAATAAGTATCGGAAAACCTTTTTGGGGGGAAGTAAGCATTGATTTATTAATTTGACTTAAAGCAGCATTTACAATGTTAAAAGAATTAAGGAAGTATATATTGAAAATATAAATGCTGGTCAAAACTACAAAAATACATGTTATTTACAATAAAATTAACAACTGATATCGGTTAACTTAAAGAAAACTTATAATTTGATTTAAGATTTTTTTAACTGTGTAAATTTGTTAAATTAACTATGAAACTAGTAAATTGCATTAACTGTGGCATTGAAAAGCTAAAAAATAAGATAATTCTAAGAAATATTTATTAACAGTAAGGCAATATGTTTATTAGAGACAAAAAAAGCTTTTCTTTGTCACAGCTTGTGTCAGTAACAATTTATTTTGGTTGTTTTAACAAACAAAAATTGTTGTAAAACTAAAACAAAAATTTTTAATTCCGTAACTATTTCAAATTGGTTATTTCAAAAAGAAAAAAATTGCTGGTTTAAGTCCCAACAACAATTTGCATTCAAAATAAATTAACAAATGCAGATTGGTTAGATTAACTTAACAAAATTTGTTCAATCGAAATTATAAAAATAACAAAAATTAAAAATATTAAAAACCCCGAATATATCTAGAGAAGATTTGTTCTCTTTTAAACGGTTGAACTGATTTTCTTGAAAAATAACTAAAAACCAAATTGAAATCCGTCCAGCCGTTTTGTCTGTACGTGGACACGGACAGACACACAGATACACAAATACACAGACACGCACTAAAAACTTGTAACACCCCTATTTTTTTAGTCGGGGGTTAACAAATTTGGATTAGCTGTAAACTTGACAGCATACGAGACTTTTTTCTGTGTAAGCGTATGAATGAAGTCACAGTGGCCAATAATTAATAATATCGTCCCTACCAATTCAAACTATCCAATATGCAAATATGTACTTTTCAGAACAGTGCGAAGATCCGTCAATTGTGAATTTAAAGTCGGCGTTTTCCTAAATATGAAAGGCTTAAAATATTTGTTATTGAATTATCAATCGTCTATGAGAATTTCAGCACTTTTAAAACGAGCCATATCCTAGAACTTAGGGTACCAAGGTAACGGATGTAAAAAACGAATTTTGCATATTGGATAGTTTGACGTGGTAAGGACGATATAATAAAAGTTTTGCAATAAAACGAAGAGAATTTGGCAGAAAACTTTTTATTCTATTTAGTTTAAAATAATTGTTTATTGAAAATCGCTTTAAAAAAGCATTTATTTCAATCGTGAAGCAGAAAGTGCTTACAGTCCCTCTTATTTAGTTTGCCACTGTACTTGTATTGAATGAACTCCTCAAAGTTATATATTTTATTACCAAAGTAATGCGTACTTAGCGTTCGTTGACTCAATTGAAAATACTCTTTTTTTTATCATATATTTTATTATATATAGTATATATTATTATTTGATCTGTTGCAGACGCTATGTATGCGTTCATATTTATATTAAACCACATCACGTCCAATCGAAAAGGAAATCGAATTTTCCAATAAATGAAAAGGCAAAAAATCTTCAACTTTTATTACATGTTTGCATATATTGCATACTTGTACATTTCAATATATTGAACGTGCATCTATCAACTTTTAAGTTAGCTATGTATGTATATTTGCATGTGTGTGTATGTGTGTGTGTGTGTGTGTGTGTATTTATTTGAGTTTCAGTCTTTCAAAGTTAAGCTGTTAAAATGAAAAGAAAAAAGAAAACAGCAAAGCAAACAGTAAATGCAACCATGAATATTTTTCTATTGACATTTAAAGGAAGAGTTCACTTTACCAAAGAAAGAGAGCAGAAACTATGATAAAATGTAATATAAATTATGTGAAAATATTTTCTATTTCTTATTTGAGTTATAGAATCTATGTATAAAAAAAATCCAGTGAAATTTTATTAAGAGGGAGCATAAATATTATATTTAATCAAATATGCACAGAATGTTGTTAATTTTAAGTTTTCTAAGAATAAATAAGAAATGAGAAAAATATTTGCATTTAAACAGGTTGATTTGAGGGGAAGTAATTCTTAATATTACACAGAGAAAACAGTGCCTACTAAATACCTCATAAAATAGAACAAAATTAATAAGAAATCTCTATGTTTTTTTTTTAATAAGAAAATCTTATTAATTTCATAGAGAAAACTTTTTTGAAAAAATCAAGAAGAAATCTTGTAGTTTTTATGAGCTTATCTTATTGATTTTTTCAATAAAAAATGGCTTCTTTATTCTCTGTACTTATTTTCATTTAAATTCTATACCATATACATATGTATGTCTGTATGTAGTATATTGTAGATGTTATTTATTTATACATACATACACATTAGGTTATATTCTTAACTACCTTACTCACCAAGTATTGATCCAGCAAACTTCTACCTGATAGACAAGCACTCTACCCAATGTGCTAACAAGCAGCCTGAATAACCATTAAAATGATTGTGCAAACATTCTTATACAAGAATGAAAATGATCATGAAAAAAATTGTCCCTATGTCTATTTATAGATATGAAATAACAAGATACCTCATAAAATCAAGAAGATTTCCTTATTAAAAAAATCAATAAGATGCTTTACACATAATCATACAGGAACCTACTAAAATCAAGCTGGAAACCTTATTGAAAAAATCAATAAGGAAAACTAAGAAGAAAACGTTTTTAAAAAAATCAAGAAGGCAACCTAATAAAATTAATAAGAAATCCCTATAGTTTACAATTTATAAGAAAACCTAATAGAATCAAGAAGTTTTTCACTATGGATTGTCTTTTGGTGCCAAAAATAATGGAAATTGAGTAAAAAAATAATAAGAATAATAAGATTTCTTCTTCATTTTATGTGGTTTTCTTCTTGATAAAATTAATAAGATTTACCAGATAAAAACAATAAGGAATCTCTATGAAAAAATCTTCGCTTCTTTCTGCTGGGATACCGCTTAGCCTAAAAACGGTTCATAGCGAAAATCTTCTTGATTCTATGAGGCAGTTTTTCTCTGTGTATAAATAATGTCTGGACAATATTTTTATATCCTGTACAGAAACAAATGTTTCTCCAATTAACAACTTCATTTGCAAGAAATAGAAAAATTTTTTAAACTAAAAAGTTAATTTTTTTAGTTAAAAATTTTCCTAAAAATTTAATTGAGCCAATTAAACGTTTGCTTAATTATTTTATTAATTTAAAAGATTAATTGGGACAATAAAAATTTTTAATAGATTTTTGTGTTTTTTTCAATTAAAATTGATGATTGGAGAAGTATTTTTTTTTCAAATATCAATTAAAAATTTAATTGAGTCAACTAAACGTTTATTTAAAACTTTAATTAATTAAAAAGTTTAATTGATGCAATTAATGCCCTAATTCACTAAGAAGACCTATGATATTTTGTTTAAAACTACTTTGGAGTGCTTGTTTTTGAATTCTCTAAATAATTTCCTTCAAAAATGGTTGTTGTCTTTGATAGTGAAAAATAAAAATATTATTACCATGTTTTTAAGCATAAAAATAAAATTAAAGTATTACAGGGCATTTACACCTGGGATGTAATCGTCACTTTCGATAACGACCTGATTCGATCAGGGGTTTTCAGTTTGGGATTATAGCATTCGCTATCGAACAATGTAATAATATGGTTCGATAACGAATGCCATAATCTCAAACTGAAAAAACGTGATCGAATCAACTCGTTACCGAAAGCGACGATTAGACCCCTGCACAAAATTTATCAAGACTTTGTAACTGAAAAATTTTCAAAACTACAACCAAACAACTGCAAGGTAGCCAATTCACACACCTTTTTAAGCAGACCGTAGCTAATTCAATCATCTTTTATATAAATATGTTGTGCAGGATAGTAAAAATTAACTAATAATATTAGATTTTTAGTAGATTTCCTACAAATTTACTCACAAATTAGATTTCGTTTTTGTATGGGAAGTCTAGTAAAAATCAGCTATAATTTGCTCGAAATCCCGTGAGTACTAGATTTCTAGATAATGTAAATGCTCTTGTTATTATACAATAGTTTGAAAAATATATGAAAAAATATGTGTCGGGTTGGAATAAAGCCATAAAGCAAATACACGAACCTTCTAGCGTAGACAATAAATAATAATTGTATAAAGAATTCTAACTGCGGTTTTCTTTCGTCCATAGACAAAACGACACAAATGTCGAACAGAATAAGGGCATACGCTTTAAATGCTCCAATTCAGTAAGAAGATTTAGGACGTTTTTGTTTGAAAATGCTTCTGAGTTCTTGTCTTTGAACTCTCTAAATTATTTTCTTCAAAAATGGTTGTTGTCTTTGACAATGAAAAATATAAATATTATTGCCATGTTTTTAAAACATAAAAATTCAATTAAATTATTATACAATAGTTTGAAAAATATATGAATAAATATGTGTTGGATATAATGTTTAGAACAAAATCATAAAGCAAATACACGAACCTTCTAGCATAGACAATAAATAATAATCGTTTTAAAGAATCAAAACTGCTTCTTTTTTTCGTCCATAGACAAGACGATACATTCGTCGAACAGAATTAGGGCATTATTTCCAATTTTTTCCACATATCGTCATATAAATTCAAAAAGGGCGTAACTTACAAAGATTTCAAGATCGTCTTTTTGATTGATTATGATGAAATTATATTAAAAAACAAAGACCCAAAATATTTTTATCCCATTATCATTAAAAATATCGAATTTATTAAAAAAAATTCAAAGGACTAGTGAGAACTAAATTCACTAAAACCTACAATGTGTTTCTTGCGTAAAATATTTTAAATGTAACTCAAGCCTTTTTTTAAATTTATATGAATATATATTTAATATATTTAAAATAAAATGAATTTGTAATCCGTTTTAGGGAAATTTTGTATGAAATTTTTTAAATAGAATACATATCAAATTCATTTAATTATAATTTTATGAATATGGGATGAAACTTTACCAATTCTCAAAAGATTTGAATAATAATGAACTTATTTTAATAAAAAGCCAAATTACATGTGATAATTATTAATGAACAAATAACATCAAAGTTAGTTGTAAATATTCTGACAACAACACATAGTTGAACAGAACAGCCAGCCGTTTTCGAAGGCCACTAAACCTTCCTCATCAGCGTTCTTTTGTGTTTTGGTCCACTGTATGTGGACATATTCCATTTGCAATAAAGTTTCGTATATAAGGCAGACATCTACATCAACTGACACCACACACAGTGGACCAAAACACAGAAGAACGCTGATGAGGAAGGTTTAGTGGCCTTCGAAAACGGCTGGCTGTTCCGTTCAACTATGTGTTGTTGTCAGAATATTTACAACTAACTTTGATGTTATTTGTTCATTAATAATTATCACATGTAATTTGGCTTAAAAAGCGTTACGAACATTAGCCTATTCAATTCATAAGAAAGTATAAAGAATTGTTATTTCTTGTCTATATGCATTTCGTTTCTGCTTAAAAGACTCGTCAGTAGACTTGAACAAAACAAGTATGAGTGCTTACAGCTAAAAATAAAAAACACGTGAAATGCAAGGACACGCATTAATTTTAAACGAATACATTCGTATAATTATAAATATCCAATGTTTATACACATTTATATTAATATATAATTATTATTCACTATAACTAAAACTTATACAGTGTGTGAGCTACAATCACACGCATGAGTATCAAACTACTATGACTATTATTCGACTATACATAAGCGTATATATACAGTGCTATTTTATTTACATATACACATAAAATATGTTTTTAAATAGCCACAATACATTCACACATTTCACACTCCATTTTATATACACAAATGTATGTATACGGTGGTGAATGATAAATAAATATCCTGAGTATCATGCGCATATTTTTTTGTCCGACTAAATATCCATAGTCTGAGTATAAGCATACTTAAACTATTAATATGAAAGAGGATCAATGCGCTTGATATGCATGTGAATTTTTAGTTTTAGCTGTAGAGTATTTTAGTGTTTTGCATAAACGAAGTATGTTAGAATGGACTGTATATATTTCTAGTTGCTAGAGAGAAAATATGTGACTGTATGAAGTCTTTGAGCTACAAATAGGGCTATGCACAGTTACTTAAAGTACTTAATTTACTTATGTATATTTCTTGTTGAGTGCTCATTATCATTCTCTGATAAGTAAGCGGTAGCATGTTTCTTTTTGGTTTCTTTTTATATATTTCGCCAAAAATTGTAAGGATATAAATTTATATATGTATATATAGTTTTGTCATTTCGTGTGCAATTTTCACATTATTCATAGCGTACTTATTAATAATATATATTTAGGATGTTTATGAATAAGAAAATATATCCGAGCATCAGTTTATACGTCTGTCTTTGCATGCAATCGATTTTACAAACTATAGCCAAAGGCTTCCATCTTGGACTGGTATATTAGAAATAGTCCAACATAAAATGATGTTGAAAATTGGCTTTTGCCAAATTTCCAAAATGCTTTCAATAAGATCCCAATTAAATGATCAAGTTAGCTGATAAATAGTTTATATGTTAAGAACTCACGAAATCGCGTTGTCCTGCTAAAAGAATATTGGATGCTGATTTTTTTTGCCAAAATTTTTTGTTAAAAAAAATTAACTAAAATTTAAAAATATTTTTTTTAAATAAATTAATAAACAAAAACATCTTTTGACAGCCAGTATCTTATATTTATTCAGAGCAAAAAATAGTCAGCTTCTCTGTCCTGCCACCTGGTTAAATACACCTCAAGGATGGTCTAATAAAAATAAAATTTATATCAAAAATAACTTTAATTTTGCTTGCTGTTAGAATTGGTATGGTAACCCTGGCACATACATTCATACACATCAAGCCTTTGCTGCAATAGAGTCATAACTCCAAAGATCTGATATTTGAGATGTTAATGCAGTATTAACGTGTTACCTTGTATACTAAACTCTTGAGAGAGGAATAATTTATTTTCTATTAAATTCACAACTTCAAACCCGTTTTCTGTCAAACACAATTATTTTGAGTTACGACTGTATTGCAGCAAAGGCTTCATATATATTTTGTTAAAACATGAAGAAAAAGTTTATTGATACTCGTATTTGTTTTACTTTAAAATTTCCCTTTAAAGCGATTAAAAAATGTACGTTCACACGTCGGAAAAAATTTTTTTTAATAAAGGGAATATACACACTGTATTCAAAAAGCTTATCGCTTGCAAAACACTTGACGTTATGTAAATAAATCAGCATCATTCTAAGTCTTAGAAGTTCGAAAGAAAAACACTTCAAACTGACTTAAATAAAGAAGTTTTTTTTCTTTCTCTTATGCAATTTTTCCCATACATCGAAGAAGAAAATTTTCAGCTTGAACGAATGGGGGTGGAGTGTGCGTGTATCAACAATTTGCATACAGTGGGGTAGATAATCATTTAAAGCCATTATGTGCAATATAAGGTTTTAAAATAGTTATTTTTTGGGAAAATTAAAAAAAAATTATAATTGTTTGCTTGCTTAATTTCCTTAGGTTTGAGATGGGCTACACTTGCGTGATTTGCATGCATGATCATGCGTGTGAGTAAATTTTTCTTTAATAAATGTGATCGTGCATGCATTTGTGTATGTATAAATCCATCGTGAGTGAGTTTTAATGAGCAATAGTAGATCAAGAGTAGAGAATTAATATATTTGCTTGTATCGGAATTACAGGTCTTTTGCGTACCAGTCCTTAGAAAATCCTTTATGACAGAATAAACATTATGTTTATAGACCTACACTAAATGACAATTTAGAGGAGTTGTCCTACAAAATTGGCAGCATCTGACTAGTGAAGGTTAAGAACCTGCGGATACACAAACCTTTAATGCACTTTCCTTATTTATAACTTTCTCTGCAAAACGGCGTTATTAGATTATTCAAATTGAGGGGTTGAAAAAAGGGGTTTGATATCAAAAATTACACTGTGCAATGCGACAAAAATGTTTCGGAAAATATATACTAGACGATCTGTTAGAAGTATGACAGATTGGTATGGCTGACTTCATGCAACAAACACCTCAATGTAATGCTAGATCTTAAATAACTATAGCTCAGGACTCGCACTACTGGAGTAGTCTAAACCAGAATTAAGTGTCACTATTCCACTTGATTAATTAATAACAATTGCCCTCATAAGCTAACCAATTATTCCCAAAACTTAAAGTTTCGTGATCATAATTAATTTTTCTTTCACGCCCATCTGCGTGCGAAAATCTACGAACACTAAATTTATTTAACATTTTTCGGCAATGACTGTACTTCATTTGTGTTTCATGTTATGTAATTCAACATGATTTACAGTAATTTTCTAGAAAAATTTTTCCTTTTAAAATAACTTTACTTCATGTTGATTTAAAATTCCGGTACTTTAAATTAAACTGAAAAATCATGTTGAAATTAATGTACTTCAAGCTGAAACAACGTGAATTTGGTGCAGAAATAACACTATAAACCATATTTAATCAAAGTTATTTCATGGTGAAACAACATGAATTTAATTTAATGTTATCATTTTATTTTATTAATTAATAAACTTACGTAAGTGGAGGATTCGAATCACTAGGCCACATGCCAGCAGCATGAAATTTTTGCTGGTAATACGAAATTGTCGGTTATGATAAGAAAACAAGAACAAGTTCCACAACTGAGCACAACAGTGCATTCATTGTAGGCCATTGAACTTTATTGTCAAAAATTTAATTTTGCTAGACACTGTACTTTAATATTGCAACCAAGTGTTACATTTGTGACTTTTGCTACTAATTTACAAATAAAACCAAATAATAGGTTTTCTGTTCTTTTTTACTTTAGTTCAATATATTTTTGCTATCACTGACAATGACTTTAACCAATTTTTCACCCATTCAGGGCACACATCAACGAACAGTTTTGTATATCAACCACAAAACTTTGCCATACGAGTAGATACATACATACATGTATAATATGCCCTGCAAGCCTTCCTTGTTCTTCAAGCTTTTTCGTTTTATTTTTTATTTTTTTTTTATTTTGGCGAATTGTGAGTGTTGATGTTGACTTGACTGTTTGTTATCCCTTAAGATATTTGTTAGTGTGCATGTGTTTTATTTAGTTCGTTGCCAAAAGTTTGCAGTTTGAACAATATTGAAACATATTTTTTTTTTGTGGGGTGAATAAAAGTTATCAGAGTCAAACAAAAAGAAATTCCCATACAAAAGTTTTTAAATTTTTATCTTCTTTTTTTGTTTGTTTGTTTGTTTATTCCAATGAAGTTGCCACAAAAATCTCTCTCCATGAACATTGATACTCTGGTGCTGCTTGTGATATTGCTATTGCATCCACCACTCCATTAAAAATGTTAGAACATCAACATTTACACTCCATCTAAGCGGCTGGATATGTCGGCGGTAGACACTTAAGCACTCATTCAATATTTTTTGTTCGTCTTTTTGTTCCACTTGACTTGCACTGGTATGTGAAATTAAACAAGTATAAGGGGATTTCAGAAGCATTTTTTTTCTCTTGAATTTAAGTTTGACAGCAGGACACTGGGGCACATTTTGCCACCGCCACTATTCGCATAAGCCTTTTACTTCTCGTTTTCTGTTTATTTGTTTATCTCCGGGGTATTGCTTTCCTATAATATTTGTCTTACTTGATTTTTTTGTTTCTTTCATTTTTTTTTTCTATTCTTCATGTTAAGAAAAAAAAGCTAAATTTGTTTTTGTACAACATAAAGGAATTTTGTGTACTGGGTTATTCTTTTTTTTAAATAAAGTATGAATCAAGATTATGAGCAAATACCAATGATGCTGAGCTTATGACATTAGAGAAAAACTAAAAAGATTTAAAAAAAAGTTAATTTTCCAAAAATATGTTTTGTTTGTCAGCAGATAATGAGTGCTTAAAGCACCCTTCACCAAAAATGGTAAAGGGTATATACATATGTATATAGTTATAGGTTTGTTATTTCGTGTGTAATTTTCACAATATTCATATGAGGCCCATATTGTGGATCTTATTGAATAGGGAAGACAGTCTGCTCTGCCGTCCGTCCGTCCGTCCGTCCGTCTAATGTACGTGATGAAAATTTACTTAAAATTTTTTGTAAGAAAACCTTAAGTTTACTATTACTGATTATAAAAGTCGCATTTCTTATTTGATCATGTAAATATGAGGGCGGATCAACAAGTCCGTGAACTATCGCCGAATGATACACAGTTTTTTTTTGCAAAACAAAAATTTATTTTTCAACATAATCTCCTTTTAAATCCATACACTTAGTCCAACTTTTCTCCAGTTCCTGTATCCCTTCCAAAATAGGATTTTTCGAGGTCCTTAAAATGATCATTTGTTTGGGCAATGATTTCATTGTTGGAGCTAAATCTCTTTCCACTGAGCCATTTCTTAAGATTTGGAAATAGGAAGTAGTCACTAGAGGCTAAATGCGGAGAATATGGTGGATGGGGTAACAATTCGTAGTCCAATTCAAAGAATTTTGCCATTGAGAGTGCACGCGTGTTCACTCGTGCATTATCTTGATGAAAATGCTATAAAAAAACTACTGAACATTTTCTCAAATTTCTTTTCTTATTTGAAAGTACAATCCTTCCGGTTAATAACGAAAAATAATTTCATTCAAATGGCTGCCTCGGCTGGCCATGCAGTAGCCTACACGATCGGTCCAATTTTTAAGCACATTATCGATTGTGTGCAGCTGTATTTCACCAATGGCTTCACGAATATTGTCCTTTAAAGCGTCAATTGTCTCTGACTTGTCGGCGTAACACTTATCCTTCACGGCACCCCACAAATAACAGTCCAACGGTGTCAAATCGCAGCTCCGAGGTGGCCAAACGACATCAGCTCTGCGGCTGATAATGCGATCTCCAAAAACAGGGAGCAAAACATCGAGTGTAGCTTCGGCTGTGTGGCAGGTAGCGCCATCCTGTTGCAACCAAATGTTGTCAATATCCTCCTCTTCAATTTTTGTGAACAAAAATTTGTTCAACATGGCCGGATAACGATCACCATTGACTGTAACGGCCACTTCTTGCATATTTTCGAAAAAAAAATGGCCCAATTATGCCTCTGGACCAAAATCCGCAACAAACAGTAACTCATTTTGGATGCGTCGGCTTTTCAATGTATGCGTGCGGGCTTTCTGTGCCCCAAATGCGACAATTTTGCTTCATCTGAAACGATGATTTTTTTGGCAAAATCGGCATCTATGATTTTCAAAGTAATGTCGCAATATTTCCCAGCGTTGTTCAAGCGTATACACAACCATATTCCTTCAGCGGAAGGATAAAACTAATTATCTGTCAAATCAGACATGAGCTAAGTGTTACCATTCACGAAATAAGCACTACTTGAAAAAAAAAACGTTAGATGGCGGACCTTTATATCCCATTATTTTCTTTTATTGCAGCGTGGGATTAAATTAATGTATTGTCTGTGCCCGTGGACGGCTGTTAGTCGGCTAACAGCCAATCTGCTGTGTTCTCTGGTTTGTGCTCATGTGCAAAAACAAAAACAGATTGAGCAATCGTTCTCATTGTTTTTGTCTTGTTCACTCCAAAGAACGAAACAACACCAACTCAAACAATTTCTTTTGTTTATTTTCGTACTCTGCTTTTAAGTAAAATAAATGTATAACTTTAATAGTGTCGATAATTTGTATTACAAAAATCACGTCCTAACTCCTGCATAGCGCAATAAATAGCATAGCTATTAAAATCGCCAACAACCTAGAAAATGCACAAAAAGAAAACAAGTGCCTAACGAAAGCCTTCTTTTGCGAGTCAAAGTCGCACTTTACTGGTCCTTGATAATGACAAGTGCAGTATAAGCTGAGTTTAGCCAGGATATGTCATCGAGTTATTTACATTTATAGTTCTTTTTTTTAACAAAAATTTAATTAAAATTCTTGATGTAACAAATATCTCAAGTTGAATAATTTACTTCTTAAATGTTCTATATATTTATATATATTCCTGCAAAATAAATACTGCATTTTGTCTTATTGTTGTGGAAACAACGATTATATTTATATCTTTCCTCATAACTGCAACACACAATATAAACATAAGAACATCGTACTACGAGTAAGTTTTATTTTATTTTGTAGTGAAGAATTAATGCAGCTTTTGCATAAGAATATCTTTAATAATTTCTGCAAAAGTGTTTATGCACACTTAATATGGGGTGTTTAATTTCATATTCAAGTACTTTTCCATTCAACTGCTGCAGTTTATTATAAAATATGAATAATATAAGTTTGCATACCAACAAAGAACTCATGTAAAATCTTAGACTAGAGTAGCATAATAAAATATAAAAATAAAAGATATGTATGTACTCGTACATCATGAAAATATAAATTAAAATAAAAGTAGTAATTACGTTGTTGAAAAAAAAAAATAAAATCAAAATGTGTTGTAGTGAAAGCTCTCATAAAAAGTCATTTAAACCGCTAGCAGCAGACGCATACTGCAGCCAGTGTGTTTGTTAGTTTGTTTTATATAAAATTCTCTAGATGAAACTGTTGCTTCTCATTTATACTGTGGGTTCCTTAAAAATATTTATTACAGCTTCGCAATATCCTTTATTCACTTACTAATATCATTGCATTTAAAAGTTTTATCTTAGTCAACAATGAAAGTCCTTTTTATACAAGTTCTTGGCTGTTGCTGATTTTCATTCAGTCTGCTTTGTTGTTTTTGTTATTTATTAAGTTTGTGGGTTTTTCATAATTGTTTATTATAAAATTTTATCTTCATTTTAACATTTTATAGTTGAAAAAATAAATTTTGATGCCAGCTTAACCATATTTATAAACAGACAAATTAAACAAGCTACATAGCAGACACTTGCAGTGGCGCACGCTTACACACACACACACACACACACACACCCATACACACACACATACACAAACACGCTCGCAACCCGGTAGTAAATACAACAATCGGTTGACAAAAAACACTAGCTATAAATTAATTATTTTGCAGGTGACTACAAATTGGTTTAAATCTCGTGCAGATATCATCTAAACATATTGCATGGAAGCACACGTAAGAGTCTAAGCACAATGTTTGCGGTGCGGTGCGATTTCTCGTTGCAGGACTGAAATATAAACATAATGCAACGAAAGACGGCTACGGCAATACTTGTCATTGTTTGTTTAAATTTTTATTATTTTTTTGTCGATAAATTTTTATAAAATTTTCTAAGAAATTTACTCTTTGTTTAATATTTTCTAATGGAGGCCCTATGCTCCTTATAGGAACGATGGGAACATATATACATATATACATATATATATATATATACATATATATATATATATACATATATATATATATATATACATATACATATATATATATATATATATACATATATACATATATATATATATACATATATATACATATATATATATATATATATATATATATACTATTTTGTAAAAACAAAACACGATTAACATTTTATACATTGGCAGATATATTTGATATATTTTTTCAACTTTTATATTTTATGACCAAAGTTTTTGAACTTCAAAATCACATTTTTGTTCACAATAATGTTTTGAGCCTCTCCAATTATTCAAAAACTATTGCAACATCAGAAAGGGAAAGAGAGTCAAAAATTGAGGAATAAAAAAAGTCCGCAGAGAAAATAAAATATTTTTTAATGTTATACCGTTCCGCACTGCGGTTTTTTACTTCAAAATCTTATGAAAAACCGCACCGCAATAAATTATCGTTACATTATGTTCAGACTCTAAGAAATAAATAAAAGCAAAATAAGTAAATGAAAAGAAAATAAAAAAACAAAAGAAGCATGATGCTATGAAGTCAGATGTCAAATGTTTGTGTTGAAAAAAAAAACTAAATAATTTCAATATTAATATGTTTAATATTTTCTATGAGCACGACAAACTTTCTTTTTGTTTTAAATATAAAAATACTAATTATTTCTATATATATAAATATATGTATGTATATAAAATATACATATGTATATAGTATATACATATGTATATGATATACAAATGTATATGTACATATTTATATATATGTATATGTATATATTTATTTAACTAAAATATTAACTGACTTCAAAGTGGTTGAATAATAAGTAGTTAGTAGTCAATTTAAAAGTCATGCAGAGATGGAGAATTGACTACTGCCTAGGACATGCCTACGTTAAAATAGTGAGTCGACGACAAGGAAAAAAGTTAATTAATCAACTAGATGTGGCTATTAAAAAACCAGTTTGAAGTTACTTATAAATGGGTTTGAGTTCCTATAGGGAAGCACAACTCCACACACACGCCCACACACACACAAAAGAGTAAGCAAGCAATTTACACATTTAATATAAAGGAAACAAAATGTTATTATAGCGTGGGTAAGTATTTAAAGTCGTTTATTTGCCGAGTAAGGCGATAATTGAGTATAAAATATTTTTAGTAAATTTATTTGAATTTTTAACGACTTTGTATAAGAATATCTTGTAGTTTCCATTTCAATTTCATTCTTGTGCTGCAATAGAATTCTTAGTTGAGAATTCTACAAGCAATAAGTTAACGTTAGGGGTTAAATTTAAGGGCAGTCATAAATAAATAACAACATTAATTAAGCAAATATTTGCTTAAAGACATTTTTCTGTTTAATTATAGATCCTGAACAAAGTTTTCTTGGAAAATATTTAATTAGCGATTGCTGGAAATACGTAAAGTATGTCTACTTTAATTTGTAGTCGAATATATTAAACAAGCAATTTTGCTTACTAATTGCTTGACCTGAATTTTTGTCTTAAACAATTTTGTTCATTACACTGTGCAACAGTGAAAAATTCACAAGGTCTATTACCAAAGGGTAGTAAAACCCTAAACTCTCTTTGGCGATTTTGGTGACCAATTTTTTTTTTTTGTAGGCCTCCAAGGATTTCAAAACTGAGTGCCTCCCCAAAAATGGGCTCATCAGTTTTTGGCCAACAACTAATTCAGACTTAGTGTCAGCGCTTAACTATGTATAACAATAATTTAGCTAAAACTATACTAAATAAATCTTATTAACATTTAACGCCAAACAAAATTCTTCGTGCACTTTTTTTTTACAAAAGTACGAAGTACGTTGTTACGAATGTTTGGAATAAGCAAATAGAAAGATACGAGGGCGGATCTATAACTCCGTGACTTTTCAAACTTCCCTCATAGTTATATGAAATGCAACACTGTTGCCATCAAGTACCACCTTTGAAAGACTACTGGCAAATTCTGAGCAAGTGTCGTCATTTACTTTGCGCTTAACAGCTGTTCAAAACATACAACCTCGTGCATTCTTCTAAAAATGGAAAAAAGTGAATTGCGAGTGCTCATTAAACATTATTTTTTGCGAATAAAAAACCATCAATCAAACCAAGAAAAAGCTTCATAAGTACTGCGGGGTAAAAAAAAGTGGTTTACTAACTTTCGTTGTGGGCGCACAAGTACAAGTGATGCTGAACGTTCTGGACGGCCAATTGAGGTCAGTATACCCGAAAGTTTTGAAAAAATCTACGATATGGTGTTGGTCGATCGAAAAATAAAAGTGCGTGACATTGTTGATACCATAGGCATTTCATATGGCATTGTGGTTTCGATTTTAAATGATCAGCTGGGTTTAAGAAAGTTGTCTGCAAGATGGTTGCCGCGTTTGCTCTCAATTGAACATAAACGTTAACGTGTGACAACTTCAAAGGATTCTTTGGAGTTGTTTAACCGCAATCCGAATGAGTTTTTGCAGCGTTTTGTAAATGTGGATGAAACATATATCCGTTACTGTACTACGGAGATCAAACAGCAGTCTAAACAATGGGTTTCACCGGGTAAACCTGCTCCGAAGAAGACCAAGGTGAGTTTGTCTTCCAATAAGGTGATGGCAACAGTTTTTTGGGATGCGCGCGGAATAATCCACATCGATTACCTTCAAAAGGGAAAAACAATAAACGGCTTAATGAGGACTTAAAAAGAAAACGACCCCAAATGGCCAAGAAAAAAGTTCTTTTTTATCAAGATAATGCACGATTGCACACGTGTGCTATATCAATGGCAAAACTCTATGAATTGGGGCTACGAATTGGTAACCCATCCGCCATATTCTCCGGACTTAGTCCATAGCGACTACTTCCTATTTCCAAACCTAAAGAAATGGCTCGTTGGAAAGACATTTAGCTGCAACGATGAAATTATTGATCAAACAAATGTTTTTTCAAGGATCTCGAAAAATCGTATTTTTTTTTTAAAGAGATACAAAAACTGGAGAAACGTTAGACTAAGTGTATTGAGTTAAAAGGAGATTATGTTGATTTAGCCAGACTTAGCCCCTAGTGACTACTTCCTATATCCAAACTTAAGGAATTGGCTCGGTGGAAAGAGATTTAGCTCCAACGATAAAATAAATTATTGACCAAACAAATGCCTATTTTAAGGACCTCCAAAAATCCTAATTTTGAAAGGAATGCAAAACTGAAGAAATATTGGACTAAATCTATTGAGTTAGAAGGAGATTATGTTGAAAAATAAATTTTTGTTTTGCAAAAAAAAAACTGTGTTTCATTCAAAAAATCACGGATATATTTAGCCGCCCTCGTATGTACTCGTATGCGTTATCTGTAATCTTATAGTGTTTTCACACTGACATGATTTAATAAAAGTTGGTTTTGACGTTAAAACCATTTGTTAAAATCTGATTTTACCATACAATTTGTTGCTGTTAAAATCAACTTAAAACTATTTTTGAATTGGTTATAAGTTGGTTTTATGAAATGCAACCTTGGTTTTGTTGTGCTAAATTCAGTGCTGCCAAGTTAAAATGCCAGGAAGCAGCTGATAATGTTTATGCCAGTGAACAACAATAGATGTCGCTTGAAAGATTTTTAACTTACAAATGAATGCAGCAACAACATTAACAAAAAATTAAGTGAAAAATAAAACGAATTTTTTTTTGAAGGAAAACAACGAAAATATTTTCATTGACCTCTGTGAAGTGAAAATAGACAATAAGACTGACATTAATTGGACGATAAAAAAAATATTATATTGTGATGTATTTGTGCATCTTTTATATATAATAACTTGACTTCCAAGCACTTATTCACTTTGTATTACTAGTTCCATAATTTGAAAATATTTATTTACAAAATATAAAATAATTTCCCTTGTACAAGACATTGTAAAATTTCCGAGTATTTCAGACAAACAAAAACAGGTCTTGTACAGTTTGTCAAATAAGTATTACAAAAAGCAAAAAAATACAGGAACAAGTACACGCATTTCTGCAGGAGATTTAATTTATTTTGAACAATGTTATTAGACAGTGTGTGGGTTAAAATTTGAATTGATCAAACTTGCAGTGTGAATGCGAAATCAGCTTTTTATGATTTTAACGTTAAAACAAGGTTTTAAGTTTTAGTGTGAAAACACTATTATTTCTTTGATTAAAGTTCTGGATGTAATACCCATTCGAAAATATGATACAATAGATAGAGCTCGTACTTATTTTTCACATATTTATTAACACTTATATCGGGTGAAGTTTTGTAAAGTATTTAAAATAATTATTTCCTTATATGAGCTACTCACATTATAATAAAAATTTTTCTTTTCTCTTCTAGGTAAGTCGTATCTTTGTCATAATGCTCTGTAAGTATGCTAAACTTATTGTCTTGGTATTTTAAAAACTGTTTTAGATTAATTGATTTTTTAATTCAGATATATGTATATTAATATATCTATATACATATGTATGTATATAAAACTGGATGTCGGTATGTATGTAACCTGTGGACTCCAAAACGGCTGGGCCGAATTTGATGACATTTTCAGGGAATCTTCAAAATATTCAGCCGGGTGACACTGTGAAGTCTGATTTTTTATTTTCTGTTTGCGGGCGGAGGGGCGTGGCAAAATCCAATTTTCGTATTGCACCACCAATTTTTTTGCGAGTTGGGGAGGGGTAGCAAAGCACACAGGGTTAAGCTAGTAGTATATTGATATATGTACATTATAGACCTGCGTAAATAGTCTTGAAATGTAAATACGTCTTGTTTTTTAAATGTATTCTCGTGGCTGCATTATACTAAACCATTGATGTCAGTTTCATGGCACAATTGTGCAAACTAAAATCACACACATTCTTATTCTCTTCCATTTAGTCGTCGATGAGACAGCGACGAGAACACATGCGTAGCGGGTGTATTAATTGGTTTATAGATACAGTGAAAGAAAAGAAGTGGTATGCGAAAAATATTCTATGATCTCCAATGCTTTTCGCGATATTTAATGTGTTTGATGTTGTAAGACGTTTAAGGAAAGAAGTTAATATGTATTTAGAAAACATTTTGACTTTTTTTTGGAACATTTTCACTAAACTGCACTTTCCATTTAAACTTTAGAGACCAATAACTCGGGAAATATGGGCTGCTGCAAATTTTTTTGATTAAGTTTTTTTTCTTATTTTTCACATTATTATCTGATAAGCCATTTAAATTTTTTTTTTAGATTTTTCAGAGTTTCCTATGAAAAGTTCAGAGCCCGATAGCTTGAAAAATATGAATCGCCGCCAACTTTTTTATTTAATTTTTTCGTCTTATTTTTTAATTTTCTATCACATAGGCTCCTTTTTATTTATTTTTAGTTACTTCAATAAACATAATTTATTCAAAATAATTATTTTTCCTGTGTACTTTCGAGAGCAACGAGACAACGTTTCTCACACATACAACTATAATTTTATTTTTGACATCACTGTACTAAACCAATAATAAATGCTGTCGTATTATAAGCAAAGCACGATAGATGCATTTGTGTGCGTGTATATGAGTGCTAACAAGCAATGTCGTGAAGACTTCTTGTTATGAATAAACAGTCAACAAAGTAGTGTTGATACGTGTATGCTTGTTATTTTCCATATTGTACGTTTGAGTGTGTGTGTAAGATGTAGATGGTAAGCTATTATGTGTTTAAGGGAGGTTTTTTTTAAGCAAGCGCACACAACTAATGTAAATGCATGTGAACGTTTGTTTGTGTGCAGAAAAATAGAAGAGCATACACACAACGTGTGTGTGTATGTACATGCATGACGCTTGTATACGCAAGCATGCGTAGAAAGAAGCAAGCATCACAAATTTTTCAGTCACGAAGTATTTTCTTCTTTACTCCTATACTTGCAATAACTGAAACAAATTCTTGCAAACAGTGTTACTTAGCGTTTGTTTTAGAAGACTTCGCTGTAGTAAAGCATTTGAAAAATCCCTCATGTCTTGAAAGTTCTTATAAATGGTCTTGTGCAGGACTTTAAGGTACATATATTAGGTCTGGTCGATTTAAAAATCGCACAAATTACAAGAAAAATCGTATTCTAGGGATCAAAATAAGAAACTTTGCCGAAGAAACCATATCTCTAAAATGTATTTTTAGGTCACGACTTTTGATCCGAAGGGTCAAATTTTCTTGAAGGTCAAATTTTTAAAAATCTCACTTTGACCCATTTAGAGTTCCTCAACCGATTCAAAATGTATTAGTGACCCCCACTAATTTTGAAGGACCAACGCACCTATATCAGTCGGACACCCCCTGGAACCAATCCTGGGGGTTCAAAAAACCACACATATTTCTATTAGGAACCCCCCAGGGGTGGTGGTGGGTCGGCCCTCCAAAATTAGTGGAGGTTGGTCACACATTTTGACTCGATTAAGGAACTCTAAATTGGTGAAAGTGAGATTTTTCAAAATTTGACCCTTCAAGAAAATTTGACCCTACGGATCAAAAGTCGGTACATGAAAATACATTTAAGAGGTAAGGGTTCTTCGGCAAAGTTTCTTATTTTGATCCCTAGAATACGATTTTCCTTGCAATTTGAGCGATTTTTTTGCCTCTGTACATGCCTCCATATATATATATATATATCTTTTTTTTTTCGTTAAAATAGCTAAAAAGTTCTATTTAAAACTTAAATTAAACTGATTTAATTTTTCTAAAAGCGATTATCTTATATATTTTTTTTCTAATTTAGACGTTCACTACCCTGCAGTATTAAATCTGCAGAAGAAACTAAAATTCCCAATAATGTTTTAAGCGTGCATAATCTCTTAGATAAGCATGAAAAAAGAAAACAAATCAAATAGAATTTCATGGATTATTTAGGACTATCAATAAAACGATTTGATAGGTAAATAAATACAACAAGAGGGTTGAAGATAAATAAATACACAACACTTGAGCACATTTCGTTTGTCAATAGCAAATAGACAATCAAACAAATTAAAACTGAAACTGCATATGTACCATATGCATATAAATAAATAATGAAAGCAGATTTAGAGAGAGAGAGGAAATGAAAACACTATATATCAATGTCAGCAACGTCCTCATAATCGTCATTAGCAGTAAAGTTTTCACTGTGGAAACCATCATCACCGTTACTTACTCGTATAAACGTCACTACAAACGACATAAACAAATCCCCTGTAATGACTCTCAACTATTTCCAACAACGATGATGACTGTTTTAATTATTTAAATCGTCATATGCCAATTTGTATTACACAGATATCAAATGAGAAAAAAAAAGAAAAGGAAATTGACAGACGTATTGGGTATAAATCCAGCAGGAAGGGAAAATAGTATAAAAAAACAATGTCAAATATTGACTATTTCATATTGTACAAATCACAATACATGAGTACCTAAGGTTTTTAAACAAAATTTTGACCGAAAATAGTTTGCACAAAAAGATTTGGCCAGCAAGTAAAGACGAAAATCTAGAAAAAAAAATTAATCATCAAATGAAAGAATAGAAAAATTGTTCACAAAAGAAATTATTTCTCCATTTACAATAAGGAGATAATAAAACATAAGTGCTCATGTATGTTAATATATTGAATAGACTACACAAAACCTATTAAATTTAATCCCAATAGTATACTTAAAAGGCTTAAAGAAATTTTATATGATCGTCTCTCCTCCTTCTTAATCCTCTTAATGATTTATATTACTAGACATCTAAATATAACGAGGTTTGCGCAAGCATTATTAGCAGTGGTTAAATAATTATTTTAAAAATATATAGTGTAGAGAAAAAGAAAACAAATAGTAATTAAAAAAAAAATTCGAAAGACCCGACTTCAGCCCACTTTGAACCGTGAAATATCTAAAAGGTCATTCAAAATGAAAAACCATAAGAGAAACCTAAAAATACCTGACAAATGATACCTATTTTGACATAGTTCGCCGACTTTTTAGTTTTTTTCATATTTACAAAATGGCGTTTGTTGGCCGCCATATTGACATTTACATTTGATTGATGTAAGAATCATTAAAATCGGTCTGCTCGTTTGGTTTATATAGTGAACACACATACATACTTAAAAACCATAGCTGCAAAGTAATGATTAGTAATCGTAATGATTATTAATTTGATTACTTTTTTTTAAAGGTAATGATTAAATTACGATTATATTCAGTTTCGCACGATTACTAATTGATTACGATTACTAATAATAGAAAAGTAATCTGAATTACTTACAATTACTAAAAATAATAAAAAAAAAATCAAAAGTAATCAAACAGTAATCCGATTACTTCTAAGGATTACCTCTGATTATTTTTGATTATTTTTAGTAATTTTAAGTAATTTAGATTACTTTTTCATTATTAGTAATCGTAATCAATTATTTATCAGCAATTCTTTTGAAAAAGTAACCCGATTACTTCTAAGGATTACTTTTGATTATTTTTGATTATTTTTAGTAATTTTAAGTAATTCAGATTACTTTTTGATTATTAGTAATCGTAATCAATTATTTATCAGCAATTCTTTTGATGGCAATTATATAATCATTACAATTCTTTTTAAAATTTAATCTAATTGATTACTAATCGTAATCGACATTTACCAAGGTCTGCTTAAAATTACTAACAATAATCAAAAAGAATCAAAAGTAATCAAAAAGTAATCCGATTACTTCTAAGGATTACTTTTGATTCTTTTTGATTATTTATTAAGTATCAAAAGTAATCTTTGAGAGTAGTCGGATTACTTTTGATTCTTTTTGATTATTTTTAGTAATTTTAAGTAATTCAGATTACTTTTCGATTATTAGTAATCGTAATCAATTATTTATCAGCAATTCTTTTGAAGTTAATTATATGATCATTACAATTCTTTTTAAAATGTAATCTAATTGATTAGTAATCTTAATCGGCATATAACAGCTGTGCTACAAACACATATAGGCTGATAAACACAATATCCTTCCACGCGTCGCTTAGTCGGGTAAAAATTGGATACTAATTTCTATTATACCCAGCATACAGAAAAGCAAATTTCATAGGTAAACCTAGCCAATTCCAATTGTTTAGTTAAATGTTATTATAAATTTATGGTTGTTATATCAATTAATATTTTTGTTAATCTAACAAATATTAATTTTTATTTTTAAAATGGTTGTTGGAATTTTAATTGCTCACATTTTTAATTTATTTAAATTCTTTTAACTGACTTCAAAAAAGGACGAGTTTATCACTTTTGTATCTAAAAATTACTTATTTTTTTGTTTGAGAGATATAGCTGCAATTTTCCAATATTAACAAGTGCACATTAGTTTGATATTTTCTTTAACATGTCACGTTCAAAAATAACAAACATATATCCACACATTGCTACATTCAGCTATTAAATTTTCTCCATATTATTATACAATCATTAAAAATTTTCACATCCACATGAAATCAATATTTGCATGACAAATTTACAATCACTAATTAATAATTTGATCACTCATTAAATTAATTACAGAAGATGTGACAAAGAATACAAATTGAGATTTATACAAATCATCAGGTTCCCAAATATTAACCACAAAAACAACTTGCCACTCGAATAGGTGATGATACGAATTGTCGTCGTCATTTGCCAATTAAGAACCCTTATTTTAGGCGCTCGATGGTGATGTAGGAAAAGTAAATATACCAATCTTTGTTGAACACAAATGCAATTGAACACTTGAAATTCAACACAAACACTCCTGTGTTTATATTGTATGTGTGTAGTTATATTTTTTGAATCACATAATGACAAGTACACTTAAGCACACGCAAACAAATACAAACACATTAAAATAGCAAAGAAAGAGCAATTGTTTTTACTGAATCAATAGAGCACTGTTCTTTTGTTTGTAACTCATGTTGAGTTCGAAACCAGGCTGCAATCAATCCACAAGAACAAAATAAAGTCGGCACATGCATACATATCGCTCCTTTATTGCAACAGAGGCATAACTCGAAAAGCTCTAGCTATGCAGAAAATAAACTTTACAGTATATACAATACATATAATGAATATATATAAAAATATTTTCTTTCCACAAGAGGTGCGTGAACAAGCCTTTTATATGAAATTTGTGTACAAGAATATATATGATATAAAGATTTTTTTCCGCATTATCTATTAACTCCACAAATTAATTTTTTGAGATATGTCTATTTTGCAATAAAGGAGCGATATGTTTAGATGAATCTTCTTTGTCGATTTGCAGCATGAATGAGGGTTTAACGAGTTGTACGAGTGGCAAAGTATAAACATGCCTACTTTGTTCCTTCGCAAATTGAAAAAAAAACAGTGAAACAACCACCGTAACACAAAGAAAAACATCATCAACAGCAACATATATATTTGCTGCTGTTGTTAAATGTCAGTAGTAGTATCTACCATATAAACGATGCTAACCAATTGTCATCAATATCTAAAATACTTGTAGAATCTACAATGTAAAACAAGGAGAAGACCTAACGTTTATGTGAGTATACACATGCACACACATTAACACACACACACACACGCACACATACATTCACAAGTATAGAGACTGCTGAAAAAGAAACGAACCAACTCCTTGTCCTGAATTAAATACAAAATGCTGAATACTGCTGCAATGCTATCTCTAACAACCCTGTAGGAAGCGTCAATATTAATCAATTCAGTAAAGTGCGACTTTGACTCGCACACAAATACGGTTGGTTCCATACAGATATGTGCAATAGTACACGAACCTTAGCCCATATAATCCAATATCTTACCGGATAGATATACTTATTTTTTAAGTTTAAGTACCCGGTGCTTACATGTGGAACAGAAATGGAACCGGCCACTGTATAATAATCGATGATGAAGCTTGGGGATGGAGGATTTACCAAACATTTCCTGCTGTAAACTAAGACTAGAACGTCTTCATAAAACCTGGATACCATCTACAGAATTTTGGATGAATGGAACTCCAGTTAGAAGAAAAATGTATGCGTTTTATACGGACGGCTCCAAAGCACAAGAAGGTGTGAGTTATGTAGTCTTTTCAGGGACTTTTGGTATTTGCATTGCAAAGCAACTTCCGGATTACTGCAGTGTCTTCCAGGCAGAGATCCTTGCTATAAAAGAAGTTGCGGATTGGTTGAAAGTGAATGTCACTTCAACGACTTTGATTAACATATACACCGATAGTCGAGCAGCTATTACGGCCCTCGAGTTCCCGCTTCTAAGAACAACAACTGCCCTCATCAGCCGACCATCTCTAAATGAGATGGCAGAACAGTTTGATATTAGGATCATCTGGATACCGGGCATAGAGGCTTTCAGGGGATCTCTAGGGCTAATGAGCCCGGTAGAATTGGGAGAACCTTAAAATTTTCACTAGACTTGGAATGTGTGGGTTTACCTCTACTCTCTTGCAAACTCAAACATAGGCACAAGAAAGACGATGAAAAAATAGATCAGGCAAGAATTGATTGCGTGATCAGAAGGCAGTTATGGACTCATCTAAATAGCAAAAATATGGCTTCTTTAATTTTGAAGAATAGGAAACAAATCTCGATTCTAGTATCCGTGCTAACCGGACACTGCCTCACAGGTAGGCTTGTACAAAGGCTAAAGGTTGAACAGAATTGTTTTTACCGTAGCTGCCATTCTCTGTGTCACTATCCTGGACTTACAAGAAAGAGAATAACCACAATGGCTGCTGTTCGGGGCACTTTCTGACGTTTCTATTATTGAACTGCAAAGTATTAGTAGCTTTATATTGAGGTCTATTCGGTTAGACGGTGGGGAGTCCTCACACGCAGAGTCTCTGTGGTATCACAATAGACCAAAACTGTCTAAGTAAGTCTGGGTTTCTGACTGCCACCCCTAACTAAGCTTACCTAACCTAAGAACCCGATAAACTTTTTTTTTTAGATTTTGTGGCGATTTTTAGAGCTATGCTCTTTATGCCAGTCATATGAGCTATCACATGATTTTCTTAATAATAAATAATCAACATTATTACAGTTATAAATTTATTTTTGTTTTGATTTCTTTTTACCTAAATCCAGAGTACGAATACAAACGAAACAAAACGTTTGATTTTGTTTTGTTTACACCGTTGTCTTTCAAATTTCATTTACATCGATTTAAAAGTATTGGAGAGGCATAAATTAGGTACACAGCCTATGTCTTCTGAAGGGATATCTATGCTTTAAAATTCATTAAAATCGATTTCAAAGTTTCAGAGGAGCAGAACTCGTCCCCTGTCCCTTTACTTGGCTTACTCTTGAGAAGGTACATAAAGTGTGTCTTCTTCTAAGCGAAAGGATATCTATAATTCAAATTTAAAGAAAATCGGGTTGAGACGCAGAAATTGTCCCATCTTATTTCCTCCTGGTCCTAGTTTAGAAAATATAGTAATTTCGTGACTTTTTAACGCATATCTATCTATGTTCTAAATTTCATTAAAATCAGTTTGAACGTTTCGTAGGGGCAGAAATTCCCCCTACCTTTCTTCTAATCCTAGTTTTAAATATGTGCATAGCCTATCTGACTTTTTAGAAGCAGATTTATCTGTGCTCTAAATTTTATTCAAATGGGTTAATAAGGCAAAAGTAAACGCTATATCGTTATTAACATTGCATAAAAACATCATAAATATATCGTATGTTCAACTCATGAGGGAAAATTAAAATTTTCTTTTACCATCAAGTTGTGTGCGAATTGAAAATTGTAGACACATTTTCTGTAAAACATTTTTTTTTGGAGCGAGATGTTTCACTTGGATAGATATTGCCTGTTGCCAAAATATGTTCATTAATGCTAAGTTTTGTAGTTAACCCCTCGTACATGATAAGTCATAATACCCCACATTTATATATGCAGCATCTTGCAATAAACTTTGGAATTCAGTTTATATTTTATTTAAAGAATTTATAAATAAATAAACTTTTATTTTTGATTAAAAAATTAAACAGAATTCATGAAAGTTCAGCACACTCAAAAAGTTTTCTAAAGTGACCCTTAAAATAAACTAGCAGAATGTTTTAACAGCACACTTTCAAAAAACGATGTTTGTTACAAAGCAGTATAAAGGATCACGAAATCGGTTGCACATAAACATAAAACGCACGCACACACTCAAATATAGTCGTATGTATGTGTACATGTTTTGCTTCTTCAATTGAAAAACCAAGCGAAAAATAATTTCTTTTCCCCAGCTTCAGTTTGCGTGTGTATGACGACCGTGCACCATGAAGCATCATAATTGGCAAAAGAAATGTGACAAAAATAAAATAAACTCTTAACAAACATTTATTTTTTTTCTTCCTCTTCTTTTTATACTGTCAACGATATTTTGTTTTCTTTTATTTTTCTGATTTTTGTATACGAATTCACATAATCCTTATGTGCAGCCGTCCATATAAGAAACCACAAATTACAATCAAAAATTTATCTCTAGAATATGAAAAGAAAATGGCTGCAGAACACACGCAAAAGAAAAAGAATAAGAATGTTTTTAAAGACTTGGAAATGATATCTCGTGCAAAAAGGGTTGGGGGAAAAGGGAGGGAAATAGAAACAATTACAGAAAAATTTACTGCAAATGTAAGGCTTGTATTAAAGGGTCTTTTGTAATGCCTTGGTACTTTACTTTTTATGTTTGTTGTATATGTTCAATCGACTGGTAAGTGAACCCATACATCTGTGTTAATATAAATAGCAAAATGTTTTTGTAAGAGGAATGAAATCATATTGGTATTTATAGAAAAAATTATCGTTAGTCGTTTTTTTTTTTCTAGAAACTCCTCTACGAATAGGTTCAATCAGCCCGTGATCTTTAAGTAAACATTTTTTCTGTTTATGATTCCGTTAGGCTTAAGTGCATAACATTTTCTAACTGGGGGTCTCCACTGGCCATGAATTGGTATGGGCATCATGTCGAACACCGAAAATGGCTAATGGAGACCGCTCATGTCCATGTTTTGTTCATGCTCTGACATCAATGCCCGAGCATATGTCTGAGCAACAATGTTCGCCATGAGATTCTCAGTCGGCAACCATTTGCAATAGAAAGAAAAGAGACAGAACAAAAGTAGTAAACATTCCATCTTTATTGCACTATAGCAAAATACTTTGATATGCCTGAACATGGACATCGCACGTATTCACCACAACAAAGAAGTTGATGATTTTTTAGGGTTCCGTATACCAAAGGTGAAAAGGAACCCTATTGTTTTCGCTACGCTGTCCGTCTGTCCGTCACAGGATATTTTCTCGAGAACCGTAAGAGCTACGGACCTGAAATTTGGACACAGTGTGTAGACCCTTGGCCGCTACAACAACAAATGCATGAGAGTATATGTCTGAGCAACAATGTTCGCCATGAGATTCTCAGTCGGCAGCCATTTGCAATAGAAAGAAAAGAGACAGAACAAAAGTAGTAAATATTCCATCTTTATTGCACTAGCGCAAAATACTTTGATATGCCTGAACGTGGACATCGCACGTATTCACCACAACAAAGAAGTTGATGATTTTTTCACCGTTGCTCTGCGGGCGTCATGTTCATGTCATGCCCAAGTCGATGGCTAGTGGAGACGTAGGGTAAGCCAAATTGCAGGTCATATTTTTTAACACTAGCAGAACAGAACAACATGGGCAGATGTATTGGGACGTCTAATAAAACATATAAGAGATGTCATGGTAGGGTGGGTATTAGAGCCTTGCACAACATCATACTTTTTCTAATTTTTATGTCTAAAGGCTGGTATGATTTTTTTTTTGTCAATGTCGTAGGCAGCAGTAAACACCAGATTGGCTGGCAAGAACTCCACCCAAGACGGCGAGACCTAGCCGATGCATACGCCAGCATACCAGCGCTGCCAACAATCTGGCCACTTATATATAATGTTTTCTTCTTTTTATCAAACAGCTGCTCGCTTTACATTACACCTGACGACATTACAAAGTATGTTTGAAACTTTTTTGGACATACTTTTTTTATGAAATTTAAATGTCCAGTTTTGGACACATAGTTACTACTTTATGCACCTCTTAAATGAAATTAATTTTTTTGCTACATATTTGATATTATTTCCAATAAATAGCTTTACTATATCTTTATAACCAAAATTTACAAAAAAAAAATACATCGATTTATTAGTGCATATTTTTGCATATTTTTAATAACTACATACATATTTTTGCATATTTAATTATAAAAGCATATTTAAGATGCATATTTTTTATAAAGCTTATTTTTTGTACTTTTCACAATATAAATAAAATCTATTATATTTTGTATTTCGTTTATTTTTTCAGTGTAGTTAAGTAAAACCACATTGCGACAAAATAGTTGGCTAACCCCCAGTTTTTGACTGGCTAATCAAACTGTAATTATTTTTAAGTTCTGTTTAAATACCAAATTGTGTTTTTGAGTGCATAATTAAATAATAATTAAATTCCCAAACTTGTGTAATTAAATACTACTTAAGTTTTATGAACGTACCATATGTTTTTATGCGTGTATGCGTTTATTAAAAACATACACATGACATCATGTGGTCGGATTGAAAACATCATGTGGTCGGGTTAAGAAGAATTTCGTTTAAATTTTATAAATATATAACATATACAATACAAATTTACGTATTATGGAATAAAGTAATAGATTTGATTTCATAAAATGAATTTTTATGCAATTTTAATTTTCTACATGTTTATAACCTAACTTTTTTGTTTATGCTAAACAGCTGTTCTTTAGAAGTTTTGCAGTGCTGCCGTACTTTCAACGTAATTTAATAAGAACTTTAATTAACCACTGAAAAAATGAAATAGTATTTAATTACAACTTAATTTTAAATAAAAATTAGCTAATGACGTACTTAATTATTAAGTTAAAAACTGCGGGTAAGTCTTCAATCAATTTAAGTAAAAATAAATCTCTTTAAAACTAAACACAAAAAGCATAAAAAAGCACGAAGCAGATCTTGCTAATGCAAATGGTTGCACTATGGTCTGTGTAGTTTAGCTGAATTTTGGCCCAACTGAAAATAATAACAGCATACATTTCGTTCGTTTTTATATATGGAGTTTGAGAGTTGAACAGAATAATATCTTGTATTTATATTAGTTATAAATTCACCTATCTAATGCGTTTGAAACAAGTATTAAGAGTTAGATTTTCTTTTGATTTACTTTTACTTTTAATTTTAGCATATATTTTTAATGCATATTTTAGGTTTTATTGCGCATTTTTTATGCGCATAACTTAGATTTTATAGTGCATGAAAATAACATGCCTGTTTATTTATAACAAATGAACAAAACCGTTCTACCAGGCTTATACTTCAGTTGCTCTAAAACTTTGTGAGATTAGTAGGGTTTAAGATCAGTGCATTTCAAACTGTATATGAAAACCAAGTTGCGGAAGCAGTGATGAGTAAGTAGTTAAAAACAGGTTTTAATATCGAAATATGTATGTATCTAGTACTCGTATGTATAAATGAAGTTATGGGTATGACACTTGGCAAACATTTGGCCAAAGAAGCGTAACCACTAAATACTATTGAAAATCCTTTTTGGAACGTGTTTGTTAAGTTAAATAGTTTCATACATAATTAATATACAATGTCATAGAATCCAATATTTTTGGAAACTGTTCAACCTAATCAACATGTGTCTGACTAAAAAGGATTTTCATTGGTATGTAGTGGTTACGCTGTTTTGGACAAATGTTTGCCTAAGTACGAATAAATTATTTTTTTGTCATGAGATATTAACAAGATTTGTTTGGTAGACTCTTAGCTATATTACTGTTATATATGGTCTGAATTAGCTAATGGCCAAAAACTGATGACACCATAATTTTGAGGGCGCACTAATTTTCGAAATCTTTGAAGACCCATAAAATAATTGGCCAGCAAAATCGCCAAACTAAGTATATGATTTTGTTACCCTTTGTTATTACTAGTGAAGCTCTCCGTGTGTTTTTCAAAAAGTTTTTATTTGCTGCATAGTGAAATTATTAAATAACGAGAATTTTTGGCAACTAACTTTTTTATCACATCTGTATGTGGATTCTTATATTAAAAGACTTACATAGTACATCAAAAACATTAAACGTTTAAATTACACAAAGAGTTATTTTTCTACATAAATTTTTTTTTCTTTTTATGAAGACATTTGTAAATAAAAACCACAAAAATATGTTGCATGTAGAGCAAAAAAGGAGACATAGATGTACTAAAACTACTTACAGTTTGTGGTTTGGTAAAAGGATGACTGCTGCAAAGAACTTCAACGCAAAGTAAAACAACATATGTAGAGTATATGAAAATGAATTCATTTATATTTTCTGCTTACAAATTTATGTAAAAGACAATTTTTTTCACAAAATATAAATTCTACTAAAGTGAATAACACATCCCTACACGTACCTAAAATAGCATATGCAGAGGAAAAAAATTCATTACATGATAAGTCCGAAATCCAACTGAGTAAACTGAAATTATGACACTTTTACTTGCAGCAAAAATTTAAATAATATAAACCGAGCCACACTAACATACAACGTACACACACCATCCATGTCCATGAAAGGCAAGTAGGGAGCTTTGTTCCAGCAAACAACAACAGTCTTGAATTGTTGAAATTGTATAATTTTTTGTTAAAATTAAAATGTTTGCTTAAAAATGTCTATTTCTCTATAAAACATACACATACATAAATATGTACGTGGTCCTGTAAGTGTGGGAATTGTGTCAGCATGTGCACAAATCTAGGCAGGTTAATGTCTATATGTAAGTTTTATTAGGGAAACCCCAGAAAAGTATAAAGTGTACAAAACCAAACCATTGTATTTTATTCCAGGAATCATATAAATAAAAATGCTAAAGAATAATCTTTCGAATAAATTAAAATTCATGGCAGTCAACTGTTTTATTTCAATATCAAATTCCTTACTTAAAAAAAAACACAAGTTATTTTTTGATCCTTTGTCTTCATTATATTTTCAAATATTTGGTTTGTGCAATAAGAAAGCTAAATGCAAATTCTTTCGAGTTATGCATATATCTTAATGTATTTAATGCTTTAATTTTTCCCTTGTAACGCAGAAAAAAATTCCAGCCTCATCAATTTAATGTTACACCTAAAATTTTTAAATGCGGAATGCCCTATTCCCCATACAGATAAACGTATACACACACACACACACACATACACACATGAATGCTTAAACTGGGCATTATAAGATATTTATATATTTTTTTTTATATTTCATATTATGTCTCTTTACATTTCTAATTTCATTTAACTGACCTGGTTTTGTGCTAAGTTCAAAAATAAAAATGTATTTTACAAAATAAAAGAGAAGTTATAAATTATGCAAACCTTTGTGGTTTAAATTATGTAAATTAAAGTGGTTTTGTTATAAACACATTACATATTTTATAAAGAATAAAATGGAAAAAAAAATAAAATAAACTAAACTCTCCCTTCAACAGTTTAAATAATAAATGCAATTGTAAAGTTGTATCTGCAGTACTTAAAAAAAAAAATGTAGGGAAAATATAATATTTAATAGTTTGTAGGATAAAGTGAGAAATGTATGAAGTTTTCCTTCAAAAGCTAAAACAATTTATACAAACAAATGTAAATATAAATAGATTTAAGGGTCAGCGTTTGTGTTTTATTTAATTATGTTAAAAAAAATATATTTTAATCACCTAAAAAAGATTATGATAAAAAATGCGATATTTTTATGATAAAATCAGCATTTGCCCACAATTTTGCCCAACACCATGAAATAAACAAGATTTTCTTGAAATAAACACGTTTAATTGAAAAAATCCTAAAATCAATTAAAAATGTAATTAAGTCAACTAAACTTTTGTTTGAAAATTCAATTTAATTAAAAGTTTAAATCTCTCAATAATATTTTTAATTGAATTTTTTTTTTGCAATTAAACGTGTTTATTGCAGGAAATAATTTTTTCTGTGCAGCAGGAAATCAAAGCTATGCGTGGCAAATTACGGCACTCGATATCGATTGAAATTTCCACAAAACCACATTTCAAATTGTATAGATATCTGTTCGATATGCAGAATGTCGTAATTTGCCGCCAGGCTTCTCATGCCAACTTGTGTTCAATAGACTGCGTTTTAACTACATCAGTAATAACATTGTAACGTGTCGTTAAAAATGCTTAAACATAAAGTTATATATGTACATATACGAGTATACCTTATAATTAGGATATAAAATGTGTATGCTCATTTTATAAAAACATGGTTACATACTACACAGCTGATAGGTACCTACCACCTCAACTAATGTAGGGTACAACATAATCGTTTGCTTACATTATTTGATAAAATTGAGAATAATGGATGCTCGCTGGAATTCACATTTAGTTTCTGTGTGGAATAGTATAAGACGTCAAGTTCTGAAACCAATCGGGAAGTAATGCTAGGAACACAACTGGGACGAACGACGAATTTCGTCCACGTTGACGAATTCGTCGATAAGAGTTCGCTGCGTAAATACGTTCGACGGCGGTGTTGTTATTTTTTATGACGAAAATTAGCAGCGAAAAATTCGTCCTTCGTCCCAGTTGTGTTCCTAGCATAAGTCATGATACCGTAACTACCCAGCAAAAAATTTCAAAAAAGGTAATCGGGTTTGGAATTAAGCATTTTTGGTGGAAACTGTTCCCTACTGGATTACCAACTAAATGATTTCAACAAGGCGTGAGACTAAAATAATCGATTCTTGAGTAGTACTTACTTCTTTTATTTGGCAACTTGTTCACGTAATCTATTTAATATACAAAAGATTATTCTCCTCATTTAGCAACTTGTACATAATTTTTTTTTAATTTTAGGTAATGTGATTTGTAAGCGAGTAATGAAATTTGGTAATCAGAAAAGTAATTTATTATATGGCAAGTAGTTCTGATGGTAATGTGTAATTTTTTGCTTTTTCTTCTTTAGAAACTCACATTAATTAATAAAAATATTTCATTCGTTAAGAATTGAAATTACTGAACTTAAGCCTGATTCAGAAATTATTTCTGATTATTATATTTATTTATATTTGCCATAAAGTTAGATGCTGAATAAAAAAAATATTAAATTTTTTCTTCAGTGTTTCATGAGTTTCTGGTGAATTAATTAATGTGATTAATTTCCTTGCAATTACGTGAGTGTACATGAATATTAGAGCTTGCATGTCTAATTTGGTTTCCTGCCTGATTATGCACGGATGTAGGCTAAAACTGATTTACGTTGGCTGCCATCTCTACACATAATAAAATATTCCTACAATAAACAACTTTAATTGAAAATAAAATCAAAAATCAATTAAAAATGTATTGAAATCAATTATACTTTTGTTTAAAAAGAAAATATTACTGCAATAAAAAATAATAAAATTCATTTAAAATAGTATATAAGTCAATTACTCTTTTGCTTAAAATTTTAATTAATTACACAGTTTAATTGACTCAATAACATTTTTAATTGCATTTTTTTTTTATTATTTTCAATTAAAATTGTTTATTGCAGGAATATTTTATTTTTAAAGAAAAGTTGAATAGACTCAATAACATTTTTCATTTATTTTTGGTTTTTCTTTCAAATTAAAGTTGTTTATTGCAGGAATACTTTATTTTCAAGGAAAAGTTTAATAGACTCAATAACATTTTTAATTTATTTTTGTTTTTTTCTTTTTTTCAAATTAAAGTTCTTTATTGCAGGAATATTTTTTTCTATGTAGTGTAACGCATGGAAAGAGCAAAGCACATCAATGGAAAATGTCTTATAAAATAAATTTTTGACTGATGGAAATTTTTTTCATAAAATATTTTTCCAGATTTTCATTTTTTTCAATTTTTTTCTTTCACAAATTATTTTTGCTGCATTTAAACTTTAAAGCAGCTACGTCCAAGCCATATGCACAATATGAAAACTAAAAAGGTTTTTGTGCTTTCACACCGATGAGAGTACAACATCCACAACAATAACACAGCTGACAACAATGCTTGCTCTTACTTTGCAAAGAACAGTGATGCCAACTATTTACAACCCAAACGCGCTATTCACCTTCTCAAAACGTGCTAGAACGCGCTGAGTTACAGCATTGACAACTATTTATAGCCAAAACGCGCTATTTTTCTGCGCGCTAAATTAAATTTTAATAAAAGTCGCTGTATGTATTAGTAAATATACTTTTTTAAGCAACTCTTTTTCAGATTTTGCAATATTGCTTCTTCGAAATTATATCCTAAATAACTAAAATAGTTTAGTACAGAATCAGAATCACCAATTTTTTAACTTTCTTTAACAAACTTTGTACGAGTAACAACAACATATTAAAATTCGTTTTTAATTCTAATCACAGGCAAGGGAATTTTTTGCAACAGCTGAATCATTAACGAAATTTAAAAAATTGTTATCAGAGCTTTGGATACTAGAAAAAATTTTTTATACAAAAAAAGAAAAAAATGTAACTGAAATGATGTTATTGACTTTATCCAAAATGCGGTAAGTTAGCGCTTTTTTTATTAAACGCGCTAAGACGAAAAAATCGCGTTCGTCGCAGTTAAAACGCACTAAATCTAGCGCGAAACGCGCTAAATTGGCATCACTGACAAAGAAAGAAGAACAAATTTAAGAGCTTTCAAAGCTGTTTACCTCAAATGCAAATATCAGTGTATGTGTGTTTGGACGTAGTTGCTTTAAAGCAGAGCAAGCATTGTTGCCTGCTATGTTGTTGTTGTGGATGTTGTACTCTCGTCGGTGTGAAAGCGCAAAAGTTGTATGTAAAAGTTTGCACATTGTGCATATGGCTTGGACGTAGCTGCTTTAAAGTAATGCTTAACAAATTGTCTCCATAGTAATGCCTAGTCCTGCGACACATTATTGCTGTGAGCAATTGCATTTACTAATTCTTAATTGTTTTAGAATTATCTTCTTATAAGGGCCTTGAATATGTAAATTTTACTGTGCAAATTAAAATTAAAAAACCTATTGAAAAATATCTGGCCAATTTATGTCTTTCCCTAAAGCCTTTATTATCTTTAAGTCCTTTTATTAAGTGTATGGAAAAATGCATGCTGCAAACTATTTATTCGTCTATCTGTATAAAATTGTTGGATTATTTAAAACAAGTAAAATTCAATCCCAATACTCTTGCATAGCAATTTTTCTACTTAAGGTTTTACACACATACTAGTATTGGACTATTTCAACTACGAGGATTTATCTTGTTAAGAAATTTTCATCTTCAGGTTCAGGCACTTATGCAACCAGTTTGGTTATCTTGTCCAAAAATAATTTCTGTGTGAGAGAGTGTATGTGTAAGTATTTGTGTGTGTGTCTGTTATATTTTTGTCTACAACCTCGGTTTATTGTTTGAGCTATTTTATAAATTGTAAGGAAAACTAAGAGAATAGATGTTATGTACCTGACTAGGAAATTAAAAAATAGTTTTCTCTTTGTATTTGCAAAATTTTATTTTTCCTTTTTCCATCAACAATGTACCTTTATATCCTTGACTAATAAGCATTATGTTGTTATTGTCTAATGGAACCCCACAAGTTTCCAAAGAAGCTTTTGTAAATGTGATTTTAAATACACAGATCTACTCATGTTTAATATTACTATTGTTGTCGAAGTAATGGACGATTTTTAAATTTATTCAATTTTCAACATTTTTTTCTAGCTGTGAATAAATTTTTTAGCAAAATTGTTCTAATGAATTGATGTAATGAATCCAAAATCTGCAGTTAAACAAAAATATACACAGAGAGACGAGCTTCACTAAGCCTGTGGCAATAAGGAAAAAGTGCTTAAGTCATATATGACAGAATTGCAGGAGAGGACTTTTAAGCGTTGAAGTCGATTTTGAGAAATTTATTTCTTTTACAGTTAATTCGGGAAATTCTCTGTTAAGCTTTATTCTTTTAAGCAAATATCATTCTACACACTGTAAATAATATACTCCAGTTGAAATATACCAAAGTATAACCTAAGTTAAGCTATTATTCCAAATGAGATAAGAAGTCTAAAAAAGATAAGTCGCAATTCATTTAGCCATAAATTCTTAAAAAATCGCACAAATTAATTGAGATTTTGCCCAGGACTACTTTTAAGTATGCAGATTACAATGATACCATTAACTCAAAATCAGCTTATCTCGACTTAAGAACTTTTTGCTCTTTGCCACAGAAATTATGTTCCTTGTTCATAAGACTAATGACTCAGCTGTTGGCTGCAGTATAATAATAAGTGAGTTGGTACGACCTGTGGGAGACCGAGTGTGATATCTAGCTAGACCCAGTCATATCAAGAATAGAATAGATTTTCTGTCTATATTATGCGTATCACAGTGTGGCGATCTTTTTCGGCGAAATAAACTAACTAAGCAAATGGCAACATAGCTTAAGCTAAAATACCTAATTAATACTAGAGACGCTGGTGATATTTATTAATCTAATGCAAGACTTGGTGCTTGGGTGACCCTTGCATTCCACATAACAAAACGTGACCAACTAGGATACCACTATGCATGTACTCGCCTTTAAACTGGCAACGTTCACAATCTATCCTTTCAACCTTTTATGTTAGTAAAAAAAGGGCGATGTATATACTAAACAGACAGTCTTGTGTACAGAACAGCAAAGTTAACATCGTGGTATTCCCGCAATAAATTATTTAACATTGTGTGTTTAAAAGCTCTTAACATCAGTTTGGAGTAAATAAAGTGTTCTGGTTTGATAGAAATTTTATATAATTGCATTACTTTAGTGTTTTTGATATAATTGCAAATACTCAAGGCTACAAAATAATGTTTTTAAAAATTAAAAACTAACAATTTATCGGTATTTCTAAGTGTTGCTCAAAATTGTTGCTGGTATCACAATTTTTTTTTTGAACAGAAGCTCAGGTGATAATAACCCTGTTATTTCTTTTATTATATTTATATACATGTTTTTATTAAGTTATATTTCTATAATAATTTTGAGAAGAGGCACACAGAGAAAAAACTGCCTCATAGAATCAAGAAGATTTTCTCTATGAAACGTTTTTAGGCTAAGTGGTATCCCAGCAGAAAGAAAAGAAGATTTTTACATAGAGATTCCTTATTGTTTTTATGTGGTAAGTCTTATTAATTTTATCAAGAAAAAAACCACATATAATCAAGAAGAAATCTTTTTATTCACAACTTTTTTTACTTAATTTTCGAAATTTTTGGCACCAAAAAAACAATCCATAGAGAAAAACTTCTTGATTCTATTAGGTTTTCTTATAAATTGTAAACTATAGGGATTTCTTATTGATTTTATTAAGTTGCCTTCTTGATTTTTTTAAAAAGGGTTTCTTCTTGATTTTATTAGGTTCCTATATGATTATGTGTAAAGCATCTTATTGATTTTTTAATAAGGAAATCTTCTTGATTTTATGAGGTGTCTTGTTATTTCATATCTATAAATAGACATAGAGACAAGTTTTTTCATTTTTGTATAAGAATTGTTGCACAATAATTTCAATGGTTATTCAGGCTGCTTGTTAGCATATTGGGTAGAGTGCTTGTCTATCAGGTAGAATTTTGCTGGTTCAATACTTGGTGAGTAAGTTTGTTAAGAATATAACCTAATGTGTATGTATATATTATGTATGTATAAATAAATAACATTTACAACATACTACATACATACATACATATGTATATGGTGTAGAATTTAAATGAAAATACATAACTACAGAGAATAAAGACGCGATTTTTTTATTGAAAAAAATCAATAAGATAACCTCATAAAAACTACGAGATTTCTTCTTGATTTTTTCAAAAAGGTTTTCCCTATGAAATTAATAAGATTTCTTTATTGAAAATAAACATAGAGATTTCTTATTAATTTTGTTCTATTTTATGAGGTATTTAGTAGGCACTGTTTTTTCTGTGCAGAAGAAAAATCACCTTGTTCACCATCATTTTATAAAGGACCTCACATTCATGATAAATCATTTTTAAAAACCATCCTTACCAGACAAATTGTTGTTTTTTAGTACTTTTTGCATTTCATGCCTTTTGTTTTTTCTCTTAATAAATTTTTAAATATTTTATAAATAGTTTTACATACAAACTACACACATTGAAACTATGGCAGTATAGAATATATAAATCTTTTATTCAACTTACATACATACATACATACATAAGCATACATATATGAATTATAAAATAATAAAATTCTATAAGCTTAAAATGTACAACAACCAGTTCAACTAGCATCTCTATTATGTATGTACATATATATGTCTGTATGTTTGTTACAGGTAACGTTTGCAGAATTCAAAAACTATGGATGCCATGACTACCATTTTATTTTTTATTTTCTCTCTAAATAATTTTTTAAATCATAAAATGACTTCTGGTTTTAATTTTCAAGATATTTAATAAATATATTATGTGTAAATTTTTAAGGTCTCACATGATATAAAGTGTGTTTTAGTAAAAATAACATTTGTATTAATTTAATTTATAAAGTAAAAGGAAATAATGAATGAATGAATAATGACTTTTGAAGAAGTGCAATACAAGTAAAATTTTATTGAATATATATTTTTAATAATTTTAAGGAAAAAACATTTTTGTTTGGTTTTTTCTTCAAAAAAAAAAAAAATATTTATAGTCAAATTTATGCTTGGGAATAAATCACTATGTAACTGAAGTCAACAACTAACTTATTTATGCTTAGCAACAATTAAAAATAGTTACAATAACCAGCAAAAATAGTTAATGCAAATAAATACCTTTAATGACTTTTAGTAACAGTAAATTCAACAATTAAATTCGGTTAGATTAATTTTTGTTACTTATTTGGTTTTACTTAACCATATTTCTCACAAAAGCCAAAAATAAATCATTCAGTGCTGCATACAGACGTGCCAGCGTAATCTTACGCACAATAAATATTGAAACTAGTGATGATTCTCAGAGCTATACTGAAGCTGTTGTGAACGCTGCTCCCAATAATGATCAGTATTCTAGTAACAGTGCCTTGCAATAGGAACCCGACGCAACTGTTTATGGGCCGCTTCAAGCAGTGGAGCCAAAAAAATCTATTTTTATTTCTCGTCTTGCAAGTGATACGTCTCCTGATTCTATTCATTATTATGTAAAAAATAAAATTGGCAACGAACCTAACATTTCTGTACAAAAATTAAATTTTTCTGAACCTAGATCTATATCTTCATTCAAAATTACGGTTTCGGCTGATATATACAAAATTTTAATTCAACCAAACTTCTGGCCAGTACACACTCTGGTTCGTGAATATGTGTACAGAAATAGATCACATAATGTAGGTGTGATCCCACAACGTGAATCTAATGTGTCAAAAAACTTAGTTCAACTACCGATTATGTATCTTTTGTTTATCAAAATGTACGCGGCTTGAGAACAAAACTGTCAACTTTATATATGGAAAGCTTCAACATCGATCATCATATCTTGATTTTTACTGAAACATGGCTAAATGAAAATATTTTAAGTTCTGAAATTCTGTATAATAATTTCAATATTTTTCGCCCTGATCGTGGTACCAAAACTACTGGTGGTGGTGTACTTATCGCAGTTTCATCTATTTTTGCCTCTGAGCTTGTAACTTTTGATTCATCGTGTGATATTGAATTTGTATCAGTTTTAATAAAACTTCACTGTAAACTAGCATATGTTTCTTGTTCGTATGTGCCTCCTTCTTCTCCGCAGATTTTATACACCAAACACGCAGAAGCTATTGCAGACTTGGCTCGTTGGCTCAGGCTAAAAACAAAAAAAACAAATACTATAGAAAATACAAACAATTTGGCTCCTCTGTTGACTACTTAAGGTACTCTACTAGTCGCGCTTTTTACTCCTCGCTTAATTAATCGTGTTACACCAACTATATAAACACAATGAAGTACAATTTTAAATACAATCCAAAATCGTTTTATACATTTGTTAACTCTAAGAAAAAAACAAATAACTTCCCTTCTACTCTGAAGTTTCAACAAACGGAATCCAGGGACGATCATATCATAAGTAATTTATTTGCTGATTTTTTCTATACAACTTATTCAAATGCATCCTATGACGTATCGCGTAATTATCCATTCAAAATATGTGCCAACCTAGCAACATCTATTTCATTTACTGACATTCCAACAATCTCTAAGGAATTAAAAAGCCTTAAGTTTTCGTTTAACTCTGGTCCTGATAAAATACCAAGCAACATTTTAATCAACTGCGCGGAATCTATTGCTTTCCCTTTAGCACTATTATTTAATACCTCTATCAAATATGGTACATTTCCGAGTGCATGGAAAATCTCGTTTATTATTCCACTGTTTAAATCAGGAAATAAAGCTGATATTGCAAAACTGACTGTTATTCCAAAAGTTTTTGAAAAAATCATTACAGAGAGTTTATGTTATCAAGTTGCAAATTTGATTTCCCCCTATCAACACGGGTTTCAAAAAAGATGTTCCACAACTACAAGTCTTCTTCATCTTACGACTGTTATTTATCGAGGATTTCTGCAACAAAAACAAACTGATGTAATATATACTGACTTCAGTAAGGCTTTTGATAACTCAACTACATTTACTGGGTTTTACGGATATTGGTACTAAATGGATTTATTCATATCTAAGCAATAGAAAACAAATCGTTTGTTTTAATAATGCATTTTCTAGATGCATTGATGTTCTTTCTGGAGTTCCTCAGGGAAGTCACCTTGGCCCACTTCTTTTTACATTGTTTATCAACGATTTACCTGATGTTTTTCTTTCATCCAACGTTTTGATGTACGCTGATGATGTAAAACTTTTTCTCTGTTACCGTCAAAAATATGAGCAACAACTTCTACAAAATGACTTAAATTCGTTTATCATGTGGTGCAAAATTAATCTCATGGAACTCAACTTAAAGAAATACCAATATATGCGTTTTGTTCGTAATTGTCCCATAGCTGCTTATTACTTTGTTGAAAACTATCAGCTAGAGTTTGTCGATAATATCATGGACCTGGGTATTTTATTGGATGCTAAACTCAATTTTATTTCTCATATAAATATGACGGCAAACAAGGCTAGAGGATTACTTGGTTTCATAAAACGATGGGCTAAAGAGTTTAATGATCCATACATTACGAAAAATCTGTATACTTCGCTCGTAAGGCCTGTACTGGAGTATGGATCGGTAATATGGGACCTATATCTATAATAAACATTCTGACACTATTGAATCAGTGCAAAAACAGTTTCTGATTTACTGGCTTCGTGGACTAAACTTTAATCCTAGAAATATGCCACCTTATTCTGCAAGGCTTGCTCTAATCAAGCTACAGGGATGGCAAAAGCCGCCAAATTGTGCTAAACATCTCGTTTCTTCTCAATATAATTAATGGCAACGTATGCTCTGGTTTTTTAATTACCAACACAAATTTTAATGTTCCACAACGCCCTTCACGTCATCTAATTCCTTTATCGGTTATATTTGTTAGATCTAACTATGCTAATGCTGATCCACTGAGAAGGATGTGTAACGATTTCAAAAAATTTTATAAATTCATTGATTATTCTGCATGCCCTACTGCTATCAAAAATAGTCTATTAATATATTTAAACTCGTAACTTATTGTAACTTATATTTTTGTAAATTATTTTAATTTTTGTTCAATATTATGTAATATAGATATGTATGTATATTATTTTGTTAACATATGTAGGTATTTGTTAATTTAAAATGTCTGTAAGGATTACTATTCCATAGACAAATAAATAAATACTAAAATATATAAAAATGAAATAAACACTATACACGCAAAGAAAAGATATGGTTGTAAAATGGTTGAGAAAACAATATTATGTTCTCTGAAACAAATGTGTGGTCGTTGAAAACTAGTTATTGTTATTTTAAACATTAATTTCGTTACGATAAACACAGTAATGTTTGTATTTAATAATTACATTAATATATTCATAGAAAGTGCGATATGGTTAGAGTTTAACAATATAGTTTTGTTAAAAGTTTATGACTACAATATAATTTGTATTATTGTGTAAAAATAATATGATGTAAATAACAATATATATAATGTTATCCAAAACCATACCATGTTAAGTTTTTAAAAAAATCTTTATCAGTTCAATGTTTAGTTTGTAAGCTATCGATAGTGCACGCTTGGTGTTAAATAAATAAATAAAGTATAAACAAAAGAGTAGATAAATAAAAATAATATGTACATATGTATGTATGTTTATCTCTTTATACAGATATGTCTGTATATCGTGTACACTTATCTGTAAGTATACATTTTATGTATGTATACATACATACATACATACAAACATACATTTTCTTTCAACAATATTAATTTATTTTTATTTCGGATTTAAAGCACAGCTGTTTTAAACACAAGATTTGCCAATAAATATATGATTAAAAACAAAATATTATTATTACATAAAATAATACTATGGTCATATTTAACAATATTATTATAATATTAGAACATGGTATGGTAAGTCCCAATTATATTTTAGTCACGTCTAACAATAGTGTTGTCTTATTTACAATAATAAGATTAGGTATAACAAAGTTAATTGTTTTTGTAGATAATATTATTATTAACTCAGAAAATAGTATTATTTAAACTTTGCTTTTCCATTGACAACAATATAATTTGACTGCAACCATATAATTCAATCATAGTATGTTGCTGTTTGATTATGGTTACCTCAACCATATTTTTTCTTTGCGTGTACAATATACAGCAACTTTCATATTGACAGATCTTCACACATCTGTCGGAGCTTTAAGCAATCAATACAAATTTTTGTTTTTCTTGTGTCGTTGAGCATCTCGCATAACGCAGCTCTATACAATATGATAAACTCCCAGCCAATTTATATGAATTGAGAAAATTGTAATGGCCAGCAGAGAAGGCATAATGATTTAGCAATGGCCACTATTCGAGTATATTATTGTTTCAAACAATATATTCAATAAAGAAAAGAATATTAAAAAAGCTTTCTTCCATATTTAAAATATAATTTACATTGTTAATTTACAGTAAATTAACAACTAAGATTGGTTAGATTTACCAAACAGTTAGTTAGTCCAAATCGTAGTGATAACTTTTATTTACAAACAGAATCAACAACTTAAATGGGTTAGATAAAACATATTTATCCTGTTGGACTTAATTTTTTTTAATAAAATATTTTAGGTATTTCCATTATATTTCGCATTGGTAATAAATAAATAAAATAATTTAATAATTAATTAAATTAATTAATTAAAGGTAACATTGGGAGTATATAAAAAGATACTCCCAATGTTACCAGATTTCAATAAAAATAATTATCCCTGAAGATGTTCGAAAATCCCAACGAAACGTCGGATATATTAACATACCTTTTCACAATGTATGGTTAAAAGATAAGAGAGACTTTAACTGCAAGTTTTGTATGAAGAACTGTCATTTAAAGTTTATGTTAACTCTTAACCATACATTGTGAAAAGCGACGTTAAAATGAAATAAAAAACGTCTTTTTTTTACATTTTGAAGAAATTGAATGACCTTGAAAGCCTGAATAGATATAATATCTATAAAACTACATGAATTGCTATTAAAAATAAGGTCGAGAAATTACATAAAAATGTAAAATAATTGCAAACAAATAAAAATATATAGTAAAGGTATTTCTCATTAAAAAAAAATATGTACTTGAATCAAAATGCAACAAGATCCCTTTTTGATATTTTTAGCTTTAACTTTTTTCAATAAAAAATACAGGTATCGATTCCCCAAGTCTATTTGGCTTATATCAAGGAATAGGCGCTTGCAGAAGTCATATGCTTAATAACAAGTATATAAGTTGCGAGGTAAAGGATACAAAGATAAGAGGTCAAGTATGTCGTATAATGCCACATCGAGTTATACGAGTATTATCTCCTTTATTGTGGGTTACCACCATACACAGCCTACTAAAACTTCTATCCGAAGAAGGAATGAAACTAGTCGGTTATGCAGACGACGTGACGATTTTAATAAGGCTACATCACCCTTGAATATTAATTGAAATGCCTACAAAATCTCTTAATTTCTCTTACAACTGGGCCAGAGAGTGTGACCATGTTGTTAACCCGGAAAAACCAGAAATTTGTTTGTTCCCGTATTTCAAAACAAAACAATATAAATTAACAAAAATGTCAAATATCTAGGAGTAATATTTAATTCGAAATTATCCTAGAAAGACCATATAGCAAACAGAGCATTAAGGCCCAACGACTTTAGGCCTTTTTCTGAAGAGCTTTTGCATCCAAATCGGGAATAAATCCCAAGATGACACACTGGCTTTACACGAATGCTGTATGATAAATCATAACGTACGCATCGTTTAAGTGATGGACATGTATAGAAAAGAAGCTTATTGTAAAACCCCTTCAAAAACTATAGAGACAGTGCTCTAACAGCATCTGTGGCGCACTAAAACCACATTAACTAAGGCGGTGGAAAACATTCTTTCAATCATGTCAATTGATATATGAGGTTAAATATGAGGCGGCTTTGGCCGCAACAAGACTGCTGATAAGGGATGACTGGCTAATAGGAGAACATGCAACCAAATACCAAATACCACCGTCATGTATGATAAAATCCCAGTTAGATATGGAACAAAATCATAACATCACCATAACGTCTGAAAGCATGGAATGGGAGAGAGCATCAATAATAGAAAATAACCCAGAAACTATATTTTAAACAGACGGGTCAAAAATTGGAAACCGATCGGTTAGTGAATTTTACTAGATGAGTTGTAATAAACGTCAATTCTTTCGCTTGCCTAATCATCATAATACAGCCTTTCAAACTGAGATCACATCTATAATGGAAGGCATTAAATATCTAAAGGGAATTGACAATGAACTACCAATTCGTATGTTTACGGATAGTAGAAAAGCTATCGAAGCCTTAAGAAATCTGGAGAGTCCTTCAAGGCAAAAATGAGATAAATTCGAACAGATATTGTTGGAAAATAGACGCCAGATAACTTTTTTTTTTTTTGAAAATGCTATGCAAAACATCGAGTGTAGCTTCGGCTGTATGGCACGTAGCGCCGTCCTGTTGGAACCGAATTTTCCCAATAACCTCCTCTTTAATTTTTGTGAACAAAAATTCGTTTAACGTGGCCCGATAACGATCGCTATTGACTGTAACGGGCACTCCTTGCTCATTTTCGAAAAATGGCCCAATTATGGACCAAAAACCGCACCAAACAGTGACTCGTTTTGGGTGCGTCAGCTTTTCAATGTATGCCCCAAATGCGACAATATTGCTTGTTTACATACCCGCCAAGATCAAAATGAGCTTCATCTGAAAAGATGATTTTTTTTTGCAAAATCGGCATCTTCTGTAAGCAATATTTCCCAGCGTTGTTCAAGCGTATACATAACCATATTCGTTCAGCGGAAGGATAAAACTAATTATCTGTCAAATCAGACATAAGCTAAGTATTACCATTCACGAAATAAGCACTAGTTGAAAAATAAACGTTAAATGGCGGACCCTTCTGATTCCAGGACATCATGTTGCCTTTGAAAATGAAGAGTCGGACAGATTTTCAAAGATGGCATCATTACTGAATAATATCATACAAGGTTAGGTTAGGTTAAGTTAGCAGGCTGCTGGTATTGTACTTGTGTATCTGTATGGTGAAGAGAAGATAGTGAGAGAGAGTGATAGGCATGGGATAGTTTTAGAGTACAGTTGGTGAAGGAAGAGATAGATTCTGCCACACAATACCGACGAATGAGGGCGCTCTGATGTTACATTAGGATTACCATACGCTGAAGCCGCTGTAGTTTTAGTGACCAGTGCATTATGCCTGCATAATGATGCAAAGGCCACCCTCACACTAGAAAAAGCCAAACCTTTGCAAGAATTTAAAAATGAAATGAAACAATGGGCTGTAGAAAAATTCATTCAGAGATTGGCAGAACTTTACTATTGGAAGAGTAACCGAAATTCTAAGCTTAACAAGTAGTAATTAAAAAAAAAAAAAAACTTTGAACCGTTAGATATCCTAAATGGTAATTTGAAATGAAAAATCATAAGAGAACCCTAAGGATGATTTTAAAATAACTGTCGAACGATACCCATTTTGATATAGGTCGGCGACTTTTAGTTTTTTTTATCGTATTTAAAAAATGATGTCTGTTGGCCGCCATATTGAGTTATGGCTACTGTCATATCTTTAGCGACACTCCTAGAATTCAGACAAATTGATTGATATAAGAATCATCAAAACCGGTCCACGCGTTCTGTTTACATACATGCATAAGCTGATAAACACAATACCCTTATTTGCGTCGTGCAGTCGGGTAAAACGGCCAACACTTCCGAACTTGGTTAGCATAGTAACAGGACATACAGAGTTAAAAATTCACCTGGCTTGCATAGGTAATGCCAACGTTACAACATGTACAGCTTACCACGAGAATGATGGTGAAACTCTTGAACAATACTTGTGTTACTTACTGTTCAGCATTCAGTTAAATTAGAAGACAAATCTTCTATCTGGAAAATACACCAGGTATATTATTTCTTAAAGATTCAGACTGGAAAAAATAAAGTTAATATATTTAGGAGACTAAGTTCATGGTTTTTATTGGGCATCTGCCCAAAATAAGAGCACACAACTTGCTATAAAAGTTTAAGTGTAATCCGAAACGGATTGAGTCAATATTTTACTAACCCCCTTTTCAACTGACCTAACCTAACCTACCTGAAGACAGTATTTGCAAAATCAGTATAAATGCAATATGACATGACGTGAAATGGCAATTTAACTAAGCTGCTCGAACTAAAAATTTTCCCAGTAAAAAAAGACACTCCAAAAAAGTCATGAAAATGTAGAGTTTGCGATCTGGAAGTAGTGCAAATTTCGATCCGATCTAATGATTTTTACATAGGGTTGTCATTGCAAGAAGTTCTCTTTTTCGATGCCTGGTCACCGAATTGGAAGCGATTTTAAGAAAAATATCTTGTTTTGTGTTCTATGATAATAGTTTCATCTAGGAAAAATGGTTAATAGTTACTTATTTTAACAATTAGTTTCTTTTTATAGGAATTTAAAAGCGAAACAGTATTTTCATGTAAATTTAAGCAAATAACTTTAAAATTTTAGACCAAAATTAGTTCATAAGTTTCTTCAAAAAAATCGATTTTTTTAAAATTCTGGTGAGTAATTTCTAAAACTATAGCGGAATTACAAGGTTTTGTATGACTAAAATAAACTTCTACTTGGGTTTTTACTAACTATCGGCAAATTAAAAATATCGATTTTTTGGAAGCAATGAAAATGTAGTTCCTTTAGAATGACTTCCAATTTTTTTTTGCTGGGTTTGTTCTTTCTCAACAAAAATTTACACAAATTACAAATTTATGCGTTAAAAAATCGTTACTATTGCTTTTTGCAGGATCAATTATTCTCAATTAAAAAAATAAAGTCACCTAAATGCATTTGTTATCAAATCAGAACACTTTATTTACTCAACACTGATATTAAGAGCTTTAAAACACATAATGTTAAGTAGTTCATCAGTGAAATACCACGATGTTACTACGTTGTTCTTTCTACAATACTGACTTCTTAGGAGACAAGACGCCCTCACAAGGCCTCAGCACATTCAAAAGAGATTCTCTATACATATTTTTCATCGCATCATTAGTTCCTGCTACAATATCTTGTGTTCATATGTATGTTGACAACAGCATATGTGTGGTACTCTAAGAACTCTAAAGTCATTTGCATTGGCTTAGGTGTTTGTGTGGTTGTATGTTTCCCATTAAACAGAAGATTTAACTTGTTATGCTTTGAATGTTGGTTTGTTTAAGCAGGTTTTTTTTTTAGAAAATTAAAAAATTGTTGCTCAGTTTATTTTTTTGGCCGACACTGTATATGTATGTGAGTGTATATTCACACATATTCAATTTATATTTTAAACTAAAATGCCTAAAAAATATCCCTCCTTTGGGTATAATAAAAAGTCTTTATCTAAAACCAATTTAATAAAAATAAAAAGCTTAAGCTTTGGACCTAAATAAACAAACAACAAGGATTAAAATTTTTTATTTATTTTAATAATACCGAGACTTACTACAAGTTTGTTCGTCTTAATAAATTAACTTTTGTACATTTAACAAGTAAGTGCTATATTCGTCTGTGACGAATCTTATATACCCTTTACCAACGTACGTACATATATATAGTATACAGACACATACATACATATTTGTTTTGTGAAAAAATTTATCATTTTTTTAAAGTTTCCATCTTTGGAGCTGTAATTTTCATTTTTCAAATTTCATACGCCAAACTTTTCTTTCAGAAGCATAAAATATATTCAATTTATAAAGAAAAAGAAAACAATTTTACACCTATTTAATTTTACATAACACAAAAGTGTGAGTTTTCCAACCCTGGAGTCATAATTTTGGATTTTTCTGATTATTGATACCAATCTAGTTTTTTAAAAAATACATAAAATATGGTAAGTGAACAAAGCAAAAACGAAATAAGGAAAAACTTAGTTTCATTTAATTCCTTTAATATTAAAAAATTTAGTAAAGTGCGACTTTGATTCGAGCACGAAAGGTAGGCTCTTTTGTTTTTTTTTGAAGCTTTTTTTCAGTTTAAACGATTTTTACAGTTTTGTCGCTTTTTTCTCGTTTTTGCGTTTTTCTTTTCTGTTTTTGGAGTTTTTTTCATTTTTGGCGATTTTTTTCTGTTGTTGGGCTTTTCTTCATTTTATCGATTTTTCTCATTTTGACGATTTTTTTTCCTTTTGGCGATTTTTTTCTGTTTTTGGGTTTTTTTTATTTAGGCGATTTTTTTCTTTTTTTTTGGTTTTTTCCATTTTGGCAATTTTTTCTGTTTTTTGGGGTTTTTTTCGTTTTGGCCGTTTATTTCATTTTGGCGATTTTTTTTCATTTTGGCGATTTTTTTTGTTTTTTAGGTTTTTTTTTCGTTTTGGCGATTTTTTTCATTCTGGCGATTTTTTTTCATTTTGGCGATTTTTTCTGTTTTGGCGATTTTTTTTTTTGTAATTTGGTGTTTTTTTTCGTTTTGACGATTTTTTTCATTTTGGCGATTGTTTTTCATTTCGGCGATTTTCTTTCATTTTGGCGATTTTTTTTCATTTTAGCAATTTTTCCGTTTTATGCGATTTATTTTAGTCTTAGAAATTTTTTTTGTAATCTGGTGCTTTTTTCGTTTTGGCGATTTTTTTTTGTTTTTGGCGATTTTTTTCGGTTTGGCAATTTTATAATTTTTTGTTTTTTTAGTTTTACCGTTTTTGAAAATTTCAAGAGTTTTGCTCTTACGGTTGGTTTCCAAGATACAGCAAGTTGTCAAAATTGCATAGTTAAAATTGCATTAACTGATGGAACACCCTTTAATTTAAATTTTTGGAAATTTTAGTGTTAATTTTTGTAGTCTGTATAAAAATTCACTAAACTTAAAAATTTCAAGTGTATATACATACATACATACAATTGTATGTATATTACATGGGATTTTAACATTTTTCGTTGCTAGTTTCGGAACACCCTTTAATTTCTAATTCTCATGTATTTGTTGTTGTAGTGGCCAAAGGTCTACACACTGTGTCCAAATTTCAGGTCTGTAGCTGTTACGGTTCTCGAGAAAATACTAATATAGTTTTAGACATAGTTAATTTTACATAACACAAAAAGTTAAAGTTTTCCAACCCTGGAAACGTCTTTTTAATTTTTTTTATATTTTTTTAATTTAAAATACCAATTTTAGTCGTACTAAAGTGTAAAATATGTACATTTATTAAAAAAAAATAAAAATTTGTTTTCGGTAGTTACTTTTATACGGCAAAATAAAGTTTAAGTTTTCCAGCTCTGCAATCGTCTGCTCGATTTTGCTGAATACCAATCTATTTTGGAAAATTTCTGACACACCAGTCCAAGAACGAAGTCTCTAGCTTTTCTGGGAGCTTCGGAAAACCGATTTCACGTACAGACAGACGGACAGACGGACATCGCTTATTCGTCTTCCCTATGCATAAGGATCCAGAATATATATATTTTATGGGTCGCTTATTGATATTATAGAAATTACAAATGGAATGACAAACCTATATATACCCTTTTACCATTTTTGTTGGTAAAGGGTATAAAAAAAAATATTACTTATAACTAAAAACTTTTTGCCAGTGGCAAGTAATAATTTTTTTTTGTATAAGATTTTATTTGGGCATCCATCAGTTTGTGTAGAAAATAAAAGGGACAAAGCAACTAAGTTGTTAACAATATAAAGTATATAAGCTTACAATTTTCTCGGATTAATATTTTCTAAGCAACAGCCAGCAAACAATATAAGTTTAATAAACTTTATAAGAAAAATTTCATATACATAAATATATATATTTTTTTGTATACAATTTTAAAATTATTTTCCTTTAACGCCCTTGCCCCTAAAGAATGACATAAATTTTGTGGATATAAAAACTTTAAAATATATTTAGAACTGGGATTATATTATGGCCGTTATTATGTTCTTTTGTTACTTTAAATTATAACGATAATGAGCATAAGCCATAACCATGATGATGGCAGCAGTAATATTGAAAGATGAAAACTGGGATAAGAAGTTGCTGCTATTGTCGTTAGATATATTGTTGTTGGTTGTGGGCGAAACAAATTTACAATTTACCCCGAGAAGTTATCGGAGTTTAACTACTTTTTATACTTTTTTATATCTTTATGTGTAAATAATTTAAGGATGGAGTGGAGTGTGTGTGAGTACCTAAATAAATATTTATTCATGAATCCTTGTAGACGTATTTATGGATTCAAGTATAAAGAGCAACAGCAAACAACAGATGTTGGGATTATTTCTTAAGAGAATATGAAATTTTTTTTTCTTATTCTATATTTTGTTTTACTGCTTTTATTTTATATTAATTTTGTGTGTGTGTGTGTGTGTGTGTGTTATTAAACAAACATTCTTAAGCAGCTTTTAAATGTTAAGAAATCGTTTGACCAGCTGTCACAATTTTAGACTTTTGTGTATTTTTGTTTATAGAGTTGTATGCATATAATACATACATATGGACTCACATCTGCATAATACATATACGTACATATCATATAGGCTGGGCAGAATTTAATTAAAAGCAATGAATGTAGATTTTCAGTAAGAGATTGCTAGAGGTCCTTTTATTTACGGCGATCAAAAAATTTAAGTTTCTCCTAGCTTAAACGCACTAATTTTAGGGCTTCATAATTATATTTGGCACCCATTTTTGCAGCAAATTTTTCGCCGGGGGTAAATCTAGGGATGAAGCTCAATTAAACAGCAGTTCGTTGCCAAGTTCATGAGTGCTCTCATGTCCTGCAATAAAAATAATTTAAGAATACTCTCAGGCTTCCTTATCGACCATTGCAGACTGAGACAACACTTCAAATTATTTGGCATTTAGAGTAACCCTCTGTGCATGTTCTGCAATTATGAAGATAGAACTCCACAGCATATTCTAAAGGACTATGAAGCTTCATAGCAACAGAAGATACAGCCAATTAGGGAACTACCAACACTAGGACCAATGACAATCTATAGATTCCTCAAGCAGCTGGCAAGGAGTAAAAAAAAGTCACAGTGTCCTGTGTTTCACACATAATTTTCTAATACATTAATTCATTCATATACCGGTGCACCCTTAAATTGTTCTGATGCACCATTAATTTTTTATTTCTTTGTAGTATTTTCTAAAAACCAGCTAGGTCTAAACACACCTATAATTATTTTTTTATTTAGGTAAATAGCTTTGAAAGCTCTTGCAATTTGTTCATATTTCTTTGCAACGTAAACAGCAAGCATTGTTTTTACTGAGAGATCTGATTGGCTGTTGTGATCTCGTCGATTGGAAAGCACAAAGCTGTATTGTAAAAGCTCGCACATTGTGCATAGGGCTTGAATATGTCCAAAAGCACTGGAAAATATTCCTTGGTACCTATTTTACCCTTTTCAAGATAATCGAGGCAAATGACAGTGTGCATTCATTTAGGAAAAGAACTGTGGCCATACGCATTTTTATAATTAAAAGCTTTTTTCTTCTCTTTTTATGTACATAATTAACTTAAGCTTTCATTATGACTTCAATCCTATTTTCGATCTTTGCCGGCAACAAAAATCGAAAGTTGATTTCATATTATAAGCATCGACGATTACGTTGAGCACTGAATTTTCTATTGAACTGAATTTTGGTTTCGATGAATTTTTTTAATTAAAAAATTTTAGTCAATCAGGTTTATATATTTACTGATCTTTATAGACTTAAAACGGGTATCGGATGCCGCAACTTCTACCAAAAATCTCTAGCTTAGCGGGAAGTTACAAATATTCCAATATTTTTTCCTTTAAAATAGACTTAAAACAGCTTGGCCAAGAAATAATATTCAGTTTGCAGTTTGTAAACTGATATAAATTACATAAATATTTTTTGATATTTTTTTTACTTGCTAGCATTACCCAGTTTGATTTTATCAAATGTTTAATGAAATTATTCTATTTGTAATCATTAACCTGATTAATTTAAAAAAAAATTAATTTCTATTAATAATAAATTAATATTTTCTTCTCTTTTTAGGTAAGTTAACTAAAAAACTCTTTAAGTGAGTATTTAAAAATTGTATTATACTTGGAACTAAATAAATAAAATAAAAATATAAATACATTTATGTATTTATTTATTTTTCTATGGAAAAGTAATCGATACAGACATTTAAAAAACTTAACACATACACACAGAAAAAATTATTCACCAATTAATGTTTCCAATTAAAAATTTAATTGATTTAATTAAACAGCTGATCTTTCGTTCTCGAGTATTTGCTTATTCCCGGGAACAAATGATTGTGAAGAAAAAAAAACTTCCCGGGAAAATTCATAAATGGGCTAAATGTATAAAAAACCCAATAAAATTAGTGAAAAACCATTGCTAAAATATTTGTTTTATTTTTTTTTTATTCTCTTTTTTGAATTCTGTATGTACTTATGTATTAATTGTTTGTAAAATGTTTTTAATTTTCAATACAAAAATATTTGAATTTTTGACATTTTCTAAGACAGCTAATCAAAGGCTAGCGAAATATCGAAACAAAAAGGAAAATTAAAAACCTTAACAACATTAAAATATTTATGAAATTAGAATCATTATAGAAGAAATCAAATTTGTATTGTAATATACATATCGTCACCTTAAATGCAAACGGACGTAACTACACAAAAATTCGAAATCGACTTTTTGATTGATTATGTTTCATTTTATCAAACTACATGTTCACGGAAATATTTAGACCTCTGCGATCAAAATTGACGACTTTATTACAGAAATTCAAACGGACGTAATTACGAATGCATCCATTTTTTATTGCAAGGAACGTAAATAATATAAAAGCTTAAAAATATATAAAAAGGAAATAAATGGTTAAAAACATATAATATCCATACTGCAAGTAGATTTCGAAGAAAATTTTCAAGAACACTTTATTATTATTGATTGTGAAACGGTTTTTGTTTCTCCTGTAAAAAAAAAAGAAATGTGTAGTTACGTCCGTTTGCATTTAAGATGACGATATGTAAGTAAAAAGAATTAGGATATTATTCATAATATGAAATATGTATATTTCATCGTATTAATTTCATTGCTCCCCCGTGGCACAGATACTTGTAACAATTTATGAATATAATTGGCATCAGATTAATGACAGTTTTCATTCTAATGATTACATTTGCTATATTTAAGTAATGGCAGAAATTCAACAATTCGAGCAGGACTTTTTATATCAATGTAGTGAAATATTTCTCCTTTTTGGTCTTGGCCTTGGGTTACTAAATTTTATTCGTATGATATGAAAATGCCTTTGTAATAAGCTATTTAAGTAACTTATTAAAAAAAATCAAAAACAATTTTTACAACTACATAGTTAAATTTTTTTATATTCCCATACATTTCGTATTTATTATATGCTTCAGTAAAAACCTTGTTTTCCTTGTGGTACAGAGCACAAGTTTTTCTACACCCAACTCTATTAAAATATCATAACATTAATTTAACGAGGCATTATTTATATATATAAATTTTTTTGCTTCTTCCGTTTTATGGTTGCTAAAACTAATTAAATTCGTTATTATTTTTTATGTTTTCCTTATTTTTTTTTTAGTAATTAAATTAAGATCCTGTTAATAAAAGCAGCTGTAAAGAAAACACCACCAGATTAATTAACATATTAACCCATTAACGTCAGCTGGGTGAATGCGTTGGCCGATTTGGATGAAATATCACACAGTTTTAAGGCCTATCAATTTCCAGTTAATAACAAGACTACAAAAATATAACAATAAGAAACATCCACATCATCCAACATCCATTTTAAGATAATCACCCTGCAGAAAATGCGAATAGTGAAATTGTAGTGATTTACTAGTGACATTGTCAGTAGTACTACTGACCAGGTGTACCCCAGCCAATGTAATTATCTATTGACATTTAACATTATCTTGTCATTGAAAATCCACCACTATATTTTAGCACTACTGACTAAGTAGTTCTTTTGTGACCACATGGAGACATTGGCACCAAAGATTCACTAGTAAATTTTAGGGGCTCTAGTCTACAATATCGATATTTCCTCGCTCGATGTCAATAATAAAATTGTAGTGATTTACTAGTGACATTGTCAATAGTACAACTGAATAGGTGTACCGCAGCCAATGTAATCGACCATATGGAGACATTTGAACTAAAGATTCGCTAGTTCATTTTAGTGACCCTCATCTACAATTTTATAAGGGTTGGGCAACAAACTTAAATACATACATACACGTTTTCAACATTATTGCATAGCATCCCTCTAGTCAACCTAAAACCATAGGTCTCTATGTCAACATTCTTTTCTCTAGCGACAATTGAACTAGTTAAAATGTCGACAACTTTTCTTTTGTGCGAGAGATACGTTAGAGACAACAGTTCTAGTGTATTTCTGGTGACATTGTCAATGAACGCGTCAATAGTTTGTTTTTTTTTAAGTGTTAATGCAAAAAAAAATTATAAAACACATACAAAGTACCAAAGGTACCAATGTGTCCCTTCTCATCCCCACACAAGTACCCTTTATTTGATTCCGGGTCAAATACTATATGTGTACCAAATTTCTTCCAAATCCGTTAAGCTGCTTAAGAAGTACCAAAAGTACCAATTTGTCCTTTTGGATATTTTGGAAATTATCTGCGGTATTCTCCTTACTTTGCCGGAGATTAGTCCGAATTGGTTCTAACTCGATCGAGGCGTTCTTAAGTTATAAGCGTAATAAATAATACACTGCTTTTTTACATAAGGGATGTTTTTTAGAGTATCACAAGTTTGAGTTGGCATCACTGCTTTATTTGAGCACCCACTTAACAGCTGATAGTTGCTTTTTGTTTAGTTTGTTTTGAAATTTTATTATGAATCGACTTACACCAGAGCAAAGCGTGTAAATTGTTGAAATTTTTAATCAAAATAATTGTTCTATTCGTCAAACTCATCGCGCACTTCTTCCATTTTATGGCGTACATAATTGTCCTTCAGAGCGGCTAATTTGAAGAACAATAGATTGTGTGATTTAACCCCATTGGATTATTTTCTTTGCAGTTATGTTAAGCTACTTCTCTACGTCAATAAACCACAAACAATTGCACACCTGGAATCCACCATTCCAAGAGTTATAGGCGAAATACGGCCGCAAATTCTGTAAGAGGCTGTTGAAAATTGGTGTTCCAGGTTGCGCTTTCTATGCGCCAGCTGTGGCGGCCTTATGGCAGAAATCATGTTTAAACATTAATTTTATAAAATGTTCTTTCCAATAAGGCCTGATTCATTGACATTAAAAATATATTTCCTTGTTTTATTATGATTTAAACTTGTCTCACTCTATAAAAAAAACACCCTTTTTATAATATTCTTAAATCGTGGAGTCCCGCGATTTCCATTTTCCTTCAGATTTATATTTTTCTAATATTATCACAGATCAAGGTCATAGGAAATGATATGAATTTTATTGTAAATGAAAAGGGCCCAAATATGATTTCAATGATTTTCCCTTCACTAATTTTCAGTGCCCGATTTTGTAACATTTTCTGAGTTCTGAAAAATTGCCAATGAGTGCCCAATAATTTCCCCAGCAATATGTCACTATAACATTTCAAATGTTTTTTTTTTGAAAGCGATATTTCTCAATAGACTCCAACTAGATTTTTTTTAATAGATTTATTTTTGGGCATTTTTTATCCATACGTCTTTAAAAGGTTAATACAAAATGAAGTGTGGTATAAGTTGCTTGTTAGTTAAAACAGATAACAAAAATAATTCAATTTAAAATAATTTAAATGGAAGAGAACGCCTAAGTGATTACTTTTCCTTTCTCTTATATTAAAAACAAAATTTCTTCCCTTCCAAGAGAAAGTTTAAGCAATAGTCTTGCATTGGGCTGAAATAATATTGAAAAATTTTTCATAAAAGATTGAGTAAAATTTTTTTCCGGCAATATGCTACTAGAGTTCATTAATAGGATCAGACCCAGTCATCAACGTCATAAACATATACTATACTTTATATGACTTAAAAACCATTTATACTACAGTAACCATTAATTTTTCTACATGACAGACATATATTTTTTTTCCTAACTGACTGACACGTTTTAATTCCATGTAAATACTTCAGGTAACACAAAAGGCCAAAAGGAATTTTAGTATTCCCTGTTAGGTATCCTTTAACAGATACTTACAATAGGTAATCAATGTTCAATCAAAAGACAAATTGTTGCTAATTCGACATAAATATTTGTTAAATATTTAACTAAGATATGACTGGTTAAAATAATTTGAATTTAAGAAATAATATATTGCTAAGGACACTCACCATTCATTTACTTTATTTGAGTGGCATGAATTATTTGTGAAAACAAAAATACAACCTTTATTATACTACTCAAGAAAGAAAGTAATTTGATAAGATAATTGATATGCTTTTTACACACTTTACCAAAAAAATGGTAAAATGGTATATACATATAGGTTTGTCATTGCGTTTGTAATTTCTATAATATCAATAAGCGACCCATAAAGTATATATATTCTGGATCCTTATGCATAGGGAAGACGAATAAGCGATGTCCGTCTGTCTGTACGTGAAATCGGTTTTCCGAAGCTCCCAGAAAAGCTAGAGACTTCGTTCTTGAATTGGTGTGTCAGATATGGTCCAAAATAGATCGGTATCGAAAATCAGCAAAATCGAGCTGACGATTGCAGAGCTGGAAAACTTAAACTTCATTTTGCCATATAAAAGTAACTACCGAAAACTAATTTTTATTTTATTTTTTTTTTTTTTTGTTAAATCAACTTATTTTATACTTCAGTACGAATAAAATTGGTATCTCAAATAAAAATGAAAAAATTAAAAAGGGACGTTTCCAGGGTTGGAAAAGTGTAACTTTTTTTGCTATATAAAAGTAACTTACTAAAACTAATTTTTTCCTTTTTTATATAAATTAAACATATATTATATTTTTAAAAGAAAGAGATTGATGTAGGAGATCAGAAAAATTAAAAAGAATGATTCCAGGTTTGGGAAACTTATACTTTTTGTGATATATAAAAGTAAGTGGGTCTAATTAATTTTTTTCTTTTTCTTTATACGTTTTAGAAAGAAAAATTTGGTGAAGAAAACTATAAGAATAAAAACCACATCTCCAGAGCTGGAAACTTTTAACTGTTTTTCTGGATATTAAAGTAACTAAATAAAACATTTTTTTTTAATTTCCTTTTTTCTTTGTTCACTTACCATTTTTTATAAATTTTTTTAAGAACTACTAGATTGGTATAAGGAATCAAAAAAAAAAATCTAAAACGATGATTCCAGGGTTGGCAAACCTACACTTTTTGTGATATCTAAAAGTAACTAGCTTTAATGAGATTTTTTATTTTTCTTTATAAATTATCTAGAGCTGGAAACTTTTAACTTTTTTTCTGCATATTAAAGTAACTAAATAAAACAATATTTTTAATATCGTTTTTTCTTTGTTCACTTTAAACATTCTTTTAGAACAACTAGATTGGGAATCAAAAAAAATCTAAAAAGATTATTCCAGGAAAACCAATTTTTTTTATAGAAAAGTACCTAGGTCAAATTATTATTTTTTTGTTAAACCGTAAGAGCTACGGACCTGAAATTTAGACTGAGTATGTAGAACTTTGGCCGCTACAATAAGAAATGCAAGAGAGTTAAAAATTTAAAGGTGTCCCAAAACGAGCAACGAAAAATTTTAAAATCCCATGTAATATACATACAATTGTATGTATATACACTTTAAATTTGTAAAGTTAGTGTATTTTTATACAGTTATCAGTTAATGCCAAAACGAGAAAAAAAGCAACAAAAATATAAAAATCGTTTAGGCTGAAAAAACGCCAATGGTAAAAAACGCCAAATTAAAAAAAAACGCTCAAAACTGAACGTGCGCGAGTGAAAGTCGTACTTTACTGAATTTTTTTATAAGGGTTCAATTTTTATTTAAGTATAAATGAAGGTTTGTGGCATGTTGCTTGTTATGTTCTCAGCACAGTTTTGTTTTATATAGATGATCATTCGTTGACATCTTACAACGAGTTCTTATTAATTTTTAGTAAATAGAGCTAAAAATAAAATTTATCGCTAAAGAACAGCCCTAACTATAAAATTAAGTAAAGGACATGTTCCCTTCCTTTGTGCTGATCAAATTTGAAGAGATTCTTTTGGAATAATTCTTTTTGATATTGTATGATGTGACGTAGTTTTTGACAATTGGAATAAGGGTGAATGTAAAATGTTTCTTAAATACAGAGCGTAGAATAAAATCTTCAACTCCTTGTTAATATCGAAAAATAGCGAGAGGTCACTTACTAAAAATTGCACTAGAACAAAAATATTATAAATTTTTTCACAAAACAAATATGTATGTAATGGGTGTTTTTTATTGAGGTATAGAACTTTAAGTTCGCATCACTTTTTTAACTGGCGGCCATTTTGTCAGCTGTCAAGTGATTAATATTTAGTTTGGTTTGCCATTTCATCATGAACAGGTTGACAAAAGAACAACGCTTGCAAATCGTGCAAATTTATTTCGAAAATAATGGTTCAGTTCGCGAAGTTTACCGCAAGCTCCGTCCATTTTATGGTCGACATAATCGTACATCAGAGCAATTAATTCGGTTAACCATGGATTGTTTTCGCACTACGTTTACTCTATGTGATAATACGCATCCGCAGAGACGTCGAACAGTGCGCACGGAAGAAACAATTGCCGCTGTAGAGCAAAGTGTTGAAGAGGACCCGAATGAATCGATTCGCCACCGTGCACAGCAATTGGAGCTTTGTCCATCAACTTTATGGAAGATTTTGCGCAAAAAAGATGTGGATGAGTTGTGGTTCCAACAAGACGGCGCTACATGCCACACAGCGCACGTCACAATCGATTTATTGAAGGAAACATTCGATGAGCGCATAATTTCGCGGAATGGACCTGTCAATTGGCCACCAAGATCGTGTGATTTGACACCATTGGATTATTTTCTTTGGGGATATGTGAAGTCGCTCGTCTACGCCAACAAACCAGAAACGTTAGGGGACTTGGAAGCCAACATTCGTGGCGTTATTGCCAACATACGGCCCCATATGCTCGAAAAAGTGGTTGAAAATTGGACCTGTAGAATTGGCTTTATTCGAGCCAGCTGCGGCGGCCACATGCCCGAAATCATATTTAAACATTAATGGCATAAAATTATCCTTCCAATAAAGCCAAATTGATGGACATTATAACGATTTTCTTGTGTTTTATTTCAATTCGAAGTTCTATACCTCTAAAAAAACACCCTGTATATGCTTATATACATATGTATCTCTATACTACATATACGCACTTTGGTGAAGGGTATATAAGATTCGGCACAACCGAATATAGCGCCCTTAATTGTTGAAACTGTTTTGTAATTTTTACAAAAACAGCATGTTATGCGTTTCCACAGAGAAGAAAATTGGTTTAAATTTTCCGGTCCATTTTGCTTAAGAATCGAGTATCAAGTAAGTTTTGTGAGAAAGACACTAATTTTTGTTATTTAACAGAGGTCGGTTTTATTTTTAACAGAGCTCTGTTAAATGCGAGGGTTTGTGTCTAGGGTTATGAATATAAAAATTTAACTTCAAACACATCAGAATATCTATGATTTTACCATGACTGGATCATGCCAAGAATGGAACCAATGATCTGTTGCCTAAACTAGTTGTTGCGCTGACGATAAAGTCAAGGACGGTCTGTTGAGGGCCCTGCTTCTCCGAAATATGTAACAGTTCTTAAATAAGCGTGGCAAAACAGTTTGCCAACATTTTCGGCAACACTTGCTCAATACGTTTATTTTTCTAATATCACTTCTATGTATATCTGCTTGCTTATGTTTGGGTTGTACTTCACAGGCCTACGCATCCACAGACCATGTTGTAAATTGCAGATATTTGTATAGTTAAGCCTAAACATATACATATAAACACAAACATATATGAGTGTTTGTGCACACTTTATTACATTTCATTTAATTTATTTCATTTTTATGTTAAAATACAAAATTTTTCTCAAGAGTATAATATGGTTAATAAAAATTCGTTTATTCTTGCAACAAATTTCAAATAAAATGTTTATTGAGACAAAAACCATCGAATAATAGGCCGCACAAATTTTGCATGTATTCTACACGGAGTGAGTGTGTTTGTCTGCTGAATATTTAAAGGATTATGTGTGGTAAACTTTGAAAGGATTTATTCCTTGAGAATGTGTACGAGTATTAGAAATACTGGTAACGTATTTAATTTATGTAATTTCTATCTTATTTGTAATTTATTTATATTGTTATATATTAACGCTTTCGAAAATATATTGTATGAGCCCCAAATATTTGTTGGTGGTGTCGTCTTGTGTGCTATAGAAATCGAGACTTAACTTGTCGTATTTTTCTTTTACTTTATTAATAAAGTATTTTTGCGTACGGTGTTGATTTATATGTTTTCCTTTTACGATTGGCATTTGAAAATACATTAAAAAGGGCAACAAATTTTAACAGCTTGTGGTAATTTGTTAATATTTGGTAATAGACATGTGTATTAAAATTTTATATTATTAAAAGCCTTAAATGATATTTTTTTATATGTAGATAAATCTCTTAATGCTTGCATTTTCTGTTTTATTATTGATCACTTAATAGAAATTTAATCGTACACGCTGATTCTATATATTTCTTTATTAAGGCCTGATTTATGTGCGTACAGAAATAATACATGACGGAATAAATGTAAAGCTAACTCAGACAAATTTAAACACATATTAAAAATTTTTTCTGGAATTATTTTTTTTTGGTGCAAATAAATCAAAGTATATTGTCATTATTTCGGTATACTAAGCCATGTTATGTTATTATCAGAATTAAATCTAGTTTAACATATTCGGGCATGTCACAGAGTTTAATTCCGTTCGGAATCGGAATTCAATCCACCCAATTTTTGTAGGAGATAGTGTCTAAAAAAGAAAACTAAAATATGAAAATTTGTCAGGTGTGTCCAGACTGTGGGAAGCGGTGGTATTCTGGGGTATGCTCCGGCTAGGTCTTGACATTTTGACGTTTATTCAATTCCGATTCCGAACGTAATTGAACTCTGTGACATGGCCGATTAATCTAATTGCTATATTCTGTTATATCGAATCTGATATACCCTTCACCGACATATAGTAAACATATTTGTATTTAATAATTGGGGTTTATGTGAGAGAGAGAGAGAGAGAGAGGGAGGGAGAAAGAGAGAGAGAAGGTAATATGTACTTTTTCAATTGAGCAACAAATACTGATGCATGCAACATTTTACTCAACTTAAACTACTGTCTTTACTAGAGTTTTTCTTTTCCCGAACTTTTTCATTTTCCGGGAAAGCGGGAACGATTTTAGGGTTCTCCGGGAATTCCCGCCCAATGCAAAACAATACAAAATATTTTTTAATTTAATATATTTCAACAAAAAACAAATTATAATTCATAAGATCGATTAAATAATAACCCTGCTTGTTCTGTAAATCGAGTCGATGTAAAGAAGCTGGATTTAGAAAAATTAAATCCACTAATAGCGAATTTTGTTCAGACCTTTTTGTAGTTTTCTATTTTTTAGAGGTTTAAATATCTATTCCAAAATTAGTTGAGTATGTATGATTTAAAACACATCTATGGGGTCATTATTTATTTTTGGAAATAGGAGAAATATACTCGGATTTGGTTTACAGAACATGGCCGAAGGTTTTATAAACACATTAGTCCAAAAACTAATATCATTTCAGTTCTTTATATAATAGTAACGCATAAATACCAATTTATATGTAAATGCAAAGCCAAATGCATTGATATAACGTATAAAAAAAACAAATTTTATTATAAAAAAAAATATTAAAAAATATTTCTTTGGAAATAGGACTTTAGTACAGAATAAGCATTAATAATAACGTTCTTTTTACCAAAGAGAATCTGTAATTGTGTAATTTTTTTTCCATGCGAATTTTTTTACTTTTTTGTAGAATTAAATTCTGGACGTTGCGTTCCGCTTTCGGCAAATAAGGGCCTCTACCAGATGTAAACTCGTTTTTAGTTGTTGTATAGTTTTAGCTATTGTGCCACTGCCATCACCTTATTATTGCACCATCGAATTCTTTTTTAAGTACAAACACAACCCGCGAGGCGATTAGCTTGTATGGGGATAACACCCAGGATCTATGGCGGGAAACGAACCCACGTGCTCTTTACTGAGGGCTGGCATTGCCACCACTCAGACACAGGGATACCTTCATAACCCTCATCTAGGAATGTGTACATACAAACTAAAGTTGCCATAACAAAAAAAAAAATTCGTTCTATTGATGCAACATTTCATTTATATGATGAATAAATGTCAATGAAGCCGCCTCTTTAGCTGAATGAATAATTTTTTTTTTAGTGCACACAAAAATATTGAATCTACTACGATTTCTTTATCATCTGCGACGTTTTAATATTACTAGTTTTAAAAAGTGGCATAACCTGGCCCCGTTGTATAGCAGGATTCCAGCATAATGCTACGCCTTCTAAATATCACCTCCAATTGTAAATTCCTGTATGTTTATGTGTATGTTTTGCTTATTTGTTGAACGTACTGATAATGCGCCATCATGTAGTTGCCTTACGAAATTTACACTAGGACCGTCCCTGGAACGTTTTGCGCATTACATCTTTAAGGAAGAATGTTCAGAAGAAGAGTGCATCGCTCCTCTAAAATTATTTTTATATCCTCTAGTCCATTTGGCTTAAAACGCCATTCATTGGCTCATTGACTTCATCTACAATGCTTTTACCTTTTCTGAATTCATGTTGCATAGGATATACATAACTATACCTCTAATGTCGTCTATGTGATCATCCAGCCGCTTTAGTAATATGCTCTCTAACAATTTACCCACTGAGTCCAATAATGAGTTTCATAGTAGCGTGTGTGCGTGTGTGTGTGTGTGTGTGTGTGTGTATGAATGCGTAGGTATGATAGCAGCTTAAGAATGTTGCAATCGAGCGAAATAAAATCTTAAATATTTTAAAGACTCTGAGAATTTTTTGTTTAATATGAAGACGCTAGTATGATAGAGTCCAAAGTGTAATGAGCTCTAAGGCTCAAAAGGGCTGTCGACTAAAATCTAATGATTCCTTCTAGGGATACAATTGAAAGAACTTATAAGATCCCTGTTAGTTGAATTTTCAAGACTTTGTTTTCAAAAAATAAATATTTTTTTTTATTCACTGCAAAGGTTCTTAACAAATCATTTGTCTCGATTCATCAGATACTTATTATTTTATCCTTGAAGACAGCAAAAGTATGTATATTGCATAGCTCCTCAAACAAATATACCACGCAAAATATAATTAAATCTATTAGTGAAGATTTAAGAATCATTAGAAAAACGTGTTAACTAAAATCCTTTCTAGTCAAATTATTTGAATTTATTATTAAGTTTGCAATATAAATCCTATATTTTCGTTCCTTAATATATAATGATTATAAATGTATGAGCAGCATTTTCATTTGATTTCTAAAATTGTATCCTTTAGAATAAAATAAAATGAATGAAATTGATACCCCGAGCAACAAGACTACGAATAACAAACATGTTAAATTTATTTATACTTTTATTTCCCTCTGTAAACTAAATGCCCATAAATTAAATTGTTTTCACTTAAAATTCCTCTGATACTCTGCTATTCTTGGCCTAAAAGCACACACAGTAAATTTTTATTATTTTCTTACAAAAAAAAAAAAACTGATGATCCCTTTTGAAGTCCCTGGTATCCTGCAAATGAAATCTTTTACGAATAAGCACACAAATAGGATGTGTGTATGTGTGTATGTATAAGTGAATACTTATATATGGTGTAATTTTGCTTTTTTACTATGTGGGATCGTAAGTGTTTCTTTCTACTGATTGCCGCTCTATTACGATTCCACGAGAAGTTGCCATATAAAAAGTCTTGAGGAAAAAAATACTCTGTTTGATTTCCGGTTTTAACCGAAATGTAACATTATGTTTCCCTTCCCGCCTGCGTGTTCAATTATTTGTAAATTTATCCATATATCACATAAACTCGCTTGGAGTTCTGTTTTTTTTTATTTATTTATTTTATACCGCATGCGAGTATAAGCCAATTCATTTTTAAGAACTTTGCCATTAGTATAGTGTTTACAACATTTCCGTTTATTTATTGATTTGTAAAGTAATTTTATGTGATTTTTATTTGAATGACTGCTAGTGTGTATTAAAGTTCAATAAGTTGTTTGGCAGGAGAGGTATTTTTTTCTCGTGACGAAAATCTTGCAGGAAATTTGAAAACTGTCTGGGGGGAAAGGAACTTAGTGAGCCAGCTAATTATCTAGATTGGGTTCAATTTATAAAAGCTTTGTGGTAGATTGCATTTATGACAGCTTCATCATTATTAAGAGTCTTTGTAAATTTTATCAGAAAAATCCTAAACTCATAGCTACAAGTATATGTATATGCCTCATTGTTGCAATAGGAAATTGTTTTAACCTGTTTTCAAGCAAAAATTGTAATAAGAATATAAATATGTGCCTTAAGCAGTCGTTCATACTTTGCTATCAAATAATATTACAATGTTGAAATAAAACCAAAGAGTAGAGTACAAATAAAATTGATTTTTTTCTTCACACAGTGTGGAAGTTAATATTAATGAATATGGATTTGTTTTCTAGGCGATTTATTACCAATTTGCTTTTTCATAGCTAATTTGTTTTATGCTTGACTTTTAGTTTTTTTTTTTGGCATGAGCCAGTCAGCACATTAAGTTTCCAGCAGTTAAATGTAGTGTTTGATGCTTTATTTTTATAACCATGTAATTTATCAATTCTTTAGTGTTTTATTCTCTTTTGTTTTTTTTTTTTGTACAATCTTTTTTATACTTCCACACCTAAGATATAAAAACACTAAAATATAAACTTTTATTTATTTCAAGAGACTTCTTAAGGTTTATGTTTATCAGTTGTTTTATTAGAGTTTCTTCTTCCTTCTGCTTCTGGCTCATGAACTTCTTTTTAGGCTTACATACACCAAAAATGAAAAGGAGCCCTATTGTTTTCGCTATCACGTCCGTCTCTCTGTCTGTCTCTCTCACAGGCTGTTTTCTCAAGAACCTTAGGAGCTAAGGACCTAAAATTTTCACCAGAATATGTTAAACATTAAAGGGTGTTCTAAAGCCAGCAATGAAACCTGTTAAAATCCTAATGTAATATTCAAACATTCAAATGTGTCTATACATAAACTGGAAATTTTCAAAGTTAGTGTATTACACCAATGAACACTGAAGTGTAAAACAACACATTACGAGTAGAGGGTATTCTACCAGCTAATGTAATCTTGACTAGGTAATTTTGACAATTTGCTGTATCTTGGAAACCGTAAGAGCCAAACTCTTGAAATTTTCATCAACGCTAAAACTAAACTAATAAAGTAAATAATCACCAAGACAGCTGTGTTTCAGATTATCGTGAGTACCTGATATTACGGCGATGGTGCGATTCACTAAATTTTTTTTTAACGATAATCGCATTGTTAAAACAATTATAGCGACAATTTATGGAATTTGCTAATCATGTAAGATTATTAACGATATTCGCTGTAGGTTAATGTCAGCTGTGTCGTTATTTTAGCGACAATAATTTATGTGCTGCTAATTTTGTCGACAAAAATCAACACAAATTATCACCTGAGTACTGTCGTTAAAAAGAACTTACAGAATCACACAATCGTTCTTGCAAGCGACAAAATGAATAGACAAATATTACGACTGTCGGATCGTTAAAAGTTACTGAATCGCATCACGGGTGTAGGTAAGACGCCAAACTATCGCATCCATGCATCCTTAGAATACACCATGTGTCACTCCAGGAGCATATATGTTGCAATCTTTGAATATAGTTATCCCTGTACTATGTTCCAAGTACCTTGTTGAGGTACTTAGAGCTATCTGAACTTTTTTTTGCCGTAATGACTTTGTCAAAACAGTACCTATCTGTTGTATGGCAACAACACCTAAAATAGTATCTGGCTGACCGCGGCACGCCAATCACTAACTACTCGTAGCATTAGTAAATTAAATTAAATTAAATTAAATTAAATTAAATTAAATTAAATTAAATTAAATTAAATTAAATTAAATTAAATTAAATTAAATTAAATTAAATTAAATTAAATTAAATTAAATTAAATTAAATTAAATTAAATTAAATTAAATTAAATTAAATTAAATTAAATTAAATTAAATTAAATTAAATTAAATTAAATTAAATTAAATTAAATTAAATTAAATTAAATTAAATTAAATTAAATTAAATTAAATTAAATTAAATTAAAGTAAATTAAATTAAATTAAATTAAATTGATTTAACACTGAGAAGCCAAGACTATTCTCCCAGCGATTTTGGATGGCAACCAACAGCCACCACGTACGATTCTTCAAGTTTTAACGCCACTAGTGTAGTTGCTTACACTCACAGCCAGCTTTCCAAGAGAATACCTCACCATTGCCGGCACAGCTCGACCAATCATCAGAGTTTAGTTGGTGGCCTGTGCCACCAAATATCCAGTGCCTACTCCACACTGCTCAACATCATCCCTTAAACGCCGTGGGGTAGGACGAAATCGAACTTTTAGCAAAGGATCTTGACGACCGCTACATACACTCAAACTCCTATAGCTTACTTACTTATTGCCGGGCAACCGGCGCCCGTGGTACCAGAGATAAGCATCTGGTGATACCTCGAAGTTCCACCGTAAAGGCTTCACTTCTATCGTCTTTTGAACTCTGGGGCAGTTCCAGGTGACGCTGCACCTGGTTGACATAACAGACCTGTTTTCCTTTTATAAATATGTGCAAATCCGTTACTTTATTGTTAGAGGTATGGGTAATGTACCAAAGGTACCTCAACGGAAAAAACCACATCACCCCAACTGGGGCCTCAGGATTGCCATACCCTTAGTAAGAAATAGAGTCTCCTGGGGGAATCGCCACAAAAAAAGCGCTAAAACCAAAAAAATTAAAAACGCTAAAAATAAAAAATTCCAAAATGAAAAAAAATCGCCAAGACAAAAAATCGCCAAAACGAAAAAAGCGCTTAAATGAAATATACAATAAAGATCACCAAAACTGAAAACATTTCCAAAGCCGATAAAAATCGCCGAAAATAAAATAAGTCGCTTAAATGCAAAAAAAAATCACCAAAACCGAAAAAACCGCCAAAACGAAAATAGCGCTAAAACGAAAAAAGCTTCAAAATTAAAAAAAGTCAGGAATACAAAAAAAAGGGCTAAAGCTAAAAAAAAATTAAAAATTTCCATTATGTTCGATTCAAAGTCGCACTTTACTGAATTTATTTCTATGCATTGAGACTTTGCTGAAATAGCGTTTTAACTCAAAAATTTAATTTTAGTAATGTAAAATTCATTGCTACATCGTTCTTCCTATTGTTTAAAAGATACGTCGCTGTTTTAACTAACCGACCTAACTAACATTTTTTTTTTGAAAAATGAATTAAGTCCACTACTAGACTTTATGAGTCTTGTCCACAATTTTTATGACTGTAAACATTACCGTCGAGCCTATGTAAAAATATTTCAGACGTTTCCATCAACAGTCATAAAATTGCTCTCCTGTAAAATTTAAAAAATGTTAGATAGTTCAGTTACATAAAACAGTGACAAACTGTTTGTTAACTTACTACTTATTTAAATACACAGAAAAACTTGTAATTTATTAACTAAAGTACTATGCATGACAAAATTAATTGCTACAAAATTAGTCATAATTTTTGTTGGCTTTTTTCAGCTTCTTATATTTTAATGTTAAGCACTTCTCATTTATTTTTTGAAAGTTTTTGTAAAAACATATGATGTTTTCAGAGTTTTTAAGAATAAACTTTGGCATATTGTGATTCTTAACCAAAAGAGAAAAACAACCAACAACAATTTCTAGCACATTAAATACTAAATAACAAATAAATATAAGCAAATTATCATTAAAACAAATGTGATAAAATCTATAACACAAAAAAAAAAATTAGTGAAACTTTAATTGAATTGTTATATGAAGAATATAGTTTATTTGCAATTAATTTAATTTGAATACCATAAAAAATTTAAGTACTCTATTTGCAGAAGAAGTTTATTTATATGACTGATTCGTTCAATTCAAGGTTTTCAAAAAAACTTACATATCTAACTAGCAAAAACTTTCACTCATATAATACACAAAAAAAAATTTAACCATATCTATGAAATCACCAGGTATATAAAAAAAAACCTTTAAAAAGTTGCATATGAAAAACACTTAACAAATATTCTTTTTTGTAGTCATAAAGCTGACAAAAAAATAGTTTTAAATATTTTCCATACCTGCTCTATTTAAGCAAAAAAAAGCTGACGAAAAACATAATTTTTTGTAAGCCTTTTAATACATTTGCTTAAAGCTTTTAAAACACACGAATTAATATTTCATTTCTATAATCCCACAATACGCGTATTAACTGCGAAACTCCTACTACGTTTACACGCGCGCTATTTGCAAATAAAATTATTTGCAAATAAATTGACTCACTGTTTATACGGCTTAGCAAAAGTACACAAGCTTGGTAGCACTTCTATAGAAAGCTTACTTATGTTGACAAAAAAAAAATAGTGTAAATGCACAAAATATCAATAATTGTTTGTTTTAATCGTCATTATTTGCTTCTATCAATGTGTTTTGTTGCAATATTTATCCATTTATTGTTTTTTGTTATCAAACATTTGTAAGCGTGGCAACATTAAGCAATTTATTTGCAAATAGTGCTTTAATCGTTAATAATTTTCTGAATTAGTAAGTCACAATAAAAACAATAATATGGCAACAATTTACTGTTTTATTTGCAAATAAGCCCTGCGTATAAACGTAGTATCTATCAGTCAAGCTTTAAATTTATATTTGATTATTTTGTAGTTATTTGCTGTGCTTTATTTATTTTTTTCCCCTTCCAGAAATTTATTTTATTGAATTATGACCCACAAATATGTCGTTTGCTAATACATAGTATTAAAATTTATTTATTTTGAAATTTTTTTGCTTTCAAATTTTTCAATATTTTTATTAGATTTATACTGTAAATATTTATTTGAGCAAATATATATTCATTTAAATGTGGGTTATAATTATTTTATGATAATTGAATTTCAACAAAACGAAAAATTTGCAATGTAAATTAATATATATTTTTTTCACATAAATTTATTTTTAGTTTTTAATACAATAGAGTAATTTGGCTTATATTATTTAAAATATAAGGTTTTTTTTTATTCAAATAATAATATTAATACAAAGCCACTACGATGTACAGTATTTAGAATATTTTTAATATAAATAAAATGCAATAAAAATAGTTGAAACTGTGATCTATTTAGGGCAAAAATTAATACTTCAGCCTGACATGGTGCACACTGTCGTGAAGGCGGCCAAAAATGTAAAAAATTAGTTTTGAATGAAAACGAATAAATTGCTTTGCTGCATGGGCAATATTCTAATTAAGTAAAATAAAAAATAATTTTTTAAAAAAGGTTTATATCTTAAAGAGTTTTGACGATTCAAAGTCAACAGTTTTAGGCCACTATTCAACTATATGAAAATATGAATCGTACGCATGCAAACGTTAATTAGATTTTTTTTAATTTCTATTGCACTACAACTTCCAAGAAAACATAATAGGAATATTGTTATAATATGGCTATAATATATTTTTTCTATTTTTCATATGCTACACTGAAAGAATTTTCGGCATAAATTCTATGAATTTCGACATTAATCTAATGAAAAATTCATTAAAATTCAACCAACGTCAACGTTTCGTTGGATTAATGCAACCAGTTTCGTCAAAATTATTTTATTGAAAACTTCATCAAATTTTTTTAACAGTGTAATTAATGCAGTGCTATAACTTCATAGAAACAATAAAATAATTTCATGAAAATAATGAAATAACTTAAATAAAAAAGGGTTTCTTAATAATTAGAAAATATTGTTGTCATAAATCTAGAATACCAACGAAGAAATTCCAATGAAATTCTTTCACAATATTCATGAAATTTTCATGGGATTTGTGAAATTATCATTAGATTTGTGAAAAAATTTTAATGAAATTGTTTCATTGGACTTATGAAGCAAAATTCGTTCGGTGTATGTGCCGTGGCTTATAATGTAAATGGAAAGAAAAACATCTGTGGTACGAGTTAAGTGGTCTATAGAAAAAAAATATATCAAAATATATTTTTCATACTTTCACAATATATTTCCACAAGAAACTAGATTGAAATTTTTTTTGTATTCTTGTCCACCTCTTCCCCACTTACAATTTAATTTTACAATATTTTTTAAGTCATAATTTGTATATTTTCAGTATATTATTTAGTTTCAGGACATTTGGGAAGGACACTAGTCCTTGAAATTTAAATGGCTAAATTGTAGGTGTGATTTATATTATATATTGCGTCTAGTTAAACATTTAACTCACTATAAGTGAAGACAATTTGTTTTGATCCGTTTTATTTTTTTGAAAAATTATAATTTTAAATGGTATGCATATCCTTTCTCTGAATTGACCGAAATTTTTATGAAGCGCTAAATATGTTAAAATTAGTATTTTTACACAATTTCATTGAGTTGCAATTATTTTTCTCTCTGTTATGGTAATTTTTATTTCAGGATATATGAGAAGTACACGAATCCTTGGAAATTAAATGGCCAAATTTTATGTGTGATTATATTTTACCAATAAAAGCATGTGTTCAAAATTTCATTTCTTTACGATAACTACTTCTATTTTTGGCCGCTTGTTATATGAACTCACGACACTGTGCGGTGGTGGTTGGTTTTTTTGTTTGTTTTAAAACTCTCCTTCAAAGGGCTGGAATTTTTAAAGTAAATTACCAACCTTGGCCTGAGATTTCTTAAAAATATGTTAAAATAATTGGGGAGCTCACAATAGCGTCTTAAAATATGTCTTAATATTGCAACGTTTCAGTTTTAATTCTTTAATATAAATTGCTAAGTTTGTTGTTTTTGATTGTTAGTAAATCAAATTTTATTGCCAGGTGGCAAATTTAAAAGTATAAAAAGTACTTAATTTTGAGTAAGGCAATATGGTAGTGTTAAACAATACAAATTAAAACTATCAGCACAGCTGTAGTTGATGGCAAAATATTTGTATTTTTAGCTGTTTTTAGTCATCTTGAAAATTTTGATAAATTTATCCAACAATAATCTCTAATTTAAAATATCGTTATTTGAATACTTCTATATAGTGTGTTTTATATCCTTGCCTGGTCTCAATGTAAAATTTAAGATGACACATTGTTGCCACATTAAAATATTAAAATACTTATTGTGAATGCCCTAAATGTATCTTTACTGTGATTTCAAAGCACTATAAACATTTAACGCAGGTTATGTCTCGCCCCCGTTAAGGGTTAAAAATATTTTACAAAACTGTTCCTGGTACAGTTTTAGATCAAGTATATTTATTTGATAATAATGTATTAATACTTCTTATTACACTTGTCAACATCGATGTCACGTCAATACTATACCAAAACATGGGGGCTTTTATATCCATTTTCGATGACAACTGCTATTTTTTAGACCTTACAGTACGAATAGACGAGCAATTTTTATTTTATTTTTTTTTTTGATCTTTTTTTATAAACTTGTTATTTCCAGTTTCCCGCAATTATTTTCTACGAAAAAGGTGAATTTGACAGCTTGTGTTCTAACATAATTGCTCAAACTTATGTTTGAGCAATTATTTCCAAACATGTGTTCGAACACTAACATTTACGGTTTACACAGTAATTTTTTGTGTTAGCAACAGATTTTGAAAATTGCCAACACAAAAACTTCCAAACTTATGTCTCGTGTAATCTCACTGTTAGGGAACAGAAATATACTGTCAATAGCACCAAAATTATTATAGAGAGGAATTAGATAAGCTCCGATGTGACATCGATGTTGACTACTGAAATAAGGGAGGATATTCAACATTTTTTTTATTATTGGTTAAGCAATGTCTATAAGCATTTTGTTTCTTCATATGAAAATTATTATAAAAATTATATAAAAAATATAAAACAATAAATTTAAAAAAAAAATCGTAATCTATCTATATTTGTGGTGAAGTTTTTGTTTGAGGCTATTTAACTTATTATTTTTGGATAATTCCATGATCCTCTGACCGGTGTGACCACGATACTCATATTTTTTGTTTAAATGAAAATATTGAATTTATTTTTTCATAAATACAGTAAAGTGCGACTTTGACTCGCACACCAAGGGTTCCGTAGTGCGGTTTTTTATTTTTGGAAATTTTTTCGAACTCGGTGACTTTTATGGTTTTTCTAATTCTTTGTAGTACACTGAGAGAAAAGTGTTTTTCTTTCAGTGTACTAACGTTTTTTCATTTTACCGTTTTTTTTACGATTTTTTTAATTTTTTTAGTTGTTACAATACATCCCAGCAAAAAATCTTCGGAATTTTGTAATGGGTAGTACTCTTTTAATGGCTTACAAAGTAATGACTTATACTTATTTATCTAATTATTTTATGTGCATAATAATGACTGCCCTGTAATGAATAAAATAAGAACTTATTTATATCATTACGTGAAAGTACTTATTGTAGTGCTTTCCAGTTAATAAGGAAATATATCAGAGAAAAATTTATTGCTCGTGAAAACTAGCTTCGAAAACAATAAAATAACTTTAGTTTGCTATAATTTAGATAACAAAATCTAAGTATTTTCGCATATTCTTCAATATGCATATTCACATATTGCCTTTGTAAAAGTATGATTTTTAACAATCCCAAAAAAGGTACAAGTTTTATAATTTTGTTTAAAAATTTTCTATATTTTAATTAGGAAAACTAGAAAATTAATTTAGAATAAGTTTAAGCAAAAATAATCTATAAAATTTTGCATATTTGTAAGCAAATAATAACCCATTAAATTTTGAGTACTTTTAGGCAATCAGTAATGTATTAACTTTTGCATGTTTGTAGGCAACAAGTATAGGGCACCGCATACTTTTTGAACTTCTCAAACAAAAATAATGGGTTATTCAGTCAAATTGTAAGTACTTACGACTGAGGAGTACATACACTTTTTTGCATTCTAGTAGGCAAATTTTTTTGCTGGGATGCTTTTAGTTTTAGCGATTTTATTAAATTTGGCGCTTATTTCGTTTCAGCGATTTTTTCATATTTTTGAGAATGTTTATTTCTGGTGATATTGGCGCCTTTTTCGGCGATTATTTTGGAGTTTTGGTGATTTCTTTTGTAGCTATGCTCTTTGTGCTACGACACACGAGCTAGGATGTTATTTAATCGTGATATTAATCGACACTATTACAGTTATAAATTTATCTTTGTTTTGATTTCTTTGTACTTACGTTCATAATCTGAAGTGAGTAAAACAATAATAAAACAAAAACAATCATAACGATTGCTCAATTTGTTTTTGAATTGGTTTTGCACATGAGCACAAACCAGAGAATGAAAGCGAACAGGCGCCGCCAGCCACAAACAATACACTAATTGTACGCAGTTAAAAAAGAAAATAATCGGAAATAAATAGAAACGTTTTAAAATATGTATTTGCGGTGAATTTGATATCATCATATAATAGGTGTGTTCACATACTAAAACTTTTTACAAATTTGTAACAATTTGTACTGGAAAATTAACTCAAAAAGTTTGCAAAAAGAAAGCGTCAAAAGAGAGCCAGAAATTAAGAGACAAAAAATTCTTACAACTTATTACTAGTTAGTAAAATTTTTACTTGCAAGAATTATCCAACAGAACAGCTGGTTCTGTATTTTTTTAACAAAATAAGTATTTCAAAAATACCTGCAAAAGAAAAACTCAGAAACGTGAATTTTTTTATTAAAAAAATATATACATATGAAAGCATATTTTCTTAATTTATTGTTTTTCATTGATTAAGCCATATAAATAAAATGTTATTGTGAAGGAATTTTGTTTGTTTAACTTATCTGATCAGAGATGAAAAATGTATTTTTTGTATTTGTTCAAACAAGAATATCCAAAATACATACGAACATGTACAATTGTATCATGATTTCCATCCATGGTTCTGATATAAATACAATTTTCTTTGGAAGAGTAATTTTATAAATTTCTGCCTTACTCTCTCGTTGCAACTTTCTGCTAGAAAAGTAAATGAACACACCTAATATAATTTTATTGCATTGTTATTTCACACATGAAATTTTGTTTTATATAGCTAAGCAGCATAGCTCTAAGCGGATGCCCTAAGACAGCTCTCTTCTTTTTTAGTTTTTTTTAGCGATTTACATAGTCTTAGGATTTTTTAGTTTTAGGGTTTTTACAAATTTCAAGAGTTTGCCTCTTACGGTTTCTAAGATACAGAAGCTTGTCAAAATTATATAGTAAAATTTATATTAACTGATAAAACAATCTCGTATTTTGATATTTTTAAATTTTAGAGTTAAATTTCACTAACTTTGAAAATAGCAAGTATCTATACATGTGTCGCGCAAAATAGAAAGGGGCCTAAGGGTAAAAACCGGTTTTGTTCAGGAGAGCCATTTTAAAGATTTAAATACGTGTATCTTTGGTGTACCATCACTGAGCGTGTTGGTATTTGTCTCCTTTGAAAGCGACACATCTCATGAAATGAGAAAATGTGCATAGGTCGTCCCCACCTCTTGTTTTGTGTAGTTGGTTTTTACTGTTTTCTACCTATCATGAATATCACTCTGTTGGTACGAAAAATTTGTTCACATAACCTTAGAATCGTCGACTTCAATTTCATAAAACGCGCATATCTCTAGGAGGGAACAGTTTTGGGGCATGGGATCGGTCTCATTCGATGCTCAGATGTTGTCCACATAAAAAAAAAAGTTAAAATTAATTTTTTTACCCTTAGAGAAAGGGACTTTTCTATGCGCTGTCACATATGTGACCCGGCTTTTGACTCAAAAACAAAATTTTGAGAAATCAGCTGTTAAAGATAAACAATGCATTTCGTCAGTTTCTCGGTATTTGTTCTCCTTCGTTCTGTTTCTGTTGGTCTTTTCCGTTATAAACTAGTGAAGTTTTGAGGAAAAAAAATTGTGTACGGTTGTTGTTGTTAAAATGTCATTTATAAAATAATTAAATAATATAAAATTCTGTTTTTCTTTCATTTGTGCTATACTTTCTCTACACTTTTAGTACACTTCTAAGCAAGTTAGGACTTTCTCCTTTTTACCAAAAAAAAAAGTGAAAAATAATTTTTTGAGTCATAAGCCACCTTTTCATAGACCGGGTAACATATACTTGTCTTTATATAACATTAGGATTTGAACATGTTTCTTTGCTCGCTTTAGAACATCCTTTACTTTTTAAATGACATACATTATTGTTGTTGTTGTTGTTGTTGTTGTAGCGTTCAAAGTTTTACATTGAATGTTTCCAGGCCGTAGCTCTTACGCTTCTAGAGAAAACAACCTGTGACAGACAGACGAACATTATAGTGAAAACAATGGAAAACAATTCTTGGTGTACGGAACCCTAAAAAAAGAATGCGGCTCTCAAGAATGTTAACATTAGAAACATTTGATAGTAAGTAGACGCTGAAAGAATATAAACTCTGCTCAGAATGGCCATTAAAATGCTGTGACGGGTGCGTGTACTTACAAATCTTGCTTCTTATAGAATTTATTACTTTTAGATTATAGTTATTCTGTAAAAGCGTCCGTGGTGTAATAAAGATTTTTTGATTGCTTGAAGAACAATTTTTCTTAAAAAACAATTTTGCAAGCGTGACGGGTGTGACCTAGCACAACGAACGCGTAAAGTTTGAATTTATAAATCTTTTTTTGTTGACTTCATTCATATAATCAATTGAAAGGTAAATGAAAAATAGCAACCAATTAACTTATTCGCTAGCGATACTATCATTAATGGAACTAGAAGATTATAATATTTATATATCGTCACCTTAAATGCAAACGGACGTAACTACACTTTTATATTTTTTACAAGAGAAACAAAAAAACGTTACAAAGTCAATAATAAAAATGTATTCTTGCAAAATTTCTTCGAAATTTAATTGTAGTATGGATACTTATATATTTTTAAGCATTTATTTCTTTTTTAAAAATATATATTTAAGATTTTATGTTAGTTACACTCTTTACAATAAAAATCAATGCATTCGTGATTATGTCCTTTTGAATTTCTTTAATAAAGTCGCCATTTTTGATCCCACAGGTCTAAATATTTGCGTGAACATGTACTTCGATAAAATGAACCATAATCAATCCAAAACTCAATTTAAAATTGTTCTGTAGTTACGTCCGTTTGCATTTAAGGTGATGATATACAAAACAGGATGTGTGTATGTATGTAACGTATGGACTCCAAAACGGCTGGGCCGATTTTGATGCAATTTTCAGGGGAACTTCAAAATATTCAGGCGTGTGATACTGTGAAGTCTGATTTTTTATTTTCGGTCAGCGGGCAGAGTGGCGTAGAAAAATCCAATTTTCATATTGCACCACCAATGCCATTATATATTTATTTTTTTTTTGCGGGGAGGGGAGGGGTAGCGAAGCACACCGGGTTAAGCTAGTATATTATATAACTTAAGTGACGGCTGTTTGTAATGAACACTGTGACTTAAAAGTACTAATTTGAGTTGTATTGAAATTGCTTACAGTATGACTTTCATCCTTTTCACCGTTGTTCTGATCAGTGCAGTTCATATTTTTCTTTAAATTTCTTTCATTGCTGTTGCTGTTTTCTATTTTTGATATGCATTAAATGAATAGCTTTTCAGCGTTGTGTGACGGGTGTGACCAAATACTTCCTATAACTTATTAAAGGGCCATTACATTCTTAATTGCTATTACTTTTTAATTAATGAAAATTATCAAGGACTTATTATTCTAAGCAGTAACAATTTTATGTTCCTCTCGTTCCTTTTAATAAAAAAAAACATTAGTAAAGCGGCAGCAAAATAGCTTTTTGGTTTCTTTGTTTTCCTTAGAAACAAAGTAAATTGAATTGCAAAATTATTCTTCAACACACTAATTTTTCTCCATTTAAAGCACTTAGTTGAAAATAAATTATAATTATTTTTTAATTAGCTTAATTTATGTTCTTTTTAAATATTTATGTTATGCAATTACTTTAATAACGAGTTGCTTTTGCTGGCGGTTGCTTAAATTTTAAAATTTCTTTTTTTTTTGCCAATAAATTATGTGTAGCAAATGCTGCTTTCTAAGGTAAAGTTTCTTTTATTTCATGTTAAAAGAAAAACTTTTTTGACTTTGTTATTTAAGGATGAAAATTTAATTAATTAAAATTTCCGAAAATTCCTTTTGAGTTAAACTAATAAAAAAAAGGGTTGCACACAGTAAAATTATATAAAATGAATTTAAATATATTTCTTGGGTAGACGAATTATTTAGTAAAGTTGCTTTGTGTGTGTGTGGATATTGGTCCTACGCTGTAGCTGGAGTTAAAGGAAATAAATATATTTGTGTGTGTGGGTGTGTATGTGGCTTTGTCTGCCATACCACCAAGGGTCAATATCCCTTTACAAACAAATCAGCACATCCGCTTAACGGATAGAAATAATTGATTAAAGTCTCTTTTAATTTTTTGCTTTATTTAACAAAAAAAGAGTCACAAAGTTTTTTACTCCACTGAAATAATATAAAGTTTTGCGGTATGTTTGCTAAGAGTTTTTTTTTAATATCAAAGGCAGGAAAGAAATTCTTGTGACTTGATATTGCAGAGACGCTGTGTCAGTAATTGATTAAAATTTTAATTAAATTGGGAAAAACGGTAAGCTTGTTGACAACCGCTGGTTAAATAGTCTAAGGCTTTAAAAAGGGTCAATACCAAATGAGAGCAATGTAATGATTAAAGAACTAAGAAATAATAAAAGTGCTAAAATGGGCATCTGCATATTATATGTAAGTTACCTTAAGGCAGACTTAATTTGGAATTTTCTCTATTCAAACTTGAAATTTTTAATTTTGTTTGGAATTTTCAATATTGCCCGTAATCTTTTAAATTTATCTGATATCTATTGAAAATTTAATTAATATTTTTTTCTTTGTTTATGGTGTAATCAGCCAGGTGTTGATATATATTTTATTTTTTTGTGTATCAACATATTTCACATTCCTTTTAATTTTCTTTTTTGGGTTAAAATAGGTGCAAAAGGTTTTTTAGATTTTTAATATATTTATTTATATAAAAGCCCTATTACCTCTTCTACACACAGGAAACTTTCAACTTAAAATCTACTTAAAAAAGGATAATCTAATCTTTTTCGGCAATGAGTTTGCTTCATATGTGTTTTATGTTAATCTAACATGATTTATACTAATTTTGAAAGAAAATTTTACCATTTGAAATAACTTTATTTCACACTGATTTAACATTTACGTACTATCATAATCAAAATGAAGAATCAAAGTTCATTCAAGTTGGAACAATATGAATTTAATTTAATGTAATTTAATGTAGTGTTATTGTATTTTAATAATTATTTAACTTACGTGTGGTTGACATATACATCAGAAAAATGTTTGTATATAAATTAGCTTCCCCTGACCAAATTTGTACTCCGAACTCATCTCGTGGGAGTCAACATTCTTACCCCTGCAGCCACAACAACTTTAGACATTCTGGAGATACACACTAAATATTTATCATCATGAATAAAATTTTAATACAACATTATTTAATTGACCATTTAACATTAAATTTATTTGAAAAGTTTTAGTAAAAAAAAACTTTAACTAGACCCCAGGATTCGAACCTGTGATACTCCGACTTCAAGACTACTACACTGCCTACTAGCAAGCAGCAGTTTTTCGGGTGCTTACAACGTCAAAAAAAAAACAACAACAATACAAAAACTCACACAACTAAGGAATCGAGTGTATTGCAAGCTATGAACAAAGCAAATGAACACCAACTCACTTAAACAACAACATATTATTTCTTGTTAATTTAGTGTGATTTGAATGAATTTGAATCAAACATTTTACATGGTGATTTTACGTTGTATGTTAACAAAGACGTTGTAAATTTCCGTTATATTTACAAATGTTTCTTTCTTAATAGAATACGTGAAATATATTATCACATTAAATGGAAATGTCTGACATTTCCGCTATTTGTTTTTATTTTGAGTGGCGTTGCACACATTTTGAAATTTTTTTTGTATGTGTATATATTTATTGTTTCTTCAAATATGAACTAACAATAAGTATTAAAATCTTAAATCTAAAATATAATTATTACGCCCAACCAGTGTCGGACATAAACTTAGTGATAGTTATAAATAATACATAAGTTGTGATAATCAAAAGGAAAAAAAAAGAAAAGTATTTTCAAGCAGTCCCATCTGGAGTGTTGAGTATAAGAGCCCTGGTGTCTCTCTTTTTTAGGCAGACGTGTCCAATAAAGTACAAAATATTACGAGCAAGCGGATTAGGATGTGACTCGAGTTTTGTTAAATATTTGCCTGCAATCACTAGTGGCAGCTTAAACTTTATGGGTCGAAGGGGTAGAGCAGCTATACTCGGTAAATCAACAGCACCAGTAAATGTGTTTGGGGTAAATACTGATTTTAAATGCTTTGCAAACAAATTACCTTTTTCAGTATCACTGCTTGCCCAACCTGCGATAGAAGTGCGCAGAGGTGGTTTAAATTCAACGGGTGTTTTAATCCTTTTCATTTTGCAAATGACACCACAAAATCACAACAAAAGAAATGTCAACCCAGTGTATACACAGTATAATAAAATTATGATTAGAAAAGCGTTTAATTTGTCGCATTATATTTTTGATGTCATATTGTAAAAATAATTTCAAATCACACGAATACCTTGTAGCAGGGTCTCTTCAACATACCGCATAATTACTTCAATAGTGTCACCACTCAATAAACTAGTTTTGCAGAAAAATTTTTACACAATGTAAAATACGAAATGCCGAACTAAGCCCTAATTCAGTAAGAAGATTTAGGACGTTTTTATTTGAAAATGTTTCTGAGTTCTTGCCTTTGAAGTCTCGAAATTATTTTCTTGAAAAATGGTTGTTGTCTTTGACAATGAAAAATATAAATATTATTGCCATGTTTTTAAAAAATTAAAATTCAATTAAATTATTATACAATAGTTTGGAAAATATGTGAAAAAATATGTGTTGGATATAATGTTTAGAGCAAAATCATAAAGCAAATACACGAACCTTCTAGCATAGACAATAAATAATAATCGTTTTAAAGAAGCAAAACTGCTTCTTTTTTTCGTCCATAGACAAGACGATACATTCGTCGAACAGAATTAGGGCATTATTCTGTATGTTTAACTCAAAATGAGCATTTTTTGAGTTATGTCACTATTGAAATAAATGGGCGATATATAAATATATCGTGTCATAACCGTTAACAAAGCTTAAAAGCGACAAAATTTTCGAGCTGCATTTTTTTGTCGAAGATTGATTATTTACTATTGTAATGCCCATTATTTCTACAAAGAGGTAGTTTACCTAAAGTTTTTACCTACTAGTTTGCCTTACAAAATTTAACTTACACGATAGATATCTGTACACTATAGATATCTATGGCTAGAAATAACGGGCATAAGTAGTCGAGATTCGTCAAAGTACCAAGTAAAAAAAAAAATTTGTCGCTTAAGCTTTTTTTTGGCGATTATGTTTCGATACGAAAAAAATAACTAATGCTGCTAGAAGTTATTCGAATTAGAACAAATGAGCGGGAATATTTACAATATGTACAGGCTGTTTTTACATCCCAGACGGTCGAAATTTATATGAAAATATCTAAAATTTTTTAGTGATTTTCATACGAATTTTCTAGACGAATATAGAAACAGGGGTAAATATAGGCTGGCCTTGATCACGGACAAACACAGCAAGGTGTTAAGCTGTCATAAATGTTACAACGATAGCGCCTTTGTGTTACCTGAAAGTGTGCGATGGTAGGAAGTAGGTTGGTGGCAGGTGCCAGAATTAAATTTGTTTCTGAGTGGGGAAAGAAAGATTCGTTATAAATATTTTTATTCGACGTACTTAAACGAAGAAAATAGAATACGTGAAACAGTTTTTTTTTGTTCCTTTTCCACTCTTAAGTGTTTGAAACCATAATAAAGATAACAATCAAGAAACTACCTTTGTATTCATCAAATTTGAAATCAAAAGTAAGCAACCAGAAATAAATTTATCTCCGGAATATTCCCATTTACAAACATTTCTAATTGATAAATTTTCAAAAATAAAATTACCTTTCTGCCATAATTGGAATACAAATAAATAAACTTTCATACGACTCAAATACTTGCTAACAACGCGCTCATTAGTAGATGTTTCAGTGTAAGGCTAAGCATGTTAATTGCTAAATTAGAACTTGTAAATGCCGAGTTCAACATTAAGTATAACAATTATAACTAAAATCTTACATGCTGTACGCGTATTGTCCTTAACAATCAGACACAGCAGCAATTAGCTGCTATACACATATGATTTGCGAACCTTATACTTAAAGCAGAACAGTAGTACCCAAATGTAAGCAAATACACACGCACACACACACACACATTCACAACGTTTAAGCCTTAGAGATGTTACTACAATTGCTGAAGAGGATGACAGAGCTGGCTAATGGAGTACATGTAAAGAGATTTGCCAGGAAATATGGTCTTAAAAACATAAAACAAATCTTATATTTTTAATTTTAATTAAATTGTGGAGAATTGTAACAAAGAGAGAATTAGGAAAAAGGGGGAAACACACAATTTTTATATTAATTCTAAGTATGCTTGTTATGCATTAAACACATTCACCACAGCAGGCTACACGAACACATGACTTCAAATGCCGCTAGCAGCATTTTTCGCCTAGTAGGCACCGACTTAATTATTTTGGAGACGGCAGCAGCACCATCTGCACCTGATATTCACGTACAAATACATAGTTCAGTATTGCATTTATAAAAATTAAATATTCTTTTAAAATCTATTTACGTAAAAGTACAAAAATTAATCAATTTATTCTTTACATCAATCTTTGGATATTGTTTCTGGTAAATAATCTGAAATAATTGTACGATATCATTCATCTAACATTTTGTATTATACTGGCAACACTGCATGTGCTCATTGGAGTACAACGTCAAAATTAGCATTGACAACAACCTGTCGCCCTGTTGCCGTGTTGTCTTCAAAATAATCATTCTTATATAAACATGTGTATTCTATCGTAGACATTTGGTAGTCGGTAGCTTGCTGTGGTGAATGTGTTTAGTGCATATGTTTTTTTCTGTTGCACAGTAGAAGGCACACAGTTCTAGAATTTTTTCTTTTGTAATGGTAAATGTATGGACTTTAATTGACAAAATGAGTCCTCAAACTGTACTAGTGTGAGTACTTTTTATTTTCCTACGCCTAATTTGAAAAATATTTCTTAGAAAACACAAACTCTTACAGCAGCAAATAAACTATATATTTCTTAAATATTATAATTACACAAAAAAATGCATATAAAAATCTTCGAAAACAAAGTTAATTTAACATTTTTTGATAGTTTATATATTTGTTTCACATGTGTTTCGTATTAATTTAACATGATTTAAAGTAACCTACAAAGAAAATTTTTAGTTTTAAATAGCTTAATGTTGATTTAATATTCCAATACGGTTAAATCAAAATGGAGAGTCATGTTGAAATAAAGTTTATTTTCAAGTTGAAATAAGGTATCTTTGATACTGAAATAACATGAATAACAAATTAAATTAAATTCATTTCAAGTTGAAACAACATGAATTTAATTTAATGTCGTAATTTTATTTAATTAATTTTTTTCACTTAAATGATTATGTGTACACAGGCACAGGAACCAGGAAAACGTGTGTGTATGTATTAGGGGTAGAATAAGTTATGAACTTTTGATTTCGATACGCTGTTATCTCTAATTTTATAAGGCTCAGAAAAAACGTGCATGCGTCAACAAAACATAGTGGGATAGATGCAAATAAGTCCTCATCGGAGTCAAAACTAGAGAAAAATTAAAAAAAGTCCACAAAAAGCTTCACAACTGTTGTTGAGTTGCTCCTAGAGGGTACGACTTCAGACCAACCCCCACTAACATTTTACCCCCTACAGTTTTTATGAACATATAATATTATCTGCGCTCCTTAAAGCGGCTCCCATGCAAAGTATTATTTTTTATACAATTAACGCCCAATTCCCTTACTAGCCCTAAAGGGCCCCTAAGGGTATCAAATATATGACCGACCCCAAATGTTTTTGATACCAAAACATTTTCTTAAAACTCATCTGGACTCCATCTTCAATCATTAGGATCGTCCCCATACAAAAATTTTCAATTTCTAACAAATGTTTTTTGCAAAGCCTTCATGGTAAAAATTTTAAATATATTGAGACTTCTGTCCTATTTCTGTTCGACATTAGTGATTCTTTAACACAATTATTATTTATTGCCTGTACTAGAAAGTTTGTGTATATGCATTATGATTTTTTTCCAAAAAATATGTAAAAAATATTTTTATTTTTCATTAGCAAACACAAGACAACAACCATTTTTAGGAGAAAATGATTTATGTCCTAATTTTGTTTGACAACTGCGTCATCTTGTCAATAAACGAGAAATAGTCGCAGTTATTATTATTTATGATGATTTTGTTTCAAACTTTTATAACTAACACATATTTTTTCACATATTTTCCAAACTATCATATAATAATTTAAACCATTTTTTTCGTTTTAAAAATATGGTAATAATATCTCTATTTTTCATTATCAATGACAACAACCATTTTTGAAGAAAGCACAAAATCTAGCAGATTTTAAATTTAATCTTTATGAAAATCAATACCATTTTCACTAACTTTTTTTGTTGTTGAAAACAAAATCCATTAACTGAAAAATTTAAAAAACTACAACCAAACAACTGCAATGTAGCCAGTTCACACACCTTTTTTAACAGACGGTAGCTAATTCATTCATCTTTTTTCATAAATATGTAAATGGTACAGGGTAGTAAAAATTAATTAAAAATATTAGATTTTGATTATCTACTGACAAAACAGATTTCCTAAATATTCTTATAGGGCATTTACATCAGCACAAACTATAGCATATTTTGATTAAAATCTTTATGAAAATCCAAACCGTTTACACCAGTTTTTTTTTCACATTTATCAAGATTTTTTTTATTCAAAACAAAACCCATCAACTGATTTGTTTCCAAAACTACAATCAAACAACTACGTTGTAGCCAATTCACACACTTTTTCAAGCAGACCGTAGATAATTCACTCACCTTTTGTTGTACAGAGTAATAAACAATAAATAAAAACATTAGATTTTTATTAGATTTCCTACAAATCTACTAAAAATATTAGATTTTGTTTTGTATGGGAATTCTGGAAAAAAGCAACTTGATTTAGCTCGAAATCTAGAAAGTACTAGATTTCGAGACAGTGTAAATGCACTATTACTGAATTAGGTCATTACTGGTTTATTCATAAAAAATAATATTGTTTTAGAAGGACTTTATTATTGTATGGAAATCTGTGCTATAAGCCTTTTGAAAAATTCAATACAAGAATAAGTTCAATTATGGCCATATTTTTTGAGAAATAGAAAGTAAATCAATTCAAATATATTATCTTATAACTAAATATTCGTGCATAAATTCGGAAAATCCAATGGGGCGTTTAGCTGATCTGAGAAGTTGACCTGGCACGTACAATAACTAAATTTTAAGTATAACAAGGTACGAGGAGCCTTAAAGACCCAACATCCCTCACGCTAGATTAAATGGTATAGCGCACTTTTACTTTCTTTATTTTTAGAAATCAACCTACGGCCGTTAAAAATTAATATATTGAATTAATACGCCAAGAACACGAGAATAGGGGTAAAATTTTAATTATGTTTTTTTTTTAATAATTGTAGAAGTAGAGAAGCAAATATTTCCTTCAAACGGAAACATAATTTTCTCTTTTAAATATCCCCATTGTTAATATTTGTTTTCATGTACAAACTCCCATGATGTTGCCTTGGGTCCTTCTAAGCTGTTCTAATAAAACGTTTATGAAATTATGTTATTACTTAAATACCCTTTAATGCGCTCAGGCATCACGTTTGTATTTGGTTCGTTAAGCATTTAGTTTTAATTTTTTTTAATGTTTTTAATATGAAATTTCTACAGCTGCTTTCATTTCTTATTAATGAAAATTGGAGTATATAAAATGTAATTAGGTTTTAAGACCGACAGTTTGTAAAACGTACAAAAATCTTTTTATATAAATAACAAAAATATATATTTGAAATATAATTCTGAATGTAATTTTAATTTAGTTGTGTATATTAGTTTATTCTTCCAATAATTTAGTAGTAAATTTTAATTTCTATAAATTTTAACTGCATCAAAACTGAAGCATGCTGAGGGAAAACTTGCTAAAATAATAAAATAAAAAAAGAGCAAAGGTAGCTTAGGACACTAGGTTATAGCTATGCTGTTTAGAGCTATGTATGTATATAAAACAAACTTAATGTATTAAATAACAATGCAGTAAAATTGTATTATGTGATGATGTCAAAGTTGCCCCAAATATTTCAAAAGGTTTCCATTTATTTTCCATTATTTTTTTTTTCTAGCGGCGTACAACTAAATAAATGTATTGCCTGTACAGCCAATTGGCTGAGTTCTCTGGTGTGTGCTCATATGCAAAAACAATATAATATAAAAACAAATTTAGCAATCATTCTCTTTGTTTCACTCGCTTCAAAAAACGAAATAAAAAACAAAATCAAACACTTTGCTTCGTTTATTTTCGCACTCTGGTTTAAACAAAAATAAATTTATAGCTGTAATAGTGTCGATTATTTCTGTTACCAAAATTACGTTCCAGCTACTGTGTCTTGACATAAATAGCATAGCTATAAAAAAAACTGTTAGCTTGTTTTTTTTTAAAAAAAAAATACCTAGTGAAATTTTTTTTCTTATATACAAACAACTTTAAACCATCTCCTTTGAGTAAAATGGTTTTCTTACAAGTCTTTGTAAATTTGAACTTCTTTTCAATTTTAATTTTTTTCATAATTTAATTTAATAAGTTAAAGGCTAAAATTTTCTAATCCGGCACAATATAAATATCAAAGAACGGTCTCTTAATTATGTAGCAAAAATGAATAAGTGCTTAAGTCCATATAAGCTGATTTTGAGTTAATGGCACCTCTGTAATCTCTATAGTTAAAAGTACTCCTGGGCAAAATCTCAATTATTTTGGGTTATTTTTCAGGAAGTTAGAGAGGAATCACTTGCAGTTTAACTTTTTTCAACTTATAATCTCATAGGGAGTAATAGCTTAAGTAAGCTTATACTTTGGTATATTTGAATTTTAATATATTATTTTGTAATATGTATAATGATGTTTTTCTAAAAAAAAAATTTATAAATACCGAATTACCCAATTTAAATGTAAAGGAAACAAATTTCTGAAAATCGACTTCAAAGCTTATAAGTGCTCTACTGCAAAACAGTAAAATATGACTCAAGCACTTTTTCCTTATTGCCACAGAATTATTGACATTGAATTATTTGAATTTGATTGCAATTCGTTAAAATATATGAAACTTATCGTCTTTCCTGACTCACAGATAAAAAGGTGATCCGTTCGAATAGGACTTAAAATGACCTCAAAATAAACGATCTTTCCTCAGTTACCTGGCAAACATAACCTAAATATTTCATATTGAATATAATGATTTCAAAATCTTATCTTTCAATCAAAGTTATTCGATAATATGCAAAACGATTCAGCAACAAAGCTATGCTTTGTCAACTCACTTATGCCGAAGCAACAGTTTTTTCTGGCAATAAAACTTCCTCTCCTTCTTTATAAATATAAAGAAAAAAAAACTATTCATGAGAATCGAAGTTTGAATGAATGTTTGTTTGTATTTTTGCATATAAAATGAAAACAATTTCACTTTTCAATATTTAATATTTACGTTTTAATTTACGCTTTAGCACCCTCAGAAATTATACATTTTAGCCTTGAGTTTATGTGCGATGCAAAAAATATACATAAAACAACAATTAAAAACATTTAACTTTTTCCTCGTTCGACATTCATAATACCCCATACAACAGATGAATTATTTTCACAAGCTGTGTAAGTAATTTCATTAACGGAAGGCAAAGCAGACATTAAGATGTTTTTCCGTGTGTATGCAAAAATGTCTGTAGCTGGCGGTCTTAAAAACACACAAAGGCAATTATCCTTCCTTGCATGTAACGAAAATATTTTTGTATTTAAAGCAATATGTAACATTTTGAAGAGTTTTGGCAGGAGGTGCTATTTTTGTTTAAATTAAAAGTGCATTACTAGAACACATACATACATATGCAAGTTGAAAAGTGAATTTGTAATTTAGATTAGTTGTAATGCAGAAAACTTTGATATGAAAGAAAAAGACAGGCAAGAGTGCTACATACGAGGGCGGTTCGGAAACTTCTTAGCCTAGCACAAAAAGCGCGGTATAAACAGAAAAAAGTTAAGTGTTTTGGAAACTTCCATCTTTGCTATGAACACATGTTAAATTTTGTTTCGATCTGGCAACTCCTTCATATAGAAACAGGTGTTCAAAAAAGACGCATCCGCGATTTTTTAACAATGGAAAAATTAGAAATGCGTGGTGTCATTAAATATTTACATAAAAAAGGTTTATCGGGACAAGAAATTCATAATGATATGGTGAATGTGTTAGGTGAAAGTGCTCCTTCATATGCAACAGTAAAAAATTGGCTTGCTGAATTTAAACGTGTTCGTACAAGCATTGAAGATGAACCACGTAGTGGACGTCGAAAAACAGCAACAACAACAGAAATTGTAGCCAAAGTGCATGATATGGTATTAAATGATCGACGAATAAAAGTGCGTGAAATAGCTAATATAATGGGCATCTCAAATGATCGAGTCCATTTAATTTTGTATGAAGAACTACAGATGAAAAAGCTTTCTGAAAGATGGGTGCCGCATTTGTTAACAGTCGACCAAAAACGCATAAGAATGAACATTTCTCAAGCTTGTTTGGATCGTTTTAAGCGAAATAAAATGGATTTTAAGAGTCGTTTCATTACTGTTGATGAGACATGGATCCACCACTATACTCCAGAGACAAAAGAACAATCCAAACAATGGACTGAAGCTGGAGGAAGTGCCCCAAAGAAGGCAAAAACAATTCAATCGGCTGGTAAGGTTATGGCAACGGTTTTTTGGGACTTCAAAGGTATTTTATTGATTGACTATCTGCAAAAGGGTAAAACAATAAATTCAGAGTACTATTGCAACCTTTTGGATCAATTAAATGTACAAATTCGAGAAAAACGTCCTGGCTTACAACACAAAAAAATTATTTTTCATCAAGACAACGCACCCACCTTATTCTCCTGATTTGGCTCCCAGTGACTTTTACCTGTTCCCAAATCAAAAAAAATTCCTTGCTGGCAAGCGTTTTACCTCAAATGAAGATGCAATTACAGTTGTAAACCACTATTTTGAAGATCTTGAGGAAAACTATTTTAATCAAGGGATAGAATTGCTAGAAAAGCGTTGGACTAAGTGTATTGAAGTTTTAGGAGATTATATTGAAAAATAAAAATATTTTTGAAAAACTAACTATTGTCTTTCATTGATAGGCTAAGAAGTTTCCGAACCGCCCTCGTATATTCGGCTGTGCCGAATCTTATATACCCTTCACCAAAGTATGTATGAATTATATACATACATATGTACATGCATATCTTATTATACACATACATAATTATATATTTGTTTTGTGAGAAAAATTCATCATTTATTTTTTGCTCTTATGCACAGTAAGTGACCTATGGGTACTTTTTGACTAAAGAATTTGATTCAAGGATTTCATTTTCGATATAGAAATTAGTTGAATATTTTGTTCTGCACTTTGCATTAAAGTTTTTTTACATTATTAATATTTTCCCTTTTTAAAATGAATGAGGGCTTTAACGGAGATCAGCGCTGTCTAGTGCCAATTTATATATAAGTTAAGGATTTTGCCACCCTTAGCTATATACATAGATCTGGACACTGAAAACTAAATTAAATAACTATTCATACTGATAGTAAAACAAATTTCAATTTTAAAACATCTGCAAGGAACCTAAACTAATTACACATCTGCATTTTTTGTTCATAATAGGCAACATATCACAAAGCTTTGTAAGACTAATGATTGATCATATTTATGGTTAAATTATATTTTCATATAAAAATTCCCAATAACTATATAAAATATGTTTAATCAAACAGAAAAAACGAATTATATTATATTTTTAAGAAATTTAATGTCCCTGAAGGCCTGAATAGATATAATATACACATATAAAATCTTATTAATTGATATTAAAAATAAAGTCGAGAAATTACATAACAATGAATTAGTATTACTTAGATACTTTTTTGCAAAAGAAAAAACTAATTTTCTAACCCTGGAACCATATTTTTGATTTTTCTGATTTTTAATACTAAGTTATTCCTTTCTGAGAATAAAATTAATTTTATTCAGTTACTTTTATATACCATAAAAAAATTTAAGTTTTCCAGCTCTGGAGCGGTGTTTTTTATGTTTTTAATTTTTTATACCAAACTTTTATTTCTAAAACATTAATTATATTTAATTTATAAAGGAAAAGAACAAATTAGTTTGACTTGAGTTTTTTTATATACATGTACAAAAAAATTAATTTTCCAACCCTGGAATCATAATTAATATTGTGGTGATATTTTTAGCAATCTTTGTCTCTCTTAAATACAAAGTATGTTTAATTTATAGAAAAAATAAAAAATTATTTGTAGTATGCTACTTTTATATATACCAAACAAAAATTTCAGTTTCCAAGCCTGAAATTGTCTTTTTTATTTCTTTATATTTTTACTACCATTGTTATTCTGATTGAAATATGAAATGGGGTTTATTTAACAAAAAAAATAAATGAATAAAAATCAGTTTTAACTAGTTACTCTTATATGGCAAAAAAAAGTTTAAATTTTCCAGCTCTGAAATCGTCTTTTCGTTTTGTTTTTGCTAACTTTCAATACCAATATATTTCAAACCATTTGTGACACATCAGTTCAAAACTGAAGTCGCTAGATTTACTGGGAGGTTCATACAACCGGTAAACCAGACAGATGGACAGACGGATATTGATTGTTCGTCTTCCCTTTTCATAAGGACCCAGAATATATACATTAGGGTGGCCGTTATTTATTTTTTGTTGATTTCTTTTACTCTCACACCCCAAATCGGTTCAGTTGTATGTAAAAAAAATATACAAAAAAATTTCATAGCGATAAGTTATCTTTTAGGGGGTGCGCCCGTCCCTCAAAGTTGGCATTCAAGGATATTTTCAATGTAATTTGTTTGCATATGACTATCTTAAAAAAAAAAGATTTTACAAGAATATGATGTATGGCAATATTTTACCTTTTCTAGTCTACAACATTATTCTCAAAGAAAATATTTTGCTAAAATTAATATTTTAGGAAATAATGAAGAAAATAACCAACAAAATACCAAAAATTATATATACCAAAATTGCATATATGTATATGGAAATTATTTTACTAACCGTTTACATCAAAAGTTTATATCTATTAAATTATTTCATACATATGTATATTAGGTATAATAATAAAAAAACAACAAGTAAGAGTGCTATATTCGGCTGTGCCGAATCTTATATACCCTTTACCAACGTACGTACATATATATGGTATACAGACACATACATACATATTTGTTTTGTAAAAAAATTTATCATTTTTTTAAAGTTTCCATCTTTGGAGCTGTAATTTTCATTTTTCAAATTTTATACGCAAAACTTTTCTTTCAGAAGCATAAATATGTATATTCAATTTATAAAGAAAAAGAAAAAAATTTTTAGACCTATTTAATTTTACATAACACAAAAAGTGTAAGTTTTCCAACCCTGGAATCATAATTTAGGATTTTTCTAATTCCTTGTACCAATCTAGTTCTTTAAAAAATACATAAAATATGTTAAGTGAACGAAGCAAAAACGAAATAAGAAAAAACTTAGTTTCATTTAATTCCTTTAATATTAAAAAATTCAGTAAAGTGCGACTTTGACTCGCACACGAAGGGTTCCGTACATTCGGTTCTGAGCACTTTTTAATGTGGCTTTTTTGCTTTTTTGAAGTTTTTTTCAGTTTAAACGATTTTTTCAGTTTTGTCGCTTTTTTCTCATTTTGGCGATTTTTTCTGTTTTTCTCGGTTTTTTTCATTTTGGCGATTTTTTCTGTTTTTGGGGCTTATTTTCATTTTGAAGATTTTTTTCATTTTGGCGATTCTTTTTCCATTTTGGCGATTTTTTCCTATTTTGGGGGTTTTTTCATTTTGGCGATTTTTTTTCATTTTGGCGATATTTTTCCTGTTTTTGGGCTTTTTTTCATTTTGGCGATTTTTTTCTGTTTTTTGGGGTTTTTTTCGTTTTGGCGATTTTTTTTCCATTCTGGCGATTTTTTTTTCATCTTGGCGATTTTTTTCTGTTTGGGGTTTTTTTTTATTTTAGAGATTTTTTTTCTGTTTTTTAAGGTTTTTTTTCGTTTTGGCGATTTTTTTTCATTTTGGCGATTTTTTTTTCATTTTGGCGTTTTTTTTCATTTTGGCGATTTTTTCCTGTTTTGGGCTTTTTTTTCATTTTGGCGATTTTTTTCTGTTTTTCTCGGTTTTTTTCATTTTGGCGATTTTTTTTATTTTGGCGATTTTTTCTGTTTTTGGGGCTTTTTTTCATTTTGGAGATTTTTTTCATTTTGGCGATTTTTGCCTGTTTTGGGGTTTTTTCATTTTGGCTTTTTTTCTGTTTTTGGCGCTTTTTTCATTTTGGAGACTTTTTTTCATTTTGGCGATTTTTTTTCATTTTGGCAATTTTTTCCTGTTTTGGGGTTTTTTTTCATTTTGGCGATTTTTTTCTGTTTTTGGTGCTTTTTTTCATTTTGGATTTTTTTCTGTTTTTGTGGGGTTTTTTTCGTTTTGGCGATTTTTTTTTCATTTTGCCAATTTTTTCCTGTTTTGGGGTTTTTTTTCATTTTGGCGATTTTTTTCTGTTTTTGGTGCTTTTTTTCATTTTGGATTTTTTTCTGTTTTTGTGGGGTTTTTTTCGTTTTGGCGATTTTTTTTCATTTTGGCGATTTTTTTTCATTTTAGCAATTTTTCCGGTTATTCGCCATTTATTTTAGTCTTAGACATTTTTTTTTTGTAATTTGGTGCTTTTTTTCGCTCTGGCAATTTTTTTTGTTTTTGGCGATTTTTTTCGGTTTGGCGATTTTATAATTTTTTGATTTTTTAGTTTTACCGTTTTTGAAAATTTCAAGAGTTTTGCTCTTACGGTTTCCAAGATACAGCAAGTTGTCAAAATTGCATAGTCAAAATTGTATTAACTGATGGAACACCCTTTAATTTAAATTTTTTGAAATTTTAGTGTTAATTTTTGTAGTCTGTATAAAAATACACTAACCTTACAAATTTCAAGTGTATATACATACAATTGTATGTATATTACATGGAATTTTAACATTTTTCGTTGCTCGTTTTGGAACACCCTTTAATTTCCAATTCTCATGTATTTGTTGTTGTAGCGGTCTACACACTGTGTCCAAATTTCAGGTCTGTAGCTCTTACGGTTCTCGAGAAAATACTAATATAGTTTTAGACATAGTTAATTTTACATAACACAAAAAGTTAAAGTTTTCCAACCCTGGAAACGACTTTTTAATTTTTTTATATTTTTTTAATTTAAAATTCCAATTTTAGTCGTACTGAAGTGTAAAATATGTTCATTTATTAAAAAAAATAAAAATTTGTTTTTGGTAGTTACTTTTATATGGCAAAATGAAGTTTAAGTTTTCCAGCTCTGCAATCGTGTGCCCGATTTTGCTGAATTTCAATACCAATCTATTTTGGAAAATTTCTGACACACCAGTCCAAGAACGAAGTCTCTAGCTCTTCTGGGAGCTTCGGAAAACCGATTTCACGTACAGACAGACGGACAGACGGACAGACGGACAGACGGACAGACGGACAGACGGACAGACGGACATCGCTTATTCGTCTTCCCTATGCATAAGGATCCAGAATATATATATTTTATGGGTCACTTATTGATATTATAGAAATTACAAACGGAATGACAAACCTATATATACCCTTTTACCATTTTTGTTGGTAAAGGGTATAAAAAATACATTGAATGTATGGGCTTTAGGGCTAACTTTGAGGGCCGGGCGCACCCCCTAAAACATAACTTATCGCTATAAAATTTTTTCGTACTTTTTTTTACATAAGACTGAACCGATTTGGAGGTTGAGAGTAAAAAAAATAAAAAAATAAATTCTCTATACAATTAACGACCAGTCTAATGCACATACAATTTTCGTGTGACAGTGTTTGTTATTTAACTCATTCGAAACGGCTGGGCCGATTTTTATGAAATTATGTATTTGTAAACGGTAGGTCCATATATTTATGAGCTGTGCCACTCTCATGCGAACGGAATATCCTATATCTTAAGAGCGAAGTAATTTAAAATATTGGTAAAATAAGACTGGGGGAAGGTGCACCCCATACAAAGTAATTGTTAACAATATTATATCTTGGAATCTATAACAGCACGATTCTTCAAATTTTGTAGGATTTAATTTAAAAACAATTATATAAGTATAAACTATAAAAAATTTAAAACAATAAATCTTTGATGTGATGTTGTTTTTATATTTCGTCATCCTTCACACATCTCCCTATCTCTATCACTCATATGCCACATTCCCACACACTTACAATGATTTAGTCATTATTTTCTACTCTAGAAATTCCCTAGAAATAATTTGTGGGGCAAAACATCGTTTGCGGGGTCAGGTAGTCTATTTGTAAAAATTGTTCTTTATATCTCATAATTATACTTGCTTATATTTTTGAGGAAAAGCAAATTATAAACTTTAAATACAACTATATATTAATATTATATTTGAGATATTCTTCGAATTTTATTTTGTTTTATATTTGTCATGTGTTAGGTTGATCTCTATGCCTACACTTACTTCCCTCACTAAAGTTGTTTGTCTTAACGACTCTTTATTGTAAACAAGTTTTAGGTCTGGTAGCCTTGAAATGTATTTTTTATTAAGGCCTTATATATAATAATCTTGAATCATTTCGATACATAAAATTGTTCATGGAAAATTTTTTCATGCCCTAATACATACAACACACGCAAAATTTTTTATTTATTCACAATAAATTATATTTTCACTAATTGTAATTATATACTTGTACAACAATATGTTGCTTGTAGTTATTACATGGCAATAAATCTTTTGTTTTACGGATGAGTTAATTTCTTGTCAATACATTTTCGTTTTGATTGCCAAAATTTTGTGAAAATTGGGAAATTTTTTACCTTCTCTAGATAGCTAAATACTTCAGAGTATAACAACCTTGATAAGGAATACAATTAAATTTAGAATTTTCTTTTTAAATTAATATTTATCATTTCGATAAATAAAGATACAAGCTCATTCTTTATTATTTACTTAATTTAAGCTTTGATTTTTATTTATACATAAAAAATTTCTCACAAATAACATTTACTTTGCACTCACAGCCTTCGAAACAAGTAAGACAGACACTCACTCACTTACTAGTCTTCAAGTATCAGTTATACAAATTTGAATTCACATATTCAAATGTTGAAGGTAAACTTTGTTGCAAAATTTATGAGTACTTCAAGGATACTGGAGGAGATACAAAATTTTAGCATCAGCATCTTAACCACCAGTGCCAACAATTTCAATTAACAAGAGAAAAGAAAAAGCCCATGAAGTAAATACGGCACGTGAAAATTAATGAAAAACTTAAAGGCGAGTGTGTGTGAAGAATTGAAAACAAACATATAATAAAATTATTACATCTACAATACAATTGCTATGGTGCAGTGTATAAGTCACAAGGGCCTAATAGAAGGCCTTATTTGGCATACATAATAAATTACATTTGCTGCTGCTTTATACATAAAATAAAAAAGAATATTGCTTTCAAGCCCTTATCGCAAACTTTCAAATAGCAGAAACAAGAATTTGTTTGAAGCGTTTTCAAATCTAACGATAGATCAGTTTATTAAATCTCTAATGCACGTATCCTTTTGTAAATAAATTTATAACTGTAATAGTGTCAATTATTTTTGTTGCGAAAATCACGTCCTAGCTCCTGTGTCGTGACATAAATAGCATAGCTATAATAAAATATATAAGAGCACGGCAGTGCACCAGGCCAGGCAGGCAGTGTGTATTTACCCGAAGTCATTCGACCTGTTTTTACCCCCTCATAATTTTGTTACCGGCAATTGCAAAATTGTGCAATTTAAACCATAATTAGAATTAATTCATGTAACGTTACATAGGAAGTTTTATAACTAAAGCTTCCTGAGATATGAAGGTGCAAAAAAAGCAGATTTTAAGACATACTCACTGATTCACTGACACACTCATCACTTCCGCTATAGCTACACAGAGAGAAAATTGCCTCATAGAATCAAGAAGATTTTCTCTATGAACCGTTTTTAGGCTAAGGGGTATCCCAGCAGAAAGAAGCGAAGATTTTTTCATAGAGATTCCTTATTGTTTTTATGTGGTAAATCTTATTAACTTTATCAAGAAGAAAACCACATAAAATGAAGAAGAAATCTTATTATTCACAACTTTTTTTACTCAATTTCCGTTATTTTTGGCACCAAAAAAACAATCCATAGAGAAAAACTTCTTGATTCTATTAGGTTTTCTTATAAATTGCAAACTATAGGGATTTCTTATTGATTTTATTAGGTTGCCTTATTGATTTTTTTTAAAAAGGTTTTCTTCTTGATTTTATTAGGTCGCCTTATTGATTTTTTCAATATGGTTCTCTTCTTGATCTTAGTAGGTTCTTATATGAGTATGTGTTAAGCATCTTATTGATTTTTTTAATAAGGAAATCTTCTTGATTTTATGAGGTGTCTTGTTATTTCATATCTATAAATAGACATAGAGACAATTTTTTTCATGATCTTTTTCATTTTTTTATAAGAGTGTTTGCACAATAATTTCAATGGTAATTCAGGCTGCTTGTTAGCATATTGGGTAGAGTGCTTGTCTATGAGGTAGAAGTTTGCTGGTTCAATACTTGGTGAGTAAAGTAGTTAAGAATATAACCTAATGTGTATGTATGTATGCATGTATGTATGTATAAATAAATAACATCTACAACATACTACATACATACATACATACATACATATGTATATGGTATAGAATTTAAATGAAAATAAATAAGTACAGAGAATAAAGACACAATTTTTTTTTATTTTTTTATTGAAAAAATCAATAAGATAACCTCATAAAAACTACAAGATTTCTTCTTGATTTTTTCAAAAAGGTTTTCTCTATGAAATTAATAAGATTTCCTTATTGAAAAAAAAAACTGTAAAGATTTCTTATTAATTTTGTTCTATTTTATGAGGTATTTAGTAGGCACTGTTTTCTCTGTGTAGAGAGCTGAAATTTGGTACACAAGTAGACCTAGGTTAGCAGGCTGCTTGTGAAGCATGAAATCTAGGGGTCCATTTCACTTGGGTCCAATACGATGATCCCTTTGTGCTAGGTTAGGTTAGGTTAGCAGGCTGCTAACCTAGGTGAGCAATTAACTAGAAAAATCTGAAAACCGTCAAATTTTAGCTAGGAGGGCGGGGCTATGCCCATAAAAATTAAAGTTTGTGCTATTTAGCTGAAATTTGATACATAAGCTGCTCTAGGCAAAAAAAATCTGGAAACCTGAAATGTTAGTTAACGGGGCAGTACTACGCCCATAAAGCTCACAATTAAGAAAACAAATCTAAGGCGTTTAACTGAAGCGATTTAATTGAAATTTGGCATATATATTGCGATAATGCAAGCCTATAAACTCTTTGTTAAAAAAAAGGGGCGTTGACACGCCTATACAAATAAAACTTATATTTCAATTACCACGGTTTAGCCTATTTAGATATACCAATTATGTAGGTATTATTATCTGTTTGTTATCTAGAAATTATATGACAGCCTTACTTACGATTACAAATTTATATAAGGCATAACTTATTTACTGATAGGTATTGTGCCAAACAAGAACTTGGTCAACATTTTTATATCACTACTTTTGATGGCCGAAATTTCGGAAAGGAACTTGGGCTTTTTTCACATTTATGTTCTTGTGAGGAATAATAGTAGATTATTTTTAACTTCAGATACAATTTCGTTCATTTATTCATTTATTTTTGTACTCTGCTTTTAAGTGCAAAGAAATCAAAACAAAAATAAATTTATAACTGTAATAGTGTCGACTATTTTTGTTACGAAAATCACGTCCCAGCTCCTGTGTCGTGACATAAATAGCATAGCTATAACAAAAATATATTTATATTAAAAATAAAAGCTAATTATTTTGATACCACTGTGCAGCATGTGAGACTTAATTACCCATTTTTTATTACAAACAACAAATAATGTATAAGACCACAATTTTATTGGTATTAATTTCTCTTTTTTCATTTGTATATAATTTTATATTCATTTTATATAATATTAAATTTTGAACTCGTTATGGTGCTTTTTAAAGAACACTGCGATACTCTTGCTGGCGTAATTGTAAATTATATTATATCTTTTATTATTTTTACTTTAAAATACATACATAGGTATGTAGATATGTATGTTGTCTTGCCCAGTCAGCATTTTATGAAGTTAATAATCATAATCGAGTCTTTTTCGACTCCCCCGCACGACTAAAATAATAATTTTCTAGTCTAAAGTGACCGTTCAATCGTTAGAAAATGGTACCCTAGCCGCGAGTCTTCTAAAAGAGTCTTTTATGACTCGCGCTTCTGATGAATTTCGACTCATTTTCGAGACAATTTGTGCTAGACCTTAAAATCGCCTGCGAAATAATGATTCAAACCGTAACATTCCGAGCATAATCAGGAGTGATCAATTTATAATTGCGCACATTCTGTACATTTTGTTTTTTAAACAAATCGATTTCTATGAATAATTTTGAAGTCTTATTTTAAGCTCAAAACTGATTTATCAGTTTTTGATCATCTAAGGTAATTGAAAAAAAAAACTCAGTATGGTGCAACAATCAATCTTCCACATGCTGCCTGGGTGGTGGTGTTGTGTGATATTTGGATCTTTGTTTTTTTTTTTAATTTTTGTTAGCTGCAGATTTATGTGCAAAATCTTCTCCCTTAGGTGAAAATGAGTTTACTTACACGCATATAATTACAAATGTGTATTTACTTATGACAAAAAAAAAAGGAAAACTTATGCTGCCAGCACTGCAACTAATACTCTCTTTGCAACAAAAAAAAAAAAAAAAAACTATTTACAGCTACCGCGTGTGTGTGTTATTACATTTAGCCAAACATGCATAAATGTATGAATGCGTATGAGTTAAATGTATATGCTTATTAAGAAAAACATCCGGTTTAGTTTTCCTTTCCTTTCCTTTCCATTCCGCCAGCTCTTGCTGGAAAAATAGGAAAAAGCTCTACACTTCCACATGTATAAGGATGCTACTTATACTGGTTTAAATGTACTTATGTTGCATTATTCTACTCGTATGACTCGTAGTTTTGCTTTGTGCTGTTTTTCTTACATTAGCAATAATTTCCTTCTGTTTCTGTTTCTCTTTTTTTCTTTTTTGCTATTTTCTGCTTGTTGTTTTTAATTCCATGTATTTTTCTTTCATTACCGGAAGTTCTAATGAAAGTTGTTAAAATTTATTTAACTAAACTAAGATAAAATTGCATGTAGTTTGTACAAGTTTGTGCATTTGTGTGCCAAATGCAAAAAAAGATAAATAAATAAAAAGAAGAAAAATATGTATGTAAGTGTATATTATTTTGTTTCTCTGTTGTACCTGCTGTTCTTTTGCACTGCTGTTGTCATATAAATTTCAGCAAGTGTTTAAGTAAATATTGTTTTCATTATATTACATAATTAATGCTTGTTTAAATTATGAATGTGCAACAGTTGTGTATGAAATGCAAGTGATTATTTTTAATATAGTGAATAGCGATCAATACTAGTTTAAGTATTGGCATAAAAACAAATTGTTATTGGCTTTCAACCAATTATAATAAGATAGTTAAATAAATTATGTTTAGTGAAAGAAGAAAAAAGCAGAGTACGTAAAGAGACAAAAGGAAAAAATTTAAGTTTAATGTTTATTAACGCACTAATAATCCCAAATTATTATTTTACTTAATTAGTAAAATAACTTTTTTATTAAAAATACATTTAAATTGGTTATTGAGGGGTTTAGCTGGATCCTATGCGCATTTCACTGTTGCTAATGCAGATCATCAGGGAACCTTTACCCAGAAATCTCAGAACAACTAGAGTTATTATGTTATAAACTTATGAGAAGTTCAACAAATTACAAAGTTGAAACAAGAACTCAATAATCAACATGTTTTTTATTTTCTTACTTTACTACATTGGCTGACTTTTTTTCAGCTCTAGTTGTAGTTGTAAAAAGTATGTAAAGAAAATAAATGTAAATAACAACAACAATTTTGATTTCGCTTAGTTTTTGTTCTGTGCGGCGAGGAAAACAAAAATTAAAAGAAAGCAATGGCAATGTTTGATTATTTTAATTTAGTTTTGCTTCTACCATTGCAAATATATTTTTTAACAAGCCCAAAAAATCTAGAAAAAACCACACACGTCACTTATTTAAAGCTGTGGCTGAGTGGCAGCGATGCTAGCCTCTCAGTCCAGAGGTCGTGTGTTCGATTCCCACCATAGACCCTGGGTGTTTCCGCAGACAAGCTAATCGCTTTGCGGGTTGTGTTTGTTCTTAAAAAAAAAAAATAATAATAACTGATAAATACAGTCTTGAGTCACGCGTGGCTCATGCGTGACTGACACGTGACTACTTCGTGAGTCATGCGTATCAAATTATTAAAAGCACATAAAATAGTCACATAAACAACAGCAATAAAAGTGTTAGCAGAAGTCGTTACGCACTTATTATTTACAATAAATAACTAACTTCTAAGGCGGAACGATTTTTATAAACTATTGCTTATTTGTTCTACCTTAAAAATGATAATAAAATAAAGCAATGGTTTGGCCCAATTAATAACTTTATGTCGACTTGAATTGAGAAAATCCATACTTTTTATAGCAATTGCCATTTATGGCGCGATACAGGGGTTAGGAAGTGATTTTCGTAACAAAAGTAATCGACACCAGAGAGCTGAATGAGTTGATTCACTTTCGCTCTCCAGTCACTATTACAATGCTTTTGTTTTGTTTTTTAACATCAGTATGCACTAATGATATTGCTTGCAGTGTTGCCTCTCTAATAACTGACTGTCATTAACTCACTCACTTTTTTTAAGTGTTGTTAGTAAAAATCAATAAAAATTCTTACTGTTGTTTGATTGTTTTGTATAACAATCAAATAACTCTCAAAAGCATGTTGACTAGATGAAGTCAAATTATTTATAAAATTAAATGGGTCTAGCTATTTTATTTTATAATATTACATAAAACTATATTTGTCAGAAGAGGTTTTAAAAAGTATTCAAAGCAATCATACTGATTCATTGCTTAAGTGAATCATATGAATGAATAGAGATTGCAAGCAGTGGCATCCACTTATTAACAACAGTCTCATTGATATGAATCATGCAATAGCATCATTCACTATTTTAATATTAAGTGCTAGCTCAATATTCATTTTAGAAAATGCTAAATTATGCCGTTTGATTCGTAATCATGCAGATCACTGATCGACACTATTACAGCTATAAATTTATTTTTGTTTTGATTTCTTTGTACTTAAAAGCAGAGTACGAAAGTAAACGAAATGAAATGTTTGATTTGGTTTTGTTCCGTGCTTTGAAGTGAGTGACACAAAAACAAAACAAAAACGATTGCCCTTTCACACTCGACAACAATTGTGCTTCCATAACATGTCAGTTTGACGATGAGGGAGGCAAGGCGAGAGATTTTGTGGTAAGCATTATTTTTCAACCAGGCACAATCCCGCATTAGCAGCACAAAATAGAGATGGGCGCGTGTCGAATTTTTCCAACACGACACGAATACGAATACCAAGACGCTCAACACGTACCAAACACGCAGGCGAAAAATTTTGTCAATACGCACGAAACATTATCGCTATAGTATTGAAAATTTCAGTAAATTTAATATATTTTTTGCTCTTTAAAATATGGCACCCAGTTGGCAATGCCAGCTGATATACTCTGCCACCACAGCTGATACTATCTGTTTACGTGCAGAACTTTAAGCTTCAGAAGCTCCTACATTATCAAAATATATGCTGGTGGTGTGTGTTTGACGATATAAAAAATATTAAATTTTTTCTCTACTGGAAATTCATTCATACATATTTTACATCTAAAATCATTTCGTGTATTTCATATCAATTTTGGTCAACACGAAACGACTCTAACACGCACGAAATCAGATTTTTTTTCACCAACACTTCGTGTTGAGCCGTGCATGTTCGTATCTCGAAAAAAAAAAACACGACACGTGCCCATCTCTAGCACAAAACCAATACACACACAACTTAAAAAGCAGTAAATGCATGGTTGCCAGATAGGACGATTTATCGTTATTTTGACGATTTTGGGTTGCAAAAACAGCATTTTGACAACTGGACGATATTCGCCTTTAATTTGACGATTTTAAAATAATTATAAATTTACACCATTTACTAGAATAGTTATTTACTAGGATAGTTATTTTGATATTTTTTAAGGCCTCTAAAAATATTAAATAACACAATTTTAAGTTTGTTTCTCTTTCATTTTATTTTACAGAGCTTAAAAAAAAACAAAAAATAGTTTAGCCTGAAAGCCAAGTTAAAAACATGCATACTAATGTTTAATTTCATGTGTATGTATGCCTGTATGTGTCAAATAAATTTTATAAGGACAATGACTAACTATGCCAAAAACATTTGTTAGACTTTAGTTTTGCCATTAAAATTTATTCTGCAAATTAAAAGTATGTATATACAACATATTCCTGCCACACAGAGCAAACCGAATATTAAATTAAGGCCATAGAAGTTTAATACAAGAAATAAGGCACAAAACTTGTAAACGAATTTTGAATATCTTTCGGCAAAAGCAAATATTGCATTTTAATTAAAATGATTGATTTACCATTTAAATAAATAATAATGTTGCCTCAAAAGCCATTTAGTCAAACGAAAATATTTTTTTTACAATTTTCTATGTGAAACTTTTCTTCGCAAAGTTAAAACTAATTAATTGTTTGTTAACTTTTAGTGTGCACTATATGCTCGCCAAACAAACTCAAGCCAGCGCAAGTCGAAATATAATTATCATGTACATGAGGCATATTTAAGTAAATGCTCAAAATATTAACTCAGTTTATATGCACAAGGCTTCCTTTTTTATGTCTGTGCACTTCACATATAATTATATTGGCAACATGAACGAGTTCATGTTATTTTGGATACTAAATCTTGTTTCGCCTTTTTTTTTTTTTGCTTTCTTTGTTTTGTTGGTAAGAAAACTTTTATTAGGCAGCATGTTCTAAATATAATTGGAACGAGTTCCAAAGTATATTTTAAGCTTGTAAAATTTGTTATGCTTAATTTTGCGCTAAAATGGTATAAAATTTAATCACCTGCAATCTTTAGGACCGTAGATTTTTTGGTAATTTTAGCAAATTTTTGCATATTTGAATACTTTTTATATTACAAAGAAAAAGCTTTGCATTATAACTTTTATATTAAATAATTTGCACTGTAAATTATAATGAGTATTTTTTTTTTGCAAAATTTTAAGGTTCTAAAGACTGATTTTGGCAGTTTCGTTCTGAGTTAAAGAAGTTTGAAGTTTTTTGTTTAGCTAAAATATACATTCAATTTTTTTTATGTTACACTTACGAGCATAACTTTTATGAGACATTTCATTTGTTGCTTGTGAACACTGGAGCAGAAAAGTAGCTTTATCAAGACTTTCCACCAAAATATTCGCCACACAAATTTTACCATGAGCCTCTAAAACACATCAGAGTTTTGACTAGCTTTAGCTGTTAAAGTTTTGACTAGCCTTAACTTTAACAGTTAAGGCTAGTCAAAACTTCATATATGTTTAAAATCTAATTAGGTAATCGTGAGGAGTATGTTTTTCTTCCAATTTAAAAATGTCAAATAAATATCCGTAACCATTGAAAAAAATATTCCTGTAAAATATTCAACAATTACGTTCGTTAAAATATTAAAAAAAAATACTTTTAAACTTGATTAAAAAGAAGGCTCTTGAATTTTTTTTCAGCTTTTTAAATATATAAGAAATTTAAAAGAAATGTTGAAAGGTAATCTTAATACATATATATAAAATTCAAAAACACGTTTATTTGTTAGGGGTGAACTCTTCAATGCCCCAACAGATTTTCGCCTTCCACCCCACAAAATATTTGTAAAAGACCGGCGCGTGTTTTGTATATATTCTAGCCCGGTAAATGCTACGCCCCTTTCAGAAATAGTGATTCGTCCGACAGATGGCGCAATTTTTAGTTTTTTTGTGTTTTTGTAGCGTAACTCAAGAACTACTTAACCGATTTTGACCAAACTTCATATACATGCTGTATAGGGCGTGAGTAGTGTTTCTGTGTAGTTTGAAGTTCGTCCGGCAGATGGCGCAATATTTAGTTTATTCGTGGGCAAAATCCAATTTTCATATTGTACCACCAATGCCATATACAACACTAATGTTTGCTTAGGGCCAGCAACGCGGACCGGGGTCAGCTAGTAGCATATAAAAAATTAAATGCTCAATTCTCAAGTTAAAGTTTTAGTTGAAAAGAAAATGTCTCTAAGTAAAAGCAAATGATTAATAAAATATTTTTGTTATGAGAGTTTTTGTTTAAAAACTTCTTTTCAAATACAACATTAAAATACAAGGAATTCTATAAATTTCTCTATGTTCAATGAAATCTTTTTTTGCCAGAAGATTGGATTTTAATTTTAAAAAATCCTAATACTCTAAGGGCACTGCTAAACGTTCAATATATATTGAACGCGATCCAGTATCGCGATATTTATTGAACGTGTAGCATGCAGTATTGATGGATCGCGATCCATATCGGAGAAAAGCCTAAATAATGGAATCCAGATCGCGGATTGCGTGATAAATATTGAACGGGTAGCATTTTCATGCTTTTAGATCGCAATACGTTAATAAGAAGTGAAATAAAACAAATAAAATTAGGGACGCAGTGCAAAAAATTTAACAAATAAAAAGTTAAAAAGTTTATTACATTTGTGTAAAGTTTGTTTTAATAAAGGGCAATGGCAGAAAATAGTGAAAGCGAGCGAGTTCTGCCAGTGGAATCGGAATCAACGACTGAACAAATTATTTTGAGACTTTATTTTTAATTTAGAGGCATTGCCGGAGTTGTGGGACTCGTCGGCGTTTGGTTTTCTCACGACATTTTTTTAATAAACGATCCGCACAGCACAACAACAACGTAATTACTGAGGCGATATAAATTGAACATGTAGCATACGCTCGTGATCCATCAATCCATTAAAATGGATCACGATCCAAATATCACAATATATATTGAACGTCTAGCAGTGCCCTAACATTAATAGTTTTTCAATAAAGATTTAATATTAAAAATTTATTTTATTGAAATTTCTTTGGTATAACTGATAACTTTTTTATTTGAAAACTTGAAATGTTCAATAAACTTGTTTAATAAATATGTACAATGTTTTATCAAAAATAAAATTCTAAACAACATTTTTTTATTTAATTTTTTTAATTTGTTTATTTACTCAATATAAAAATGGTTTAAAAAAATATAGTTTTATTTATCAAGTATAAAAAATTCTTTGCCACAGAAAGTTTAAGAACCTTTTTTTGTTGCGTAGTAGTTGAGCCCCTAAACTAGTTGCGTCAAAAACAAATCAAAAACTTACCGGGTATGGACCCGAACCTGGGTCGAAAATTTCAGCTCCACAGCTCTTATTGTTCCAACAAGCGAACAAACACACTCAACAATTTTATAAATATAGGATTTTTTTTATGGTGGTATAAAAGTTTAAGTTGGAAATAATTTTTTAACTGGCGGCCATTTTTCAGCTGTCCAGTGATTTATGTTTAGTTTGGTTGGACATTTTTAAATTGTGCAAATTTAACTTAAAAATCATGGTTCTGTTCGAAATATATATCGTACACTACGTCCATTTTACGGTCAATATAATCGTTCATAAAACCAATCAATTCGATTAACTATAGAGCGTTCTATTACCACATTTACTCTAAATGATAGTATGCATCCACAGAAAGTTATTAGCTTGCTACTCTAAAGCGTAGCATAGAGGAAGAACTGAATTAGTCTATAGAGTTTATAATCAGGCTATATAACAATAATTATTGACTTTTTCGTTCATCAATTCAACAGCCATGATTTGCGGGAACTGTTGTTTCAACAAGATATGTAAAGTCGCTAGAGTATGCTGATAAGCCCGAAAGGATCGATCACTTGAGGGACAACATTTGCCGCGTTATTGCCGATATACGGCCTTAAATGTTGAAAAAAGTCATCGAAAAATGTACGCTCAGATTAGACTACGTCCGAGGAAAGTGGTGGCAGTCATATGCCAGAAGTCATATTTAAATTATAATGCCAGAATACTTCAAAAGTAATATTTTACTTATAGTGCCAGAAGATTATCTTTCGAATAAAGTAAAATGCATGTCAATTTAAACAATTCATATTTTGTTTAATTTAAAATATACCAAAATGAACCACCAACAAGGTGGTTCAGCGTTGTTGCATTTCATTGTTGCTGTAATAAATCGTCAGAGGACTTTAGACTTCTATACTTCTATAAAAAAACACCCTTTAGATACAAATTTCTTATTCAACTAGTATTAAAATCATTTTCTTTTGTGTATGGAACGAAACCTGTGAAATTGTTTTAAACCATTCGCTTTATATTTCTACCATAAGTCTCTTTAATTTGGTGTATTTAAGGTCTTAAACAGCCCAAAGCCCATTGTGCAAATATAATCGAGCAAGGTTTTTTTTATATTGCACTATAAATTTATCAACACTTTTAAATAAATGCATATCTTAGATTTTGCTTTTATCACTTCTTAAGGTCAGAGAACGAAAATAAGTAAACGAAAATGTTTAATTAATTTGTTCTCTATAGTGAATAAAATTAAAAGTAAAACTAAATTTATTGCCCTATTTTATTTTGTATTTTTTTACCCCTTGGAACAGCTTTTACTTTTTTCAGCCAGAAAAAACAATAAGAACAATTTAAATGCTTCGGGCAAAACAGTTCGCAAAAGTTTGCTGATTGATTTGTTTTTCATTTGGATCGTTCGATTTGAAGTTTCCGATTTTCCACTAAAAGGTTTCCTACACATTTTTGTGGCTATGAGAAAAAAGTGCTTAAGTCATAAACTTTCAAGTCGATTTTTAGAAATTTATTTCCTTTGCAATTAAATCATACTTTTACTTAATTATTTAAAGCGTCATTCTAAGCTGTTATTCTATATGAGATAATATATCAAAAAAAGATAAGCAATAAGTCATTGCACTATAACCTGCTGAATTATCAAATAAAATAGCTGAGATTTTACCCAAGAATACTTTTTAATATGAAAAAAAACAGGGGTGAATATAGCAAAAAATTAGTTTATCTCGCCCTAGGCACTTTTATCCCATAGCCATAGATATATTAATGAGACAATTGAAGGTTAGCCGCGAATAACGTTTTAAGTGACAAAATAGCAATTTTTCAGGAGAGCCAAAAAACGTATTTTAAAGCAAGATTGGTTTTTTCGTTTGAATTTTTTTAACTTATCGAAACTAATGATAACTAGCATTAACTTTTCTTTTTGTATCTCTGCTACATTTATCAATTATTTTCGACAATTTCGTTTGCATGATTTTATTAGTTACTTACAAAGTTTTCCACCGACTGACTGACTGTAATTTTATTTTATCGGCGATAAGATGAATAATTTGGGATGGTTTGATGTTTGAACAACGCAAGAGAGTTATGTTAATGGTAATCTGTGAAAAAACTGGTTTTTCAAAAAATATCTTTTACAACGTTATTCGCGGCTGTGCTTCAGTTGTATTTATTTAAATCAAATGAAATTTTAATTTTCTGATACAGCTTTTAGATTTAATCAAACTGTAGTGAATTTTAATAAGAAACAAATTCTTAATCAGGCTTTAGTTCAGTAATTTCAATTCTTACCGAATGAAATATTTTATTATTCTTTATATTATTATTATTGTTTTAATTTTCTTTATAAAGAATCTTTGTTTTTTGTTGGTCCAAGGCATATGTAAAAGCATTTTTTCTTTTATTTTTAAAAGGTTGCAGAAAAAATAAAGAATTTGAGAGATAGATAATTTAATTTATTGACTGCACAAAAAATTATTAAAAAAAATCGTGGTTTGTGTTTGATTTACACAATAAACATAAAGGATGAAAAAAAAAATCCATGTCCTCGAAAATAACTAATTTTTCATTATTTTGTCCATGTCCTCGAAAATAACTAATTTTTCATTATTTTTAGAGTTAAAAGAAGATTTCATAGAAAACATGAATTTATTTAAATTAAAGTAAAGTAAAAAACATTATATAAATAAATTATATAAATTATATAAATTTATTTAACATGTATACAACTTTCATGAATATGCATACTTTATATAAATATATAATAGACTTGCTTTAATATTAACCTGAATACAACAGCTACGTTTGTCATTGACATTAGTTTGAATTTGTCTGGTTAAAACATACACACATGATCACATAACTTTACATTTATATTGAAGTTCCGTAAGGCAATTTTATTATATTGCTTAAAAGCACATACATATATCTTCATTAATATGGCATTATTTCTCTAACGATATAAGAACCTGCCACAATATGTCGCCTTAATATAAAGAGAAGAGAGAGAATATTAAACTAAAACCTTTATTCACCCCTTTTAACCAAAAAAGGCCCAACTAAAGCGCTCACATAACTTTATTCAAATGAGTTAATATGAACTTGTCTGTATGTATCTATGTCTAAACATACTTAACCTAATGCCTTATTACCTTAACGTCACTATGTGCTTTGTACATATGTTTATGCTTAGGTGTTCACATGTGCATGTTTAGAACAAACATTTCATTATGCCAACATTGCAGTGGTTTTAAATTTTAATTAAATTGTTTTTTTTTTCTTCGCAGCAGGACACAAGTGTGTACTGTATGTAATAAATAAAGCATTTGTAAATTATAATACGATACTTTGTACATAATTTTTCAACTTGTTATGCAAATATTGTTACGGTCATTAAGTGCGTATGATTAATTTTGATTGAATATTAATCATACGCCTGACATTAGTCGTTCGCTTGTGGTATGAGAGAGAGAGAAACGGCATGGCTAATTTATGAAAAAAAAAATTACAAAAACAAATTTATTTTTTGTAAAATAAAACACAGTTCTTGTTATTGTTTAATTTCGTGAAGTTTTGAAAATGTATAATGTTGTATAATAAAGCAAAATAATTATTTTTAGTACCACGGATTTTGATTTGAATGTAAAAGTTTTTAACTACTGAAGCTCTGCATTATTGTATTCAATTGCCATTTCGAGACATTTATTTGTGAGATATCAACGAAGTAGCAGTTCATACAGATCTTTGGAACAAGAGGAACAAATAATTACAAATAACCCAAACTAAATAAAATAAGTCAATGCTTTTTTTCAAAAGTTAAGCAAAACATATTTTTTCATCAATATATGTTTTGCACATAAGCTTAGAACGGGCGCTTTTTGTTTATGTTCTATAAAGAGGCCGCTGGCGATTTTACTAAAAAGTATAACCACATTTTCCAGGTTGCACGGAGATCTCTCCTCGCTCAGAAACGACAATTGAATTGAATACTGAGAATTATGACGCCATTTCCTTTAGTAAAGTGGAATGGGCCATCAATTCCTTTAAACCATATAAATCACCAGGACTAGATGGTATTTTCCCGGCTTTACTACAGTGTGGTAAATTGAGGATAATTCCCTGGCTAGTAGGAATATTTAAGGGATGGCTCAGACTGAATTATGTGTCAAGGTCATGGAGGATAGCTAAGGTTGTATTCATACCAAAGGCAGGTAGGAGCAACCATATGTATCCAAAAGACTTTAGGCCTATCAGTTTGACGTCCTTTCTACTGAAAACGTTAGAGAGAATTTTGGAAATATATATTGGACATACACAAAGGTACCTATACCAATTCCACTCTACGCAATACTTGTATGGTAAAGGGCGACTGAGACAAAATCATACCTGAAAAAGTTGGAAAGTATCCAGAGGCTAGCAGAGCTCTGCATCACTGGAGCTTTAAAGAGTACACCTACGGCAGCTTTAGACGTTATATTGGACCTTAAACCAATAAAACTAATTGCAGTGAACGTGGCATGCAAATCAGCTATCCGACTCAGGACAACAGGTCAGATGTCGTACAGATCATTTGTTCACAGCAAATTACTAAAAAACATGTAGTGTAGCTTGGACTACATCATTCCAGTGACGAACTTTTTTACCAAACCACAGATCACTATAAGTGAAGAAGGCTATCTGGAAAGTCTTAATCATAGTGGTTCTGGTTTCAACTTTTTCACTGATGGTTCAAAGATGGATAGAGGGGTGGGAGCTGTGGTTTACTGTCAGGAGGTCGGTATAGAGGAATCTTATAAACTTTCTGATCATTGTAGCATCTTCCAGGTGGAAATCTATGCTGTCAAAATGGCAGCAGAGTTAGCCTTCACCCCTCTAACTATCAATGCGCGTGTAAATATGTATATAGACAGTCATGCAGCTATAAAAGCAATTTCAGCTGACTGCAATTACTCCTAGGTTGTGCTTCTGTGTAGAAAGGCCCTGTATATGTTATGTACTGGTAGACAAGTACATATATTCTGGATCCGGGAATACATGGGAATTGAGGGAAATGAAATGGCCGATACACTGGCCAAAAGGGGAATTCAATTACTGGCTGAGGTAACGGTATATATCCGAAAACCAATTCAATACTTTAAAGAGATCATAGACTCTATTATGAGGGAAGAAGCGGAGAAATGTTGGCGTGCAACGAAAACTTGCAAAACTTCTAAAATCATGTGGAGCTCCTATGATCCCAAATTGACTAAGTTCCTTTTATCATTAACTAGAAGCAACTGTATTAACTGGGCACTGCTGGACGGTTTCGTATGCTGTCAAAATAGGACGAATACTTGACGGTACCTGCAGGAAATGTAAGGAACCCGGGGAAATTGAAACAATGGAACATCTACTGTGTCACTGCCCGGCTTTAAGCCGCACTAGATATAACTATCTTGGTGCTCACACTTTTTGTAGTCTTGAGCTTGTATCGAGGGTAGAAATGTGTAGTTTGCTAAAATTTGTTAAATCTGTGTGGGAGTCAATCGATACAGGCACCATAAACTAGGCTGCCATACTAACAGGTTCTCTTTTCATCTGCTGGCATCGCTAAGGATCAAACCCAGTATATGCGAGGTCTTTGGACCAACCAGATAAACCTAACGTAACCATAATCATAATGAATTAAAATTAATTTAAAATGAATACGTCGTAATAATGTTTCTCTTTAGTTCATATAAAGTATTCTAAAGATTTGAAAAAAATTTTATAATGAAAGGAAAACCACGAAAATATTATTGTATTCCATAGTTAGTTCCCGTCAAGACTTACAATTTTGTTGCAACAATTCTTGATTTTATAGAGAGGTGAGAATATTAAATTAAGATCATCTGCCCTGAAATTCTGTTTTGTTTTGAAATTCATAACTTTCAATACTTGTTTCAAATTCATTAGATAAGTGAATTCATAAGTAATACAATTACAAGATATTATTCTGTTCAATTCTCAAACTCCATATATATGAAAAGTAACGAAATTTATTATTATTATTATTTTCAGTGCTTTCATATACATGGCAATCATGAATAAAATCCCGCGAGAAATTTCTCCCGGAGAATAATTTCAAACAATAGCAATTAATAAGGAAAACAAAAATATTCTAATTGGAAAAGGTAGAAAATTCTTGAGGTATTTTATTCCTGATTGCCCTAATAGTGTTTGGCAGTTGGACAGAAATCAGCTGAACTACACAGACGGTAGTGAAACTACTTGCATTAGCAAGATCTGCTTTGTGCTTTTTTATGATTTCTGTTTTTAGTTTAAAAACATGGTTGCTGTATTAAGGAACTTATTTTTAGTTTAATAGATTGAAGGCTTTGCCAACTATTTATCGCAATGTGGTTTTACTCAAGGCCCTGATCCTGATCGTATGATTCATTCACAAGAAAATCTCGTAAAAGTCTGACCAAGTTTAAAAATTCGCTTTGAAATGGTGTTTTAAGTGCCACACTACCATACAAAAATTATGCAAAAACAACATTCTCAGCTGTCTGACAATAAAAACAACTGTGATTGCATGGAATCTATCGTTTTATGAAATTTTTCACAAAAATTTCTAAAATCGCACGACTTGCCAAAAAAGATCTCTCACACAGTTGCATTTTTAGTTCACACTACCACCCTTTTTTTAACATACATGTCACATTTGGCAGATCACGCGATTGTGTAGGATAGTGAATGACATACTTTAATTACACTGTAAAAATAAGTGAAATACAAAATATAATAGTTTTTATTCATAACAATTCGATGCCATTTTCCTGCAAATTCTGCAATTCGGAAAACTAAATTATACACAATAATTTTGATTTTATGACTACATATATGCATTTGCATGAAAGTATTAGCCCCTGGTTATTAGTTGCATTTAACATTTTTTTATAATTTTATTTCTTCACTTGTACAAAAACCACAAAATTTAAATAGAATTGGGAAATCTATGTAATAGCAAGAGCAATAGTGTAATACCATTTTGTTTAAATACATAATTACAAAATTAAAGTTTCACAACGTACACACACTAATGTAATTTTAATGCAGAATGTTAAAAAAAGTGCAGCAACAAAAATTGCTGTTCAATAGTTTAATTTGGAAGTTAAAAAAGTTATTTATTGATTTTGAACCTAATTATGAAATTATAAATCGAACAATAAATAAGCAGCAAATCATTGTGTTAGAACTTCCAGAAAAATTTTAGAAAATAATTGAAATTTTGCTCAGTGGTACTTTTGATTATGAATATTACAGGGGTATCATTAACTCATAATTAGCTTATCTCGACTTAGGCAGTTTTCTCTTTTTTTTCCACAGATATGCATAAACAAATACATATACATATATATACATACACTTCGTTTTGTTAATCTGGATTTTTTTTCTTTCTCTTTTAGGTAAGTTGAAGTATGAACTGGTTAAAAGTTTTCGTTCTGTGTAAGTATATATAAACATTTTTAATGAAAAAAAGTCAACTTCAATTCAAAAAATGTGTTTAGAGCCATGCTCTTTATGACATAATACAGGAGCTAGAAATTAATTTTCGTAAGAAAAATAATCGAAACTATTACAGTTTTAAATTTATTTTTTTATTATTCTTTGTACATAAAAGCACAGTGCAAAACTACACTAAACAAACTATTATTTTCTTTTGTTTGGTTTCACTCTCTGAAGTGAGTGAAACAAAATCAAATCAAAAACAATGAGAACGATTGCTCAATTTGTGTTGGTATTGTTTTTGCACATGAGCATAAACCAGAGAATAGAGCTGATTGGTTGTAAGCCGGCTAACAGCCGCCATCGGGCACAAGCAATACATATATTTAATCGCATGCAGCTAGAAAAGAAAATAAATGGAAAAGTTTTGAATTATTTGGGGCGAATTTGACATCATCACATAATATAGTTTTATTGCATTGTTATTTAACACATATAGCTAAGCAGCATAGCTCTAACCAGGTGTGCTAGGACACCTCTCTTTTATTTTTTTATAGATTTAATTTGATATGAAATACTGGGGTCTACTCTGTAATTCTAAACGAAAGAAAATGCTTTCGAATTTACATGTAATTAACATACAAATTCGAAAGAATTTTCTTCCGTTTCGAATTATAGAGTAGACCCCCTGGTTTAGACTCGAGACTTGTCAAACCTTCAATTTGTTCATATCATTATGTACTCATACATGAAGATATTTAATTTTTCAAATATAAGAACTACGCATGTGACAAACAATGACCTCAAATCATTTTATTTACTACTTTCTGATCAAGTCCCCAAGTAATACAAAACTGTCTAATGCAGAATATCTTTGATTTCTTTGAATCGACCAGAGTATAAAAAAATTATGAGAAATCATTTAATGCTAATGTAGCTAAAAAGTAATGCCCCAATAAAGCGTAGCCTCCACTGAAAAATATAAAAAGAGAGAAGTATCTTTGGAAAGCCGGTTAGAGCTGTGCTGCTTAGCTATTCGTGTATTAAAAATTTTATTTTTTTATGCAATAAAATTGTTTATATTTTTTTAAAACTATTTATAAAATCTATTTATTTTATTATTATTTATAAAACAAAATAAATTAGCCTAATTTTTGTAATAATAATTTCTATCGAACCAAAAATATGCCGTATAGATAAACTATAGTAAGTAATTATTTAACATAGTTGCACTATAAAAACACGTTTTCAAACAATAACCTTTGCTGGGTATTAGAAATCTACAAAATTAATTAAACTTGTGCTGAGAATCGTACGAGTTCATTTTTATCAAAGGGTCTTTCAAAAGGCTTTTTAAGTGCTAATTTTTATATATATTTTTACCTTGGATGCCTAAAACAATTTCTGTGAACTTATTTTCTGATTCCACAAAATTCTAAAATCAATAGGGCAGTAATTTTGAATGCTGAAAGCACAAATTTTGCAATTAAGAGTTTTCCAGCACATACCTCAATACATTCCATAAATCACCCTTCACTACTGTACAGTATTTCAAAGTTTTATATTTCAGTGTAGTTTTCATATGAAAACAATAAACTAGATGTTTTGTTTGAAACAAGAAGTGGCGGTCTAATCGTCGCTTTCGATAACGAACTGATTCAATCATGTTTTTTCAGATTGAAATTATGGAATTCGCTATCAAGCAATGTAAGAATATGGTTTCATATTGAATGCCATTCTAAAACTGGAAAAAATGTGGCTAAGTTGGTATTGAAGCACTACCCCCTTTCTGCTGTTCTTCACACAAGACTCACTCTGCCCACGGTCACTGTTTGTGCAACAATAACATCTAACTGACTTTATTTTAACATATTTTTGCACAACCACATATCATCTGTTTTCAACTGAGATTTACTTCTTCTTCACAATAATGAACTAAACTCTTAAGGTAGGATCACACGATTTCCACAATGCTCCAATAATTGGTCCCTTTTATATGCCAATCGTGTGATTGTGTGATTTATTGTGTTCTCGAGCGGCAATCAAAGTAGCCAATACGTGACAATTTCTTAAATTTTTAGTTTACTCTTTCGTGTGTCCCAAGTGTTTTCATAAGTACTGAAACCTAAACTTAGTTTATAGGTAATTGTAACTTATTTGAAACGTTAACATGGAACTGTGAGCCAATTTTGAACCATGTATGTAGTTTTTATTCGTTTAAAAGAGCGAAAATTGCCACTGCTTTGTATATTTAATGAGCACAAAATATACAAAACAGATTTTATTTTATTTCTTTTAAACGACTAAACCATTTTCAAGCTCAAAATTATTTCATTTTAAAAGAAACCCATTTGCACGTAAAGCAAAACAAACAGAAAGCTATTCAACCAGCTCTTTGTTTGTGTTCCAGCAAGTTAGAACAATCGTATTACTGGGCTGCGGCAATTATTGCCACAAGTTCATTCTTCGTGAGTCTGCATCAATAAAATTTTTATAAAATGTGGCAATCATGTGACTACAACGTATTTGATTTGGACAATTTTATTATTGTGCACCAATTCAGCACAATAAAAGTTGGGTCCGATTGGAGTATTTGCGGCAATCGTGTGATTCTACCTGTAGCTGATAACTACTCTTCACAATTAACAAGTAAATGAACGTCAGACTGAATTTATGATGGAATAAACTGCCACCAGATGCGTCGCTCTTTTTATAATTAACACAAAGCTTCCAGAATGTGACAGCAACGTCTAGATAATCTCAGCAGCATCTCCAATGCTTGCTTTCGATTATGTCTTTAGTTCATGTATTATGCATGTATGTGTGTGTATGTGAGTGTATGCATCATGGTGATTGTTAGTGGTGTGTCGGTTTATTCATTTTTATTTTTGTCTGCACTACCATGTATGTGTGTGTTTGTATGTGTATCACCGTTAACAAGCAGAAGCTATTTAATTATTGTTGTTGCTATAGTTTTTATATTTTTAATCACTCTTTTATGTGCATGTGTATTTAGCTCTTTAGCTAAGCAATTCTGAATAGTTTTTTTTACCAAATGTTCTCTTTACAAAAACATTAACGTTAGCTATGTTCGAATATTTGTGCATAGCAATATATTAAAAGATTTATAGAGTATATATACCTGTATGAAATCCAGCAGATTGTAACTAAAATCTTTATGAATATCTATACCGTTTACGCAAGTTTTTTTTTTTTGACATTTATCGTGATTTCTTATCTAAAACCAAAACCATTTACTGAACATTTTCCAAAACTAAACGCTAACAGCTATAATATATAGCTAATTCACACACCTTTTTTAATATACAAGTAGAAGCTTATTTTTAGTACGGATTTGAGTAGTTGCAGCACTAAGTTCTACAAGACTTGAAGTACTTTATTTTTTGTATTTCATCTTTAATTATCTTTAATGAAATTATAGTTTGTTTAATAATTTTTTGGTGAAAGATACTCTGATTGTTTTAATTTCTTACAAATTTTACATTCTTTGACATAAAAACGACTTCTCATGTGCAACTACATGTTAAAGCAGCATATGTTTCGTAACTTACTTTTTTCAGTAACAAGAAAGTTGGCAAATAATTATTTTCAGATAATGATATAAAAAAATTTTAATTTTGTTAATGAATAAGGAAGGACCTCTTATAACATTGTAACTTAATGAAACGATTGCTAAAATCTTTCCACAGCCAAGGTTGCTATTAGTTTATGCTTTAAGATGATTTGCGGTATTTTTTATGCCCAACATTCAAACATTTTGTATTACATAAATTAGAAAATAATTTTCTTTGATATTTGGCTTAAAATTGTTTAGGCTTATCAGAAACATGCATACGTACCTACGTATCACTCCTGCCATCAAACCTATAATTATAAGCCTAGAACCATATTCTTGCTTAAAATGATGCAATAGAAACGAACTAACAACAGCAAGGCTTTTATACCTATTGGAGTAGACAGTTGCAACCTGAGGTAAGAAATTAAAAAATATAAGCTCAAATTTCATTAAAAAAAATAGAAATAATAATGAAAGAAAAAACTCCTTTTGCTGCAGGCTTACATAAAAACAATTTCAATCTAGTTTATATAATTTAAAGCCAGCATTTCTTTTATCTGCTCTTGCAAGTCTCTGGAGCTTTCATAGCGACATGTTTTGCGCCAAACAAAATGCCTCAGGTTGTAATATATATATTTTTCTTTTCTATCTTTCCCAACCTGAAAAATATTTGTGAAAACTCATATTTGTTGGTTTTTTTTTTGTTTTTTTTTGTTTTAATATATGAAAATTTTCCAAGGTCTAGTTAAATATATTTTAAAATATTTTTTTATACACAAGTGCATACGTGATTATGCGTCGGTACTGACATCTAAATTGTATTTGTGTGAGTGTGCACTTCAAATGGCTAAAAGCTACAAACACTTTATGTTTGTTACTAACCATTAAATAATATGAAAATTAATTTTTTCCACATTCAGGCACGTTCGGTTACACCGTTTTCAGTTCACCGTTTTATAACGTGTTTATATGTTCGGTTGTACGCAGGTAAGTGTACTCGTACTTAAATATGTATGATGAATGTGTGTGCGTATGCATTAATGTTCGTAATTGAGTAGGGGTAATAAGTGTGTGTGTGTGTGTGTGTAATCGTTAGAATGTTTCTGCAACCATGCACGTGTCTTCCTTTAGGTTGAATTATACGAACAATTAGTGTGTTATTTATGATAAGATACATACTGTCGTGCACAGATCTTTAACGAAATCCAAGGTTTAGACATCAAAGCGAATGATTTCATTTAAATGAAATGAATTTTTTTCTAATTACATACATATAGTATTTAATTTAAATTTTTGGAGCTATGCTATTTATTGCGCAATACAAGAGTTAGGACGTTATTTTTGTAACAAAAATAATTGACACTATTACAGTTATAAGTTCATTGTCATTTTGAAATACTTGTACTTAAAAGCAGAGTACGAAAATAAACGAAAAAAATTGCTTGATATTGTTTTGTTTCGTTCTTTGAAGTGAGTGAAACAAAAACAATGAGAACTAGTGCTAAATTTGTTTTTGTTTTGTTTTTGCACATGAACGCTAACGAGAGAACACAGCTGACTAACAGCCGCCACCGAACACAAACAATACATTAATTTAATCTTACGCCGCTGGAAAAGAAAATAATGGGAAATAAATGGAAACGTTTTGAAATATTTGCGGCGAATTTGACATCATCATATAATATCATTTTATTGCATTGTTATTTAGTACATTAAATTTGTTTTATATGGTTAAGGGCCCTTTTCACAATGTATAATCAAAAGCTAACAGGGACTTTAAAGGCAAGTTTTGTATAAAGAACTTGCAGTTAAAGTTCATGTTAAGTCTTAATCATACATTGTGAAAAGGGACGTAAGCAGCATAACTCTAAACGGATGTCCTAACTCACCTCTCTTCCTTTTTTTTTTTTTGTATGTCTAGAAAATGTAAAATTTTTAAAATAGGTCTTAAATTTTAAAATGCAAAGAAATTTTTGATTATTAATTGTTTAATTGAAATTAGTATGAAAAAAAAAAACAAACAAGGGCTACGAATTACATTTCGGGAATAGCAAATAATAACAAAAATTTTTAAATGAAAATGGCTTTGTTGTTTTCCGAAAAATTTCTCTTGATATCAATACACTTTTGCATTTGTTCAAACCATTTGTCAAAGCAGTTTTTCCAATCCTCTTGAGACACCTCCAAAACATGGTTCTTGAACGCTTCAACTGCTTCAAGGCAGTTTACCTTTGTTATTCGGCAACAAGAAGAAGTCAGGACTGTACGGAGGATGAGTATTCAGTTCGTTGTTTTGAATGCTCTAAAACTCACTTGTTTGAAGAGTTGTATAAGAGCACGCATTGTCATGATGACGAATGATTCATCTTCGCGGATTAGTTTTACGGATTTCTTCGAACACTTCTGACAAACAAATGGTCGTTTACTACTGTGGGGACTTATTATGTAATCAGAATCGAAGGGAGATTCAAACACTTTTCCTTTCGAATCGAGTTACATCCCAGCAAAATATTTCAGAAAATGTAGTCGATTTTGGAATTAAGCATTTTTGGTGGAAGCTGCACGCAAAGAAAAAATATGGTTGAGGTAACCATAATCAAACAGCAACATACTATGATTAAATTATATGGTTGTAGTCAAATCATATTATTGTCAATGGAAAAGCAAAGTTTAAATAATAGTATATTCTGAGTTAATTATAATATTATCTACAAAAACAATTAACTTTGTTATACCTAATCTTATTATTTTAAATAAGACAACACTATTGTTAGATGTGACTAAAATATTATTGAGACTTATCATACCATGTTCTAATATTATAATAATATTGTTAAATACGACCATACTATTATTTTAAGTAATAATAATATTTTGTTTTTTAATCATATATTTATTTGCAAAAAAAAAATATAAATAAATTAATATTGTTGAAATAAAATGTATGTATGTATGTATAGAAATGTATATTTACATATATGTGTATACACGAAATACAGACATATCTGTATAAATAGATAAACATACATACATATGTATTTACATATTATTTTTATTTATCTACCCTTTTGTTTATAATTTTTTTTATTTATTTAACACCACGCGTGCACTACCGATAACTTACAAACGAAACTCTGAACTGACAGAAGATGTTTCTCAAAAATATGTTTTTTTAATTTAACATAGTATGGTTTTGGATAACATTATATTGTTATTTACATCATATTATTTTTACAGAATAATACAAATTATATTGTAGTCATAAATTTTTAACAAAACTATATTGTTAAACTCTAACCATATCGCACTTTCTATGAATATAATAATGTAATTATTAAGTTCAAACATTACCCTGTTATTGTAACGAAATCAATGTTTAAAATAACAATAACTACTTCTCAACGACCACACATTTGTTTCAGAGAACATAACATTGTTTTGTCAACCATTTTACAACCACATATTTTCCTTGCGTGTGTTTCTTACTGGATTACCAACTTAATGATTTAAAATAAACGTTAGACTAAAATAATCGATTCTTGAGAATCAGTTATGTTGTTTTTATTGTAGGAAATAATTTTTTTTCTTGCGGCAAATAGTTATTTTTTCCTTGATGTAACTACTTTTTTACTCCAAAAAATAACTTTTCTTTAAATATGGGCTTGTTTGAGTAAATGGAAGATCTTGATTAAAAATTCAGTTTGATTAACTATATAATAACTTTTTAAGAAAAATATAAATAAATAAAAAAACTATTGTTTTATATGTGTCATATTTTAAAACACAAAGAATATATTCAATTTCTGCTTCCTATTTCTAAAATTTTTCGTAATGTGATTCGTAAGCAAGTACTTCGATTTGCCAATCAAAAATGTAAATGAAATAATGGCAAGTAGTTCAGATGGTAATGTCTAATTTTTTGCTAGGATAATAACCCTCCAGGATTGACAGTTCAAGGTTGCTCAAGCACATACAATAAATACATATATCCATGACTTGTCACCTGTCACAATTCTATAGACGTATTTTGAAGCAACACGGTAGAACTTTTTAGTAAATTCCTCACACCACTTGACACGAGCTTTTTTTGAGCGATTGATAAATTATGGGGTATCCAACGATAACAAATTTTTTTTGCATGCAATCCTAAATCAAATATATTGAAGTGGAACTAATATGCAAGGCTGTTTCGATCTCACAATATGTCACATGACGATCTTGCATTATCAGTTCACATACTGCATCGATGTTTTTTGTAACAAATTGATTTTCTGCACAGAGAAAAACTGCCTCATAGAATCAATAAGATTTTCTCTATGAAACGTTTTTAGGCTAAGGCGTATCCTAGCAAAAAGAAGCGAAGATTTTTTCATAGAGATTCCTCATTGTTTTTATGTGGTAAATTTTATTAATTTTATCAAAAAGAAAACCACATAAAATCAAAAAGAAATCTTATTATTCACAACTTTTTTTACTCAATTTCCGTTATTTTTGGCACCAAAAAAACACATAGAGTAAAACTTCTTGATTCTATTAGGTTTTCTTATAAATTGTAAACTATAGGGATTTCTTATTGATTTTATTAGGTTTCCTTATTAATTTTTTTAAAAAGGTTTTTTCTTGATTTAATTATTGATTTTTTCAATAAGGTTTTCTTCTTGATTTTAGTAGGTTCCTATATGACTATGTGTAAAGCATCTTATTATTTTTTTTAATAAGAAAATCTTCTTGATTTTATGAGGTGTCTTGTTATTTCGTTTCTATAAATATACATAGAGAAAATTTTTTTCATACTCTTTATCATTTTTGTATAAGAATGTTTGCGCAATAATTTCAATGGTTGTTCAGGCTGCTTGTTAGCATATTGGTTAGAGTGCTTGTCTATCAGGTAGAAGTTTGCTGGTTGCTTGGTGAGTAAGTTAGTTAAGAATATAACATAATGTGTATGTATGTATGTATGTATAAATAAATAACATTTACAACATACTACATACATACATACATACATACATACATACATATGCATATCGTATAGAATTTAAATGAAAATACATAAGTACAGAGAATAAAGACGCCATTTTTTTTTTTTATTGAAAAAATCAATAAAATAACCTCATAAAAACTACAAGATTTCTTCTGGATTTTTTCAAAAAGGGTTCCTCTATGAAATTAATAAGATTTCCTTATTGAAAAAAACCATAGAGATTTCTTATTAATTTTGTTCTATTTTATGAGGTATTTAGTAGCCACTGTTTTCTCTGTGTGAACTCACTGTAAACAATGCAAATAGCGCTTGTACATCAAAGCCTTGTAAATACGTTAATGCTAAAAAATGTTCAAATTTTATTATAATATTGCCAGATTTTAGCTAATTGACATTAGTGTTGCCAGTTCCCGAAAAATAAATAGTAGCCCTCGTATTGCCATATAGCTAAGTAAATAAATTTATTTTCAAAATATTACGCGCTTAGTCATAAAATTAAGTTTATTTCTTCTGATTAACAGGGATTGTTTCACGACTTCGAATCTTACGAAAAGATAAGAGTATAAAAAGAGTAATATGTCCTTCAAGCCCAAGCCAATGTGAGAATCAGTCGAATATATTATCTTTATAAAATATGAATACTAACAAATTGACAGAACGCCTTGATGAACTTAGAGTTTGCTCACTTTTAGATGGAAATAAAGTTCTATGAAGGAAAAATATTTTATACTTCCGATAAAAACCTATTTTTAACTAATTCTATTTTTTTTATTTTTTATTTATTAAATGTTACAAATACAATTACAAATTATATCATAAGTTAACTGAGACATTTCTAGATTTAATTGAACTGTAGTGAATTTTAATCGGAAATAATTTCTTAATCGGGCTTAAGTTCATTAATTTCAATTCTTATTGAATGAAATATTTTTATTAAATATAATAAATATTTTTTTATTAATGCAGGTTTCTAAAGAAGAGAAGAAAAGTAAAACTAGACTTTATTAGTGGGAGGAAATACCGATATTTTCCTGAGCAGCCACGCACTTCATCAGCACCCATATCTATCTACTGGAAAATTAAAGGTTTATATAACAAAATTAAGAAAATTTTTTTCTTTTGAAGAAAGAAAAAAGAAATTAAAATTTTGCTGAACTCGCAATAGTAATAAAATTGCAAATGCACATAATAATACTTTGAATTATATATTTTTTTGTTTGTTTCTTGCGGTTAAATTTATACAAATATTATTGTACGTTTTGCTGGTCTTCACCAAATTGGTTTTCTTAATGTCAACTACAGATTCGCGTTTGAATTTCTGATTTTTTTTTTATACTAAAGTCCTTGCAGTGTCGCCGCAAAATTAAAATATTCTCAAACAGAAATTTGGATTTAAAAAAAGAGGAATTTTTTTCTATGTTCCAAACACTTTTTCTCTTTAAGCAATTGTTTTGTTTTTTATAAACTTCAAAACTTTTTTTTTTTGCTTTTCTATCAAGCGAAATTACCTAAAACGTAAAAGTCATTAAATAAAAAACGTCAACATTTTTTAACATGAAGTTAATGTATTTCTGTGCAATCCCAATGCAAAAGTAAATATATAAAAAGATTTTCACAAGGCAAAACTTTTGATATTTTTATTTCACAAGCTTGGCTGGCTGGTCTCAGAAAGATTTCTTTTTGCACTACGTTTATGGCCGCAGCTAGACTGGCTTCATCATCTGCTGAAGTTTTCTGATTTTTATTATTATTTTTATGGCTCATATTCTTTTCTATTATTTCCTGTTCTTGGGGCTGCTGCTGTCATTTGATGACAGTCGCTAAGTAACCAAAAGCGATACGATAATTTAAGCAAATAAACTGAAAAATAAAAAAAACTAAAAAGAAAAGAAAACTTAAAACGTCCATTATGCAAAACATGTAAAAAAAATCAAGATATTGAATAGGAAACTGGAATTTGAGACAAAAAGTGAGGGCAGAGAAAAAAAGATTGTGACAAAAGTTATTGTAAGAAATTTGTTGCTTAATAACGATGGCAGCACAAATCAAATGAATTATTCAAATGCGCCTGATACCACTTGATCCAGAACACACAAAGTCATTTGCAAGTTAACGCGTTCTTTTCTTCTCAGTTCAATAGATACTTTTGCGGTGATTGGGGCAGCGACAGCAACAATTCCACTGAAAAGAGTCAATAATAGAAAATTTCTGAAGTTGCCAATCAAAGTTATAAAAATTATGCAGAGCGAATTTGCAGCACTAAGATAAGACTTGATAAGATAATAGCCTTGATTTTGCATAAAGTTATATTCTATTTTGTGTGTTTGTGTGTTATTTTTTTCCTCTTGAAACAGTTGACAGTGTAATTCAAAGATATTTTCAACATTTTACTTTCGTTAAGACTTAAAAAATCATAACTGGTTTTCATTTGATAAAAATAAGTGATACTTTTAAATTTGTTTTAAAACAAAATATCAAAAAAATATTTCATATTTATATTATGAAATTTTGAGGCCTCCTTTGCTGAACTTTTTGCTATTGACTTTACCCTCATCTTATTGACTATTTAATTTATTAAATTAACTCAAGTATTAACATTGTATTTTCCCTAAACATTACATAAATGAATAGAATCAACATTACTTTAGGGTCATTTCATTAAATAGACCGCAAAAGTTTAGCAAAAAATAAAAATAAAAAAATAGCAGGAAAAAATAAAAAACACCACAAGAAAAACGACATCAACACCACAGTAATCATTAAGACCCTAAAGGTAGATTTTTCTTTTACCTCTTTTTTCTTCCCCTTAACCAGTAACTTCTTTCATTAAGTTAAACAAAACTAAAAAAAAAATTATTTTAACAAAAAAGCAGAAAAAAGAGAAAAAATCATTAATAGAAGAAAGAAAGAAAGAACGCAAAAAAAGTTTAGAGCAACTTGCTAAATTAAAAATGTTTTAAGCCAAGTGCCAAGTAAAAAAAAGAATTATTTTGAGATAAAAAAAATGTTAACTTTAAATGATTAAAGTAAAAACTAACTTAAAACTTTTCTTAGTCAATAAAAAAAAAAAAAAGCTGGACAGTGGAAATAAATACTCGTAGCATGAGCATTAAAAAAACATTCTTTATATAGAAAACGTGAAACCAGGACTTGCTACGCTGAACTGAGAAATATGTAAATCTGCAAAGGCAATTCCTCTCTTTTACATTTCAATTCAATTTCAGAGAACGAAAAAAGTATGGTCTTAAGTACTCTTTGCGTATTAGCCCTCAAAAAAGTATGAATGCGTGCAGCTGAAAACAAACACTCTCATATACAAACACACGCATTAACTTTAAACCGAATGCATATAACTATAAACATTCAACAACAAGTTTATACACATTTTTTAAATTGCGCAGCACAAACTACTACATATAACTAATATTAAATAGATTGTGTGGGCTACAATCATACGCATGTGTATAAAAATACTCTGAGTACTAGTCGGCTACACATGCTTATATAAAGGGCTATTTTATTTATGTACAAGCATAACTTATATTATCAAACAACCACATATACACACCTACACATTTTCCATTAAATTTTATATACACAAATGTATGTATACCTAGGCGAATGATTAATAAGTATCACGAGTAGCATGCATATATTTTTTTATCCGATAAATATTCATAGCCTGAGTATAAGCATACTCAGACTAAAAGAGAGAGAGAGAGAGGGAGAGAGAGTTTTTATGTGACGTTGCAATTCCTTTAACCCAATAATTGCATTTAATTACACCCATTTGTAAGGACATGCATATAAAACAACTACTTATGCCCACACCAAATATGCTCAAAATCAAAACTGAATAAAAATTAACAACAACAACAACAACAACACATTAAAACCATAAACATACACAAATATATGGTAAACAAGTTTGTTAATGATTAAGTAAGTTTACAATACCTAGCAATTCTCGTTTGGTAGATGTTTTGTTTTGCATAAGAGATCAAGACTTTATATTTAATGCGGGAATGAATTGGAATACGATTCTTTCCTTTAGTAATTGCATGTATTGTAGTTTATGCTCGAGCCGTAGTCAGCCGAACTATATCCGAAGCATTTTTATCATCCGAACTATTTTCATTAATCCCTAGTTAGCCAAATGATATCAAAAAAATTTATATCGTCCGATCAAATCACATCGGAAGAATAATATATCTTAACCGAACCGTAGTTAAATGATTGAGAATTTATCTTGTTGTATTGCATGATTTATGTACAAATATCGAAGCTAACCTGATTATAACCGAGTATTACAATATGATCCCAGGTATCTCCGAACAGTAATAAAGCGACCAGATTACGAACTGCATATTACCAGCCTTCGTTAACAGTCGTTTTACGTTACAGTGATACTGATACTGAAACCTTAAGCTCAGTTACCCGCTTGTAATGTAAAGTAACTGCAACGTAAGAAACAGATGAACGATATTTTTATATGAAAATTAGGTTACGTTACATTACATCTCTACAACCATTTGCATTACTTCTCACATAACAATATCGATCAGATGTTTCCTAAGTTGCAGTTACTTTACGTTACAATCGGGTAACTGAGCCTTTAGTGTATATATGTATATAGGACTGTAGTCTGGTGGCCACAATCACAAAGGAAGCAGATCTTTGAAGAACCTGTACAGACTGAACGTACTGCGGCTCGGAAATAATACTGCGTTACAGAGTCAGTGCGTATTTGCATTTTTATTTTTAATTGTATCATATTTTAGTTTTTCCCATAAACGAAGCAGATACGCCCTTGTATGCTGGAATTGGCTATAGTCATAGTTTCTGGAGAGAAAATGTATAAGCGTGGGAATTGTTTGCGCTTCAATTATGATTATAACAAATTTAATGAACTTACTGGTCAATTAACGTTAAAAAGGATTTTCTATAGCCAAGATTTCAAGAACATAAAAGAAAGTTTGTTGTGTGTTAATTTTTAAACCATCTTCAACTTGGTTTCCTCCAATTAAACGAATTTTAAAATGTAAGCTAATTTTTTTTTTGTTTTATTCGGAATGAGTGTAATTCGTTTGCCAAGGCGAAATGACTAAGAAATTTTTTATTGATTTTTTTTTTTGCATATCATCAAAAATTTTTGAACTAAGATCGTTCAATAGATCGTTCAGTCCGAAAAATATTTATAGCAAAACTTGCAATATGTTATTGAGAATCACATTATACAAATATAATAAGTTTTAAAGCCTCAAACAAAAATCTTTTAGGAACAAGCAACTAACTTTATTCGATTGTGCATAAATTTTTAATTTTTTTACCTGCAAATAATGCCACTAGTCCATACATGCATGTAAGGACTACTTCAAATATCCGCAAAGAGTACAAAATTTGTACAACAGTGGTCGCCAAACATTTTTCCTGAGAACCACATTTTTCACATATACCAACCGTAATAATCGCCAAAATTATTATTAGTTATATAGGGTCCGCCAGATAACTTTTTTTTTGGAAATGCTATGCAAAACATCGAGTGTAGCTTCGGCTGTGTAGCATGTAGCGCCATCCTGTTGAAACCAAATGTTGTCAATATCCTCCTCTTCAATTTTTGTGAACAAAAATTCGTTCAAGATGGCCCGATAACGATCGCCATTGACTGTAACGGCCACTCCTTGCTCATTTTCGAAAAATGGCCCAATTATGCCTCTGGACCAAAATCTGCACCAAACAGTGACTCGTTTTGGATGAGTCGGCTTTTCAATGTATGCGTGCGGGTTTTCTGTGCCCCAAATGCGACAATTTTGCTTGTTTACATACCCGCCAAGATCAAAATGAGCTTTATCTGAAAAGATGTTTTTTTAACAAAATCGGCATCTTCTGTAAGCAATATTTCCCAGCGTTATTCAAGCGTATACACAACCATATTCGTTCAGCGGCAGGATAAAACTAATTATCTGTCAAATCAGACATGAGCTAAGTGTTACCATTCACGAAATAAGCACTAGTTGAAAAAAAAACGTTAGATGGCATTTTTACATAAATTAAGCTCTGTTTGCAAATTTTTGATAACTTAATTTAGTATAACAGTGATTTGCAACTTGCATCCTTCAAGCTGTACAAATCGTATTAATTATCATAGGTATAGGGTACTAGCTATATATTAAGATATAATGCAAATAAAATACCAGCTATTTTCCATTGCACATTAAAGAACGATATTCGCACCGAAATAAATTTTAATTTGGTGTAATTTAGCGAAATATGTGGTTGGTATATCTGAAAAATGTGGTTCTGAAGGAAAAAAGTTTAGCGACCACTGTTGCACAAATTTTGTACTCTTTTTCTTTTGTTGATATTTGCCTATAAAATTGTACTTTTATCATCCTGGAAGCCTAAATACACAGAAAGCGTATAAATAGAACTCAAAATACATCATAAAAGTAGTTTTTTTTTAACAAAAAGTCTCCTAATAAAATGTTTAATAACTCAATCAATTTCTAGGGAGCTTCTTAAAACAAACCTTTGAATTACTCCTAAGCAATTATGTTTTATAAATAAAGTTATAAACAGTATGGTTCCAGTACATAAATACTGCTTAATAGCGAGTCCAAAGTAGAAAAGTGACGAAAAAACCGAAAAAATTATATTTGGTGAAAAAATACAGACATATATGTGAAATTCACTGAAACGAGATATATATGGTTTGAAAGGTTTTACTCTTTTTTTTCTATATCCGCTTATAAATTTAAAATTGGTTGATATTTAGTTTAGTTAGAGGTTTAAAAGTGCTGGTTTTTTACCCGTAACTCAAGATTTTGTAGGTTTTAGAAAATTTCAAATACAGATTTTCGTTATACTCCAGAAAAATATTAAGACTTCGCAGGTATTTTTTTTTTTGCCACACTGTATAGTTGAATTTATTTCTTTAAGCTGTATTTTTTATTAATTTTGAGTTTTACTTCTCTGCACAAACTTAAATACTTTTTTGTGTTATTTTGTTTAAGTACTTTATGTATATATTTTATATTTTTTCTTATTACTTCATTTCCTAAGTCCATCAGCTTAAAACTTGTAGTTTGAAGGCATAAATAACACCTGGGTACATTTTTTAAGTCATAATATAAAAAACTATAACTATAAATAATTAAAAAGAATTATTACACAATGCACAAAACTAAATTTTTTGCAACGAAGGAAATAACTTTATTTTTAAAGGACTTCAAAAGAAGGAGGAGGTTAAAAATTCCTCTCTATTTTTTTTGTGTTACTTCATAGCACGGTACCTTTTATACCGATTGTAAAAATTCTTATTTGGTCTGAGAGGTTATAGCTTTTAATTGGTCCTATTGTAAAAAAAAAGTGGGCGGGAACACTCCCACAATTTTTTTTATTTAATTTTACGATATTTTAATTATTTGATTACTGCGAAACCTATAAACACCTTTGGTTTTTGTAATTACACAATTTGAAAGTTAAAAAAATGGACGGGGTAAAGCCCATTAAAATTTATTATAGTATTTTACGCGGCTCTACTTAACAGATTTTTACGAAGACACGCCCATTACAATTTAATATTTTATTTTAAGTGTTTCAACTTTACCGATTTTTACAAGACTTAACACGCACCCTGGTTTCTGGAAAGACACACAATCTTGCATTTAAAAAATGGGTGGAGGCACGCCCATTCTTCTCATCTTATTCTATTAGATCTTTTTATTGAAGTCTTTTTATTGAAATAAATTAATAAAATAATTTTCAAGAATTTATATATTATTTTTATTGAAGTCTTTTTATTGAAATAAATTAATAAAATAATTTTCAAGAATTTATATATTATTTTTTGACTAGATGCAATTCGTTGCAGCGTACAGTGTGGTAGATCGCAAATATAACTGGAGAAAACTAATAAATCGATTTGGGTTTACTTCTCATTAATGAATTAAATAAAAAATGAGTTCATATTGTATATAAAAAAATTATAAAAAAAAAGAACTTTTTTTTTGAAAAAATGAGATTTTTTTAATAAAATGAGGCAAAAAATTAAAAGTTCTCACTTTAAGAAAAAAAAATTTTTAATATAAAAAATTGGTTTCTTTGATACTTTCTTTGCAGTTATATATATATATGGGCATTTGCACGAGAAATTCGACATTTTTGTCGCGTGCGACACCATGCAATTAGGCTTGTATTTCAGAACAATGTGACTCGATTTTTCTTAATTTTTTACCAATATAGATCTGCTGACGGCCTATACAAATATATAAAAAAGTAAAAAAAGTTCCGTTTTCTTAAAAAATAACAAGCATATTCGTTTGGTGTCGCACGATATAAAAAGTTTACATTCCTGTGGAAATGCCTATATACTAGTCCTTAAGTTTTCGAACTAGAAAAAAAAGAGCGACTCAAACTTGCTATAAAAGGAGCTGAAGAAATTAAGAGTCGTCTATTTCCGATGTTTTTCTTGTACACAACTCTCTAGGCTTCTCATGTCCCTATTTCTTGCTTCTTGAGCTTCTTCTCGCAGCTATCCTGTAAGAAGAATGTCAGACTTTGTTATGTATTTTCCATAAAAATAGATTTTATGGAAGTTAACTGGCACGATGTGCCATAGGTAATCGATTAATTGTAAATTTCGTGTGACAACAATAAAACTTTCAGAAGCATCTTCATCAATAGAGTAACTGCTACCTATAGCTTTCAAAATAATATGAAACCGTTTAGTTAATTCTTTATTGATAACAGTGATTTCTTGGTTTTCTTCCAGCCTTTTCACAAGTCTTCGGTTGTACACTTTCAGGCAATACATACGGTTCATCAAGACAAACTGAATTTGATGTTAAAAGCGGTCACGATGTCTTCCATTTTTTATTAATTTTTCGACTAGCTTAAAATAAAAAGTAATATTTATATTTATCTTAGGATTTTTTTAACGTCTTTTGGTATAGCTTGAAGGCAATATCTAACCATTATTAATGTCAATAAGTCGTCCTTGCGAAGTATTTTGGGAGTTTTTACACATTCTTCAAAAATGTTCTTTCTCAAAAGAGCTGGAAAAGTGAAAAAATAAAATGCAAAAAGGCGCAAGATGTTTTTAATTTAAATTAAAGTTAACACTTGAAAGTTTAACCCACATAAAGCTTTTCACCGGAACTATCAGGAATAATAATAAAAATTAAAAACTTGAAAAACCCCCGAATATATCTAGAGAAGATGTGATATCTTCTAAGCGGCTGAACCGATTTTCTTGAAACATAGCTAAGAACCATCTCGATCAAGTCACCTTTCAAACAAAAAATTAAATTGAAATCGGTCCAGCCGTTTGGTCTGTACGTGGACATGGACAGACACACATATACACAGACACACACTACAAACTTATAACACCCCTTTTTTAGTCGGGGTTAAAAAGCTTTAATTCTACTTGAAAAAGGAAATACCTTATTTTTTGCTCTTTCTGAACTTCTCACAAAAATATTTTTTTTTAATACTTACAATTGACATACATAATTAAAATTATAATATATTTTCTAGAAATAGAGCTTGATAATACTAAAAAAAATTACGACAGTAAAATCAACGTAGCCTTCTTAATCATAAACCAAGGTCACACAAAAATACCCTTCTCGTTGAAATCTTAATTCAGGTGTGGACAACAAGTGACTTTAAAGCTTACTTTTTCCTAATCAGAATTAAAAACGAAAAAAAACAAAATACGAATTTGCCTATTATATTGAGAAGCTCATTAGAAGATCAGAAAGATTGTTGTCAGACATTTTTTTTAATTTTGTCCAGTTATATTTGCGATCTAGCAAAGTTTGCAGCGTCGAAAACTTATGAGTAGACTGTAAAAAAAATTCAAAAAAGTTAAATTTTTATACAAAAACTCATCAATTATAGTTTAGAATATGAACTTTTTAACAAAAGCACAACAAACATATTACTCTTCGATGACAAAAAGCATCCACATGTGCTTCTCGTAAAACCAGTAAATATTTGGAATTCATGATTGAAGGAAAATCTAAAATTATGTTGGCAACTAGGCTGCTTCCACTGATTTCTAACCACTTATTTAAAATACTTTACTACACACATAAAAAAATACCAATGTAAAATCAACATGCCAAAACGTTGATTTAACTTTCTTCAAATCACATTAAATTTACAAGAAATAATATGTTGTTTGAGTGTGTTGGTGTTTATTTGCTTTGTTCATAGCTGCAATACACTTTTGTGGTTAGTTGTATGAGTTGTTTTTGTATTGTTGTTGTTTTTTTATGTTCGTAAGCATCCGACATACTGCTGCTGGCTGGTAGGCAGTGTACCAGTCTTGCAGTCGGACGATCGCAGGTTCGAATCCTGAAGTCAACTCAAAGTATTTTGAACTTTTTTTTTAAACTAAAACTTTTCAAGTCAAGGCATTTTTTTTAACTAACGATAGATAGAATCTATTTTGTTTTGACAACGTTTTTCCTTATGCTCTCATATATAAATACTCATTCTCTCAAGAATGCTACTACCATACTTTCTATAAATTTTATACATTTTGTGAACAAAACTATAAAGAAAAATAATCACAAAAGCAAATAAAACTAAAATTATAAAGCATTTGTTCCAACTTGAAATAACTCTGATTCAACATGATTCTTCATTTTGATGTTAACAGTACGTAGACGTGAAATAAAGTTATTTTAAAAGGAAATATTTTCTTTGACAATTATTATAAATCATATTAGATTAACGTGAAACATACATGAAGCAAAATCATTGCTGAAAAAGATTAGATTAACCTTGTTTAAGTTGATTTTACGTTGAAATTTTTCTGTGTGTACTCCTCTTACTCATATTAGTGAGTTAAATAATTTTCAGTAAATAAAAAATACAGCTCAAAGTTAACTTTTGAAAAAAGTTCCAAAAAATTGTTATACCAACATCCCGTTGCCATTTTACTTGCTCAACTTTATAAGAAAATTTTCAAACAATATAACAAATATATATTGGCAACAAAGAAATATTTAAGAAAATTCATGTTTAACTGGAAAAGGGCAGAAAAATACAACAAACATGAAATTTGTACAAATCCTTGGTGGGTTGGCTTAAACACACACGTAGAAATGTTCCGCACGTACTACACACAACAAATGTTGCAAAAGAGAAAAAACAAAAGAAAAAAATTAACAATGATTTTTGCAAAAAAAAAAAAAAAAAAAACAAACAACAAGAAATCAAGAACTTACATTCATGTGTAGTAAGTGGCAATAAAAGTGGCAGTGCTAATATGAAAATAAAATAGTAAACGTTTTACAAGCATTTGTCATTTAAATGCCATAAGAAAAGTAAAACCAAATGAGATATATTCTTAGATATAAAGGCAGCACAAGTGCCAAAATCCTACAACATCATGTCACGAACTGGGATTTAGTTTTCAGCTGTTAAAACGAAAGACACAACTTTCACAACTATTGCAGAAAAAAAAAGAATCTTTCAATTTCTCTACCTTGTAATTTGTTTTGGCAAAAATGCTTCTTAAGCATTTGTAACATGTATATTTGACTTATGTTATCCTGTTATTGTTTCCCCCCCCCCCCTTATAAGAAAACTCACAAGTGAGTGACAGACAACATACATACATGCATCGTACATATGAATCTAGCTAACAATACATCTATATATTTTTAATTATATTTATATACACATGTATGTGCTTCTGTTGAGCCTTATGCAAGCCACACACCTTGCGACCGTCGGTACAACACGTTGGATTACCAAGTTGTATGTTTTGCGCACAAACTATAAAACAACGTGTACAACATTAGCGTACAACTTCATTTCTTAATTTTTTTTTTTTGAGTAAACATGACAAAGGGTATTGTAGTGGAATATTTTTTGATGAAAAAATAAGAAGAAGAATGTAAAAAGTAACAGAAAAAAACAAAGGAGTGGTTTATATAAAAAGAAATGTATGCTAAAAACAAACTTTTGAAAATATTAAAAGAAAGTGAGAACAAAAATTACACGTGGATGTTAGACGAAGTATTTAATGACCTTTATCAAAGGTTCCGATGCATACACGAAGCAAGTTTGAATTCGTGCGCAACGTTTTTTATATGACCACAACAAAAACACGAACAACCAACTCCTAAATTTTACAACCTGTCTATACAACTTGCCAAAAAATCAAATCTTTTTAATCTTTCGTACAACAGAGACACAACTTCATCCGATGACCCCACACACTTTACAATCTCATACAGAACCTGCTCATGTTGTACCAACCGTCGCAAGGTCTGTGGCTTGCTTTATAAGATGTCTTACTAGACTCCCTTTTCATTTGTATTTAAACTTTAACTGGCATCGCTATCTCTGGTTACAGTTGCTGGCATCGGGGGAGCAAATGTAGTGTACATAAAAAAAATGATCTCTTACACACAGAAAAAATACCAATGTAAAATCAACATGCAAAAAGTGTTATTCAACTTCATTCAAATCACATTAAATTTACAAGAAATAATATGTTGTTTGAGTGGGTTGGTGTTTATTTGCTTTGTTCATAGCTGCAATACACTTTTGTGCTTAGTTGTGTAGGTTTTTTTGTATTATTGTTGTTTTTTTTTTTTTTTTGAAATTTGTAAGCAGCTGACAAACTGCTGCTGGCTGGTAGGCAGTGTACTAGTCTTGCAATCAGAGGATCGCAGGTTCGAATCCTGGCATTAAGTCAAAGTATTTTTTTTTTAACTAAAATTTTTCAAGTGAAAGCACTTTGTTTTTTTTTTAACTAAAACTAAAACTTTTCAATTAAATTGTATGTTAAATGATCAGTGAAATAGTGCTAAATCAAAATTTAATTCAAGATGGTAGATATTAGTGTGTATTTTAGGAATATCTTAAGCTGTTGTGGCTGCAGAGGTAAGCATGTTGATTACCATGCGATGAGTTCCGAGTTCAAACATTTTTCTGGTGTCTATGTCAACCACAGGTAAGTTAAACAATTAATAAAATACAATTACTGCATTAAATTAAAATCGTGTTGTTCCAACTTGAAATAACTTTGATTCAACATGATTCTTCATTTTGATGTTAACAGTACGTAAATGTTAAATCAAAGTGAAATAAAGTTGTTTAAAAAAGGGAAAATTTGCTTTGACAATTACTATAAATTATGTCAGATTAACATGAAACACACATGAAGCAAAATCATTGCCGAAAAAGATTAGATTAAAATGCTTTAAGTTGATTTTAAGTTAAAATTTTTCACTTTTCACTGAAATAAAAAAAAAATTGATCAATTAAAAATTAAGTTGTGTTAACCCGTATGTGCTTAGCTCTTTCTGTAGAAATGTGGCTTTCTTAGTCTCATATAAGTCTAAGAGAGGTAAGTAGAATAATTAAAATATTTTGGAGATTTCCAGCGCCCCAGTTTTGAGGCGAATAAAGTTCAAAATAAAAAAAAGAATAAAAAAATAAAAGGACGTTCCCACGGTTGGAAAACTTTAACTTTTTTTGTTCTATAACAGTAACTTGCTAAAATTAATTTTTCCTTTTTTCTATAAATTAAACATATCATATATCATATATATTAAAAGAAAGAGATTGGTGTAAGAGATCAGAAAAATACAAAAGTATGATTCCAGGGTTGGGAAACTTACACTTTTTGTGATACATAAAAGAAACTAGGGCTAATTAATTTTTTCCTTTTCTTTATAAATTGTATGTATATATTTAACGTTTTAGAAAGAAAAATTTGCTGTAGCCAATTATGAAAATAGAAAGCACAGCTCCAGAGCTGGAAATTTTTAACTTTTTTCTGGATATGAAAGTAATTAAATAAAACAATTATTGGGTAATTTTAATTATTCTTCGAATTTCATTTGTTTCTATATTTATGATTTGAACAGGCGAAAGTTAGTATCGCCTTTGTAAGCCAAATTACATGTGATAATTATTAATGAAAAAATAACACCAAAGTTTGTGGTAAATATTCTAACAAAAACTTAGCAGAACGGAACACCTAGCCGTTTTCGTAGGCCACTAAGCCTTCATCATCAGCGTTCTTCTCTGTTTGGTCTACTGTGTGTGGTGTCAGTTGATATAGATTTCAGCTTTATATACTCAGCCATCATTGCAAATGGAATATGTGAATTGTTTTGAATCATCTTATTAAAATTTGCTGAAAGCTTTTTTGTAATGAAAGCTCAATTTTGCCATCTCTGAATTTACAACAGTCTTGCCATTCTCGTTTGTTCTTTACTAATTATGTACATGGAGAGGCAGTTAAACACATGCAAAGTATATTTAGACGCGTAAGTGAGTCCAAATTGAAGGAATAAGGTAAATATTTTTATCTATAAATAAAAGAAATCTTTAAGTAAAAATTTAGATGTGCATAATTAGTAAAGAACAAACGACAATGGCAAGACTGTTTTAAATGATAAAATTGAGCTTTCATTAGAAAAAAACTTTCAGCAAATTACTTGTTACTCTTACTTGTTTTTTTTATATTATTTTATTCAATAAGAATTGAAATTACTGAACCAAAGCAGGATTAAAAAATTATTTCTGATTGAAAAACTATTTATTTTAAGTAAAACAGTTGCATACATAATTAATGGAGAATTTTATAGAAACGAACATGATTGGAAACTGTTTAAATCAATGTCTGATTCAAACAGGTTTTCATTAGCAATTAGTGGTTACGCATTTTCGGGTACATGGCTTATAATTGAATTTTGTAGTGATAAATTTCTGATTTAAAATTAATTTGACTGCATTAATTTGATTGGCTATATAAGTTTTATTGGTGCAATTTGATTTGTCAAAGTGGTTAAGAGTCACCTTTCACCTTTTTTGTTTTTGGTTTAAGGCAATTTATTGTTTGCAGAATAAATAAATTAGCTAAAGTGAATGTACGAACTAAGTTTCCTGAATTAAAAGGAACTGAAATTAATTAAATAGAAGAGAGTAAACATTTCTGAGCGATAATTAATGATTTCTATGGTATGAGATTTTTAATATTCGACCATAATAAACCATAAGCGTGTTTAAAAAAGTGTAATTCCTGCCTGTATATTGTGACTGAGACAGAAGTCATTAAATATTTTTTCTCCATTTCCCTTTAAGTCTTGGCTTTGCGTGTTCGATGAGGTTTTTAATCTTAAGAGGTGTTGATAGTTTTATTAACTAAAGAATATTTTCGTGTTTCAGCGGAAAATCCATTGGCACGACATCATTAAATTAAATATCAAGTTTTACGCCCCCCCACCCCTTCTATCTATCTATTGGCAATTGTCATTAGGAATTGTGTTTAATAGTCTATATGTAATCTATTACAATTTTTATTGTTATCCTCCAGAGCCTTTAATAATAACTTTTCATTAAAATGAAATAATAAAACGCAATGTTTAGCAAAAAAAAAAAATTACGCACTTGTTTAAAGAGATTAAAAATTCTTTTTGTATTTCAAGTTAAACATACAATCTGCAACATGTCATAAACACCATAGTAATGCCTGTTGTAAATTAAAAATTCAAGCCAAGTTTGCAGTAGAATGAATGAAAATAATTTCATCGCTGTACTTTGTGTTGCCAAAAGTAAAACAATTTTCCATAAGTTTATTTTTCTATGTTCTACATTATAATTTAAGTTGCTTTAGCTTTTGCTTCATTATCATACGAATCTAATATTTGTCACTTCAATTCAATTTACGTAATGTTGTATTTCCGAGACTTGAACGTCTGATTTAATATGGGGCTTGTACACGCCAGAATACTATTTTATTTGGCTGCAGGTCATTCAGCAAGAAAAAAAAGAAGAAAAAAATTTCATCTTATGCTATTTTGACATAATTGACTGTCACTATAAGGCGTATGACATCAATCAAAATTAAAATGTGTCTCATCATTATCATTCCCATACAGCCAGTCAGTTAGTCAGTCAGTCAGTCAGTCAGTCAGTCCTTCAACCCTGGAAAATGTAGGCAAAAGAAAATTACGAAAATAAATGTTCATATTAAAAGTGAAATGGGAAAAAAATTTTGTAATAGATGAAAACGTGGATAGCAAAAGAAATCAGGGAATAATATAATAAAGCTGGATGATTAAGTCAAATTGAATTGTATTTCTTCAAGCAAGAAATGATGAAGCCAGAGAAATACGCATTCTTCATTATTTTCCACTTAAGTTTTGCTGTACAGCCATATTTATCAAATTGGAGTTTTCGTGTAGCCGGCAGGCAAGATAAAATGTCATTCGAGGGAATTTGTTGTGAATAGTCAATTTTTTTTTATACTTGTTTACTTCTAATGAAGTTGTAGACTCAATGAAATTATGTTAAAGATTAAATAGTGACACTTACTTTTATTATCCTTGTTCTTGCTTTATTATCTCGTATTGTCAGTTTTTCCCTTAAAATTATTTTAAACTATTGATTACGACAATTAACTGTGTGGATCAAAGAACTATTTAAGAGCTTTGCTGGTGCCATTGAATAAGGCTTATTTTCAAGAGATTTTTTTTAAATACTTATTATTTTTTAATACTTCTGGCTGTTCTATTATTGTTTACTAAAGTAAACGTGATTTTTCAGCATCCTTGAACAGGTAAATACTCACGCACGGCTTAGGCAATGAAACAGCCTAATATATTTTTTAACGTTCTAAGAAAAAGGTATGTTATAAATTTGTAGTGTATCTGTACAAACACACGTACATACCAAACGGCTGAAGGAGATTTTTTCAGAATGTATAAGAGGATTTTTAAAATTTCTAATTTCTGTTATTATTGATTCAAATTACAAAATGTGTGGAAATTACTTAAATTTTCAGATTCCATTCAGTTTAGCTCGAGAAGGTCACCTTTTGCCTTGACTTTGGCCTTTCAAGGGCCAAACAAATTTACTAAAGTATGACCTTAACTCGTACGAGAAGGGTTCATTTACCTTAAGAACGTCATAGCTTAAAAACTGGATTTAGAGTTGTGCTTAAACTGAAGCTTCAAACTTATTTTCTTGTTAAAAATTAAAGGGTGTTCTAAATCGAGCAACGAAATATGTTCAAATTCTAATTTAATATGCAGACAATTATATATAGACACTTGAAATTAAAACTGAAATCAAAAAAAAATAAAAATTTAAGGATATTCCATAATTTACCCCATGTTTTCACAACACGAACGGTAGACTTGAGTAAAAAATTTATATGGAAATTACTAATTGTTTTGAGTGATTTTCATACAAATTTTCTAGACGAATCACCTGCTTGGTTTGCAGGAACAGACGGTTAATGTTATTTTGACTATATAATTTTGAACCCTTTCTGTATCTTGGAAACCATAAAAGAAAAACTATTGAAATTTTCATAAAAGCTAAGACTAAACAAACCCAAAATTAACAAGTAAGAGTGCTATATTCGGCTGTGCCGAATCTTATATACCCTTTACCAACGTACGTACATATATATAGTATACAGACACGTACATACATATTTGTTTTGTGAAAAAATTTAAAATTTTTTAAAGTTTCCATCTTTGGAGCTATAATTTTCATTTTTAAAATTTCATACACCAAACTTTTCTTTCAGAAGCATAAAATATATTCAATTTATAAAGAAAAAGAAAAAAATTTTTAGACCTATTTAATTTTACATAACACAAAAAGTGTAAGTTTTCCAACCCTGGAGTCATAATTTTGGATTTTTCTGATTATTGATACCAATCTAGTTCTTTAAAAAATGCATAAAATATGTTAAGTGAAAAAAGCAAGAACGAAATAAGTAAAAACTTAGTTTCATTTAATTCCTTTAATATTAAAAAAAATCAGTTAAGTGCGACTTTGAATCGCGCACGAAAGGAAGGTTTTTTGCTTTTTTGAAGTTGTTTTCAGTTAAAACGATTTTTTCAGTTTTGTCGCTTTTTTCTCGTTTTGGCGATTTTGTCTGTTTTTGGAGGTTTTTTTCATTTTGGCGATTTTTTTCTGTTAAGCTTTTCTTCATTTTGGAGATTTTTCTCATTTTGACGATTTTTTCTGTTTTTTGGGTTTTTTCGCGATTTTTTTGGCGATTTTTTTGTTTTTTTTTTCGTTTTGGTGATTTTTTTTATTTTGGCGATTTTTTTTCATTTTGGCAATTTTTTTCTTTTTTTTATGTTTTATTTTTCGTTTTGGTGATTTTTTTCATTTTGGCGATTTTTTTTTCATTTTGGCGATTTTTTTTCATTTTGGCGATTTTTTTCTGTTTTTAATTTTTTTTTTCGTTTTGGCGATTTTTTTTCTTTTTTTGGCGATTTTTTTTCATTTTGGCGATTTTTTTCTGTTTTTTAGGTTTTTTTTCGTTTTGGCGATATTTTTCATTTTGGCGATTTTTTTCATTTTAGCAATTTTTTCGTTTTTTTGCGATTTATTTTAGTCTTAGAAATTTTCTTTTAATTTAGTGCTTTTTTTCATTTTGGCGATTTTTTTCTGTTTTTTGGGGTTTTTTTCGTTTTGGTGATTTTTTTTCATTTTGGCGATTTTTTTATCATTTTGGCGATTTTTTTCTGTTTTTTAGGTTTTTTTTTTCGTTTTGGTGATTTTTTTCATTTTGGCGATTTTTTTTTCATTTTGGCGATTTTCTTTCATTTTGGCGATTTTTGTTTTCATTTTAGCAATTTTTCCGTTTTTTTGCGATTTATTTTAGTCTTAGAAATTTTTTTTAATTTGGTGCTTTTTTTCGTTTTGGCGATTTTTTTTCTGTTATTTAGGCTTTTTCTTTTTTTTTGGCGATTTTTTTCATTTTGGCGATTTTTTTCTGTTTTTAAGGGGTTTTTTCGTTTTGGCGATTTTTTTTCATTTTGACGATTTTTTTCTGTTTTTTAGGGTTTTTTTTCGTTTTGGTGATTTTTTTTCATTTTGGCGATTTTTTTATCATTTTGGCGATTTTTTTGTTTTTTAGGTTTTTTTTTCGTTTTGGTGATTTTTTTCATTTTGGCGATTTTTTTTTCATTTTGGCGATTTTCTTTCATTTTGGCGATTTTTGTTTTCATTTTAGCAATTTTTCCGTTTTTTTGCGATTTATTTTAGTCTTAGAAATTTTTTTTAATTTGGTGCTTTTTTTCGTTTTGGCGATTTTTTTTCTGTTATTTAGGTTTTTTCTTTTTTTTTTGGCGATTTTTTTCATTTTGGCGATTTTTTTCTGTTTTTAAGGGGTTTTTTCGTTTTGGCGATTTTTTTTTCATTTTGACGATTTTTTTCTGTTTTTTAGGGTTTTTTTTCGTTTTGGTGATTTTTTCATTTTGGCGATTTTTTTTCATTTTGGCGATTTTTTTCTGTTTTTTAGGTTTTTTTTCGTTTTGGCGATTTTTTTTCATTTTAGCAATTTTTCCGTTTTTTGCGATTTATTTTAGTTTTAAAATTTTTTTTTAATTTGGTGCTTTTTTTCGTTTTGGCGATTTTTTTTTTCTGTTTTTGGCTTTTTTTCATTTTGGCGATTTTTTGTTTTTTGGGGTTTTTTTCGTTTTGGCGATTTTTTTCATTTTGGCGATTTTTTTTTTCATTTTGGCGATTTTTTCTGTTTTTTAGGGTTTTTTTCGTTTTGGTGATTTTTTTCATTATGGCGATTTTCATTTTGGCGATTTTCTTTCATTTTGGCGATTTTTGTTTTCATTTTAGCAATTTTTCCGTTTGTTTTTGCGATTTATTTTAGTCTTAGAATTTTTTTTTTAATTTGGTGCTTTTTTTCGTTTTGGCGATTTTTTCTTGTTTTTGGCGATTTTTTTCGGTTTGGCGATTTTATAATTTTTTATTTTTTCAGTCTTACCGTTTTTGAAAATTTCAAGAGTTTTGCTCTTACGGTTTCCAAGATACAGCAAATAGTCAAAATTACATAGTCAAAATTGCATTAACTGATGGAACACCCTTTAATTTAAATTTTTTTAAATTTTAGTGTTAATTTTTGTAGTCTGAATAAAAATACACTAACCTTACACATTTCAAGTGTATATACATACATACATACAATTGTATGTATATTACATGGGATTTTAACATTTTTCGTTGCTCGTTTTGGAACACCCTTTAATTTCCAATTCTCATGTATTTGTTGTTGTAGCGGCCAAAGGTCTACATACTGTGTCCAAATTTCAGGTCTGTAGCTCTTACGGTTCTCGAGAAAATACTAATATAGTTTTAGACATAGTTAATTTTACATAACACAAAAAGTTAAAGTTTTCCAACCCTGGAAACGTCTTTTTAATTTTTTTGTATTTTTTTAATTTAAAATTCCAATTTTAGTCGTACTGAAGTGTAAAATATGTACATTTATTAAAAAAAAATAAAAATTTGTTTTCGGGAGTTACTTTTATATGGCAAAATGAAGTTTAAGTTTTCCAGCTCTGCAATCGTCTGCCCGATTTTGCTGAATTTCAATACCAATCTATTTTGGAAAATTTCTGACACACCAGTCCAAGAACGAAGTCTCTAGCTCTTCTGGGAGCTTCGGAAAACCGATTTCACGTACAGACAGACGGACAGACGGACAGACGGACAGACGGACAGACGGACAGACGGACAGACGGACAGACGGACAGACGGACAGACGGACAGACGGACAGACGGACAGACGGACAGACGGACATCGCTTATTCGTCTTCCCTATGCATAAGGATCCAGAATATATATATTTTATGGATCGCTTATTGATATTATAGAAATTACAAACGGAATGACAAACCTATATATACCCTTTTACCATTTTTTTGGTAAAGGGTATAACAAATAGCAAAATGATAAATCGCCAAAAATTAAAAAAGCTTTAATATGAAAAATATCGCCAAAACTAAAATAATAGCTAAAATGTCAAAAAAAAAAACACCAAAAGTTGAAAAGTCGCCAAAAAAAAATAAAAAATTTGCCAAAAACCGAAAAAATCGACTAAACGAAAAAAAATAACCAAACGTAAATGTATAGTAAAAAAATAAATACAAAAATTCCAAAAACCAAAAAAATCTCCAAAACAAAAACAAAAGTTGATACAAAAAAACGCCAAATACGGAAAAAATTTCAAAAATTGGTGCGATACACAATCAGTTTTTATCAGTTCAGCTCACGAAAACAAGTTGTATGCGATTTTTCGTCCAAATATAATCCATTCATACTATAATGTTCACACAACAAAATTTCAGATTAAAATTTATGTAAAAAAGGTTAATTTAATCATATTTGGCAATGATTTTGCTTTCTTATGCATGTTTCACATTAATTCTACATGATTGACAATAATCGACAAAGAAAATTTTTTATTTTTAAGTAACTTTATATCATGTTGATTTAACATTTCACTTAAATGAAGAATCATTTATTTCGAGTTGGAATAACCCAAATTCACTAGTGAAATAACATGAATAACAATGTTGAGTCAAAGTTGTTTAAAGTTGAAACAACATGAATTTCATTTAGTTTGGCATCGTATTTAAATAATTTATTAACTTATTTACTAAATCCTAATTTACACTATGGAAGTCTTAATGCTAAGCTGATTAGTTTGTGGGAGTGAGAGAGAGACGAGAGGGAACAAAAAAAATTAATTTTCCCTTTGCCTCTCTTTCCCACAAAACTAATCAGCTTAGCAATAAGACTTACATAGTATAAATTAGGAATTAATGTGAGTTTTGGCACAGGCAACAGGAAATTAAGTGTAAGGCCCAGTTTGCATCTGTGTGCGATGTGTCCAAACCAGCGTAACCACTAATAACTAACGAAAATTTTTTTCATTCGGGCATGTATTTATTGATTTAAACAGTTTCATATCATGTTGGATTCTATTAAATTGTCTATTAGTTATGTATGAAACTGTTTAAGGTAATAAATACGTGTCTGAATCAAACCGTTTTGTGAATTAATCTCCTATTTTTAGCTGGTGAGGCCTATCTTGTTCTATGTCAATAAAAACTAAATTTTTATTACATATTTATCCCGACGTTTCGTGAATTTTATGTTCACTTCTTCAGGGGATGTGTCTATTTTATTAAAATTTAAAGAAATTAACATCAAAAGTGCTTAGAAAAAATATATACATAACAAGAATATTACCATTTTTCATTAGTAATTAGTGGTTACGCTTGTTTGAGCACATGTAAATTCGGCCTTAGTTTGCTTGACCGGCCAAAATTTGAACTCGAACTTGCCGCATGGTAGTAAACACGCTTACTACTGCAGCCATAAGAATCTTAATTATTATTTAGATACATATTAAATACATACCATAATATATAAAATTTTATTTATGCCCTAATTCAGTAAGAAGATTTAGGACGTTTTTGTTCGAAAATGCTTCTGAGTTCTTGTCTTTGAAGTCTCTGAATTATTTTCTTCAAAAATGGTTGTTGTCTTTGATAATGAAAAATATAAATATTATTGCCATGTTTTTAAAACATAAAAATTCAATTAAATTATTATACAATAGTTTGAAAAATATATGAAAAAATATGTGTTGGATATAATGTTTGGAACAAAATCATAAAGCAAATACACGAACCTTCTAGCATAGACAATAAATAATAATCGTTTTAAAGAATCAAAACTGCTTCTTTTTTTCGTCCATAGACAAGACGATACATTCGTCGAACAGAATTAGGGCATTAAACTTTATTTAATTGATAATTTAACATAAAATTTATTTGAAATGAAAGTTATAGTTAAAATGGACACAAAATGCGAATTCACTTTGGCTTGTCCTCAGGTGGCAAATTACAGCATTCGGTATCGTACAGATTTTAATTGTGTTTGTGTGAAAATTTTGATCGATATCGAATGCCATAATTTTCCACTAGGATTCAAATCTATGACCCTACGACTACAAGACTAGTACACTGCCTACTAGGCAGCAGTAGGAAAGTTTTGCTGGTAATACGAAATAAACAATAACTAGCAATAAAACAGGAACAATTCGCACAACTAAGCAGAGTATTTCAGCTATAAACAAAGGAAATAAATACCAACAAACTTAGGGAATATATTATTTCTTGTAACCCTGTCGGAAACTAATTCCCTAATTCAGTAAAAAGATTTAGGACGTTTTTGTTTGAAAATGCTTGTGAGTTCTTGTCTTTGAAGTCTATAAAATATTTTCTTCGAAAATGGTTCTTGTCTTTGATAATGTAAAATATAAATATTATTGCCATGTTTTTAAAACATAAAAATTCAATTAAATTTTTATACAATAGTTTGAAAAATATATGAGAAAAGATGTGTTTTATATAATGTGTAGAACAAAATCATAAAGCAAATACGCGAACCATCTAGCATAGACAATAAATAATAATCGTTTTAAAGAATCAAAACTTCTGTTTTTCGTCCATAGAGAAGACGATGCATTCGTCGAACAGAATTAGGGCATAAGTTAACTTTAAACTAACTTTCAACTAACTATTTCGCAGCTAGTGCTAGTGCCACTTGAATTACTTTCCAACAGAAACAAGTAACTATTTTAACATTGCGATGTCCTAAGTGGTGGTCAATTGTCTTATTCTGCATTACTTTTTAACCAACCTAAAGTTGATTTTATTTAAGTTGCCTGGTAGTCAGTAAATTTAAAAAATTTAAAATACTTTTAATATTTTTATTATTATTTATGTAATCTTTAAGAAGTTAGGCCATCAGCTCACTATTTAAAACAATAACAGCCAAATGCTTATATAAAATTTAAACGAGTTTCAAAATAGCTGAGAGTAAATTTATTGGCTCTCACCAAATCCGATTATGACACAACTTAAGAATTTATTTTGGGTCAATTCTGAATGACATTGTAGACTGACTAAAAGCTAGTCTCATAAAAGTTAACTATAAGTTGACTATTTTTGTAGTTAAACCTATGAGGATTCACAGAACAAAACGTGTTTTTTAAATTTTTTAGAAAATGTTTTTTTTTAAGCTAATTAATTTGACTAAGTTCTATTAACAAAAAGCTTATTTGCATAATATTTCTTCCCTTGTCATAGGAAAATTTGTTCTTTAAAAAATTGGTGCAGAACAAATCGAGCCTTTTTTCTTTTATTTTAACAAAACGTATTTTTTTTATAAAAACTTATTTTTGTTTGTAGTGATTTTTTTGATGCATGCATGTCGCTTAAGCGAGCGTGCGAGATCATGAGGCAAACAAAAAATCGGTAGTGCACATCTCTAATTACAACAGTAATTTTCGCGGAAAGTGTCATTTCGTATAAATATTTTTCTTTGCTTGATGAAATTTCTTAGGCCGGGCTTACATCTGTGTGTCAAGTGCCCAACGAAGCGTAACCACTATTACCAATCATGTTGTATTCTATAAAATTGTCTGTTAGTTATGTATGAAACTGTTTAACATGAAGTTTAACATGACTTGCAATCAACATTTTTGCATGGTGATTTTACATTGCTATTTATTTCTGTGTGTTTGAATTCTATTTCGAATAATTTTTATTCCTTAAAACTTAAATGCAAAGTGCTCGAGGAATATTGTAAACAATATAAATAGCTGTCATTTGTATGGATTTGTCATAGCTGGCTTTATCATTTTGCCAGCATTGCTAACCGGAAGTTGGCATTCCCTGGTTTCATAAACAAATTAGTTGACAAACGTTTACAGAAGGTTTTTTCTCCTTAAACAGTTCAATACTGCTGTCATTATTTTCTCTTCTGACAGCATAAGTACAATTTCTACTAATTGGCAAAAACAATACAAAACCAAATTGGCACAATCGTTCTTATTGTTCATGTTTGGTTTTTGATTTTCTCGGGAAGAATAACAATATAACATGAAAGAAAACGTTTTCTTTTACTTGTTTTCGTGCCCTGGCTTTAGATCTTTCGTGGTCATGGTAATATATTCTGATTGTTTTTACGATGACGTCATTGTTTGTTTGTATGTATGTAAAACTTTCTTAGTTACTCTGTTATTATTTTCTCATGGAAAACACATTTCTATAAAATTCCAGAAACGTTGGGTTATTATAATCAAACGTAGGCTGAGAATTGTCAAATATTGTCGGTTGACTTATTTACCCTTGTTATTTTAAGTGTATTAAAATTTAATAGCTTATTTAAAGAAAACAATTTTCTACATTGTTTTACACTTCCTTTCGGCGTCAAGTGCAAATAAAGAGAAATAAAAAAATAAAGTAATAGTAAAGAAGACAGCAAACCTATTTCTTCGGACAAACATAACATTAGGTCACTTTTTTTTTGTATGTGTCCATCCATCCATCACTCTCCTTTTCAAGTTTGTCGATAAATATTTTTCCTCTGCGTTCACTATGCACAAAAAAAAATTCAAGGACGTTTTTCACTTTCATTGTAATTTATTTGAGCTATTGTTTGAATCAATGTTCATCTGATTGCTTTTTTCTTGTAAGTGTTGGCCAGCAATGTAAACTTTCCTTCGTCTTTCTGATTGTTTTGTTATTATCTGCGTTGTTAAGAGTTTGCTCAAGGCAAGGATTTCAATTGTTTATGGAATGAAAATTTTTAGGACTGCTTTCTTTTTTTTCGATTATGTAATACATACATATACAATTTATGCTGTTCGTAATTGCAATTTTTGCTTTAATGTTTGAGTAGTGAGAAAAATTCATGTCAAAAGTTAGAATATTTTTTATTTTTTTGCAAAATAAACAAAATGTTCTTACATATGACCAAATTAATCTTAAGCAGGACTTTTTTGGTCCTGCCTGCAAAAGTGATGAAAAGCTTTAGAAGCTTATATATAACTTTGTCTCTGAATTTTTAATTTCACGCCTAAAAAGGGAGGAAGCCACTGGTTTTAATTAAGTTGCGTAAAAAACTATTTTCATTGCACTTCGACTTTTTGAGGTTAGTAGCATCTATTTTTACGATGAGGGATAAGTATGTGTGTGTATGTGCGTTCATGCTTTTGAACATGTTTGTGTGTGTGTGAACCTCTAGTAAATTAATAATAACTTAACTGTTGTAAGCACATTGGTCCCATTTAGATTTCGAAAAATAATTTTTAGAGTTTTCGGGGTTACAATTTTTGGAAAAATGCTTTAATTTTCAAATAAATTTTAAATAAAAACAAGAAAACAACATGAGCTGCCAGGTAATCTCTTATGAAAAAACAAAAAACAATTTTGCGGCTAACGAGAAAAACGTTGATTTTCACGAAACCTTTAGCGATATTTTAATGTGCCTTTCTTGCGAATGTTTTGCATTGACGTTTTGATTTTTTTTAAATTCTATACCAAGTATGTACATACATATGTATGTAGTATATTGTAGATGTTATTTATTTATACATACATACATACACATTATGTTATATTCTTAACTAACTTACTCATCAAGCATTAAACCAGCAAACTTCTACCTGATAGACAACCACTCTACCCAATATGCTAACAAGCAGCCTGAACAACCATTGAAATTATTGCGCAAACACACTTATACAAAAATGAAAAAGATCATGAAAAAAATTGTCTCTATGTCTATTTATAGAAACGAAATAACAAGACACCTCATAAAATCAAGAAGATTTCCTTATTAACAAAATCAATAAGATGCTTTACACATAATGATATAGGAACCTGTTAAAATCAAGAAAAAATCAATAAGATAGGCTAATAAAATCAAGAAGAAAACCTTTTTAAAAAAAAATCGAGAAGGCAACCTAATAAAATCAATAACAAATCCCTATAGTTTACAATTTATAAGAAAACCTAATAGTATCAAGAAGTTTTTCTCTATGGATTGTTTTTTTGGCGCCAAAAGTAACGAAAATTGAGTAAAAAAAGTTGTGAATAATAAGATTTCTTCTTGATTTAATGTGGTTTTCTTCTTGATAAAATTAATAAGATTAACCACATAAGAACAATAAGGAATCTCTATTAAAAAATCTTCCCTTCTTTCTGGTGGTATACCTCTTAGCCTAAAAACGGTTCCTAGAGAAAATATTCTTGATTCTATGAGGCAGTTTTTTCTCCGTTTACGAGTATGTGTAGTTCCTTATGTAGTTATTGCAATTAAAATAAATGACAACGTTTTTCTGATGAAATACATAAGTGTGTAGTAAAACTATTTGTATTCGTTCCATGGTATTTACATACATGTATTGTTTATTCTAATTTTCTATTACCTAAATGTACTTTTGCCAAACAACATTAAACTATTAATTCTTTCCAGATCACAGAACAAAATTTTCATTAGGATATTTATATAATAACCAGAAATTAGATAAATCAAATTAAAACAAGAACATTTTCTAAACTTAATATGCAAGATATATGTAACTACGAATGACTTTAGAGTCGTATAATGTGTTGTATAGTGTGTACGGTAGTTCATTTACATGCTTAAAAACACATACACAAATTTATATACATATATACATTATACACATGTATTCATGGTATTAGTTTTATTTTTAATCAGAATTTGAAAATACTATAATAGTTTATGCGAGAATTGTTTTAGAATAATTGGCCAACACATAACTAAAGGGTGATTTTTTAACTGCTTTCGAATTTGATTTAAAAAAAATAACAAATAAAATTTAGAGAAATGTATGAAATATATATTTGAGTCGATAGAACGCTCTATATAATTCAATGATTAAAGATGATTTCATATAAATATTGACCGCTGCTAGGTCTAAAATGGTTTATACGCTGGGTCCAATTCTGGCATACTCTCGCCAACATATCGGCTGGTATCTCACGAAGATATTCTTCAATATTGTCTTCCAGTGCGTCCATCGTTGCGGGGTTGTCTCTAGAGACTTGACCTTTAATGTACTCGCGCAATAAATAATCTAAAGGCGTTAAATCACACGATCTATACATCCAATTGACCGGTCCCAAACGTAAAATACATTGTTTACCGAATTTGCCTCTTAATGGGGTCATTCTTTGACGTGTTGTGTGATATCTGGCACCATCTTGCTAAAACCACATGTCAGCCTAGTCCAGCTCTTCCATTTTGGGCAAAATAAAAATAAATATAACAGAGGCGCAATTGCTCACGGGCACCAACAGTACTGGCGCATACAGCTGCGTTATTTTTCTCTACGAAATTTTGTCACAAGATTCCGAATAGCCGCCTCAGAAGGTTGCCCAAACTGACCATAAAATGGAAGACGTTTACGATACACTTTCTTAAATGAGCACAAATTTTGATAATAAAATTTAATCATCTGCAAGCGCTGTTCATTTGTTAATCGATTCATGGTTAAATTATAGAGCAAATTGAAATTGAAAACAAAACAGTAAAATAACTTGACATTCCTTTCCTGTTTACGCAAATTTCACTGCAATACTCCATGTATTTCAAGTAAACTGGTTTTTATGGTCCTTTCAACCTTCGAGATCTAACCTAAGTATCGGACGGCACGTTGACAACCCTCGTTGTTATATATTTATACGTATGTATAAATGTATTTGTTTTGTACATAAAATTGTGCTTTTCAAATGTAATCCTAAAACTAATTATTATTTTGGTTGGTTTTAGTCTCATACACATACACACATGCAGTTAATTTAATGCTTTTGTTCTTAGTTTGTATGTATGTTACAAACTTTAGCACTTTGAAATTACTTGCTTATAAATATTAAATGTCTTACAACTCTTATAATGTATACAATACTAGTATAAATATATTTAATACAAAATAAATTACTTGAGCAAATAGAAAATATATTTGTAAATGTGTGATGTGCTAGAATTTTCTTCTTAAAAAAATTATATTGTTCTAAGGAAAAATATGTTGAGAATATCACAAAAGCATGACAAAATTGTTATCCCTTTAAGTTATCATATACTTGTAAATAAAAAATTGGAATCGATTGTGATCGGAAAACTAAGGCTATCGCAGTTTTTCCAGCATATTTTTTAATTTAAATCAACTATATGTAAGGACATTTAAACATTTTGAATTTACAGCATTTAATAGGACACTGTGTGCAGCTCCATTAGGCATGCACATCCTGGAATTATATTAATACGTGTAACTTTTTTAAGCGCCATAGTTTTCTTGTTACTCTTGAAATCCCACTTGTGACACCTATTGTTAGGTTTTACCTATTAAAAACATTTATTTTTGATAAGCAATTAAGTATAAAGTCCTCAACGTACAAATATTTGCAAAAGAAAAAACTATATTTACTAAAAACTAATAATACCGTGTCAAATAATTCACAACTGAACACCACGATGTTAAGAAAACTTTTTTCATTGTGCTTTACACAATACTGACTCTCTGACTGACTTCAACTGACTGTTTACAACAGATTCTATTGTCAACAAACATGCACATACATACACACACACCAAGAGAACAAATTGTAATCCAAAATAATGATGTGATTGGAAGATAGTATTAAGAGAGTGTGGTATATACTAAAGGCTAATAAATCAGTCAAAGTTTAAACGCTGGTTTAGTTAAACTAAACTCAAATTTATATGTAGCTTAAGCTCAACAGGAGTAAATCAGTGAATCATACCTTATGTGTAGTTTAAAAAATAATATTGTGGCAGCACTAGAATAAATGACAAAACACAGCTGTTTGCAGCAGGCTATCAATTCTTTGTACAATCAAAAGGGAAAAAAACTTAAGAAAAATTAACTAAAGGTCGCTAAATTTTACTGAGAAAGGAATTATATTTATGCCTGGTGAAGTGGAATGGTATAAAATAAGAATATAGTGTAAGAAAACAAGTCGAAAATGATCTGAAGAAAAGGTAGAGGCATAAAAAAAATGTAAGTGCTCCTTTAATGCAAAACATATGGTCTGGAAGTAAAAAAACCAAATGGCCTGTGTTGGTAGTTTAAAGTTTAAACGCCCAATTTTATGCGTTTACAGATGGTTTAAATACTACATTGATTTATATAGTTTAAACACATTTTAAACCAAAAATAGAGATTAACTTCATTTATTTTATTAGCCCTTAGACATTTCGGATATTGCTAACATTCTTTTGGAAGCTTAAAGTTAAGAATAAATGCAGTGATAGCAAGGTTAACATCGTGGTATACCAGTATTTAATTATTTAACATTGTGTGTTTAAAATGCATTATGATTTGATAACAATTGTGGATACTGGATTTTTGAGCAAAATATACATCAAGATTCTTCTTTATACCCCTTTTTAGATATAACATTTAATACCTCCAACAAAATGAAAAGTCCATATCTTAACCCATACTTACAGTATGGATTTTGGTAATTTTTTTTCAAAAACTCTAAAAGTTGGGGAGATGAATAATATTGGAGGATACTCCTGAAAGCCATAATGAGCCATAGTCGAAAGTAATAACAGTAGAAAGTTATAACAGTAATAAGAAATAGGCTATTATAATATTCGACTATTAATCTCGAGGAGCACAGAAGTCTGCTCTGGTATTATTTTTCTCCCCTTGTTCTACAGTTTTTGAAAAAAAAAATTACCAAAATAATTAAAAACTTTTTTTAAATTGTTTTTTGTCGAAAAAAACGTAAAACGTATTAGTATTACTCATGTTTATTTGCCAAAACTTACTAAAAAGGAACATAAAACTTACATATGCTGAGTAAACATCTTTTGTTGTCATTTTCAAAATGCATGCAACGCTCTTCACATCATGTTTTTTATATGGAAAGCAGTCCCACACAACGAAAAACATAAGAAATGGCAAACATTGCCATTAGTACACACCATTGTGATGTCACAAAATGCCATTGTTTTTTGATACGCTGTCGTTATCGCTGTTGAAAGTATTGACAAGCTAAAAAAACAGATGTTACTTTAAAAGACACGATTTAGGCAATAAAAGCGAGAATTTAAATTGCCGTAGTTGTGTGCATTTTGAGAAACTAAATTCAAACTTACTTCACAATATTGAAATATAAAATATTTTAGCATTTAATAAGTTACCTTTAATAACAATTGAATTCATTGAAGGACTTAAACAAATTATTTAGCAATTGCAGTACCATTGTGCATATAAGCATCTGATGTCACAAGGCTGCAAAGGAGAGAATATAAATCATTAAATTTAATTGCAAAATTTGTTGCAAATAAATATACTATATATACAACTAATAATGAAATTATGTTCATATAAACTACAAACAATTATACTTTAATATATTATCAAATTACATTCCAAAATTAGGTTTATTTTGAAAGCAAGAGAAATTTCAATGTAGGCAATAATAAAAAAAAAAAAATACATCCTTAAATGAATTCTGTTAATTTCTGTATATATATTTATGAAATGGAATTTGTTGTAAAAACAAACAATATATTTTATATAAGCAAAAAAACATGAATTTCAAATAGAAAATATGAAAATATTTTATTATTATTTAATAATAATAATAATTTGTCACAATGTGAAATGTATGCAATTGTTAAGATGATGTACATATGGAAAAGTAATAAAGTATGAACTAAATTATTTAATGTATTCGCAAAAGTATGGTAAGGGTTGTATGTGGTATAACGTGGTTAAATGAATGCTAGAATATTTCACAGATAAAATAAAATTCTTTATGTTGCAATAGTTGCTTTATTTAGAAAGTCTTAACTGCATAAAAATACTTTAATATGAATACAACTTACATGAGTATACAAATACATACATATATATAATATATATCTATGTATGTACGTACGAGTATATGAGTTATAATTGTTATCAGAATATTTTACTTATTTTATTTAATACGATTTATTTTTATATGTATGTACGAAACAAACTTAAAATCCTTAGAGAATTTCTGCAGATATCAAAAGCAATTATTTCTCTGCATACAAAATACTTTTGTGACATGTTTTATTGTCGGATGTATGTACGATTGATTGTTTGTTAAAATTATTAAAAGAAGGCTTGTAATTTATTTTCATTTTATTAGCATATAAATTAACTTTTAATGTCAGCATTATTAACTTCAGTTTTGTTAAGAAAAAGATTGCAAAACAAAATAAAGATATTTATATAAGTTATAGCATAAAATTTATTAATATAAATGATAATTTAATTTCACATAAATTTTAATTACTAGAACAGCAAACTTCAAAAAGTACTTTTATGAACTTTTTTTATATCTAATATACATACAAACGTGTACACAGAGAAAACAGTGCCTACTAAATACCTCATAAAATAGAACAAAATTAATAAGAAATCTTATTAATTTCATAGAGAAAACCTTTTTGAAAAAATCAAGAAGAAATCTTGTAGTTTTTATGAGGTTATCTTAATGATTTTTTCAATAAAATAATAAAAAAAATTGCGTCTTTATTCTCTGTACTTATGTATTTTCATTTAAATTCTATAACATATACATACGTATGTATGTATGTAGTATGTTGTTGACGTTATTTATTTATACATACATACATACATACATACATACATACATGCACATTATGTTATATTCTTAACTAACTTATTTACCAAGTATTGAACCAACAAACTTCTACCTGATAGACAACCACTCTACCCAATATGCTAACAAGCAGCCTGAATAACCATTGAAATTATTGTGCAAACACGCTTATACAAAAATGAAAAAGATCATGAAAAAAATTTTATGTATGTCTATTTATAGAAACGAAATAACAAGACACCTCATAAAATCAAGAAGATTTCCTTATTAAAAAAATCAATAAGATGCTTTACACATAATGATATAGGAACCTACTAAAATCAAGAAAAAAAACTTATTGAAAAAATCAATAAGGCAACCTAATAAAATCAAGAAGAAAACGTTTTTAAAAAAATCCAGAAGGCAACCTAATAAAATCAATAAGAAATCCCTATAGTTGACAATTTATAGGAAAACCTAATATAATCAAGAAATTTTTCTCTATGGATTGTTTTTTTGGTGCCAAAAATAACGGAAATTGAGTAAAAAGTTGTGGTTTTCTTCTTGATAAAATTAATAAGATTTACCACATAAGAACAATAAGGAATCTCTATGAAAAAATCTTCGCTTCTTTCTGCTGGTATACCCCTTAGCCTAAAAACGATTCATAGAGAAAATCTTATTGATTCTATGAGACAAGTTTTTCTCTGTGTATTTATATATGAGTTGCTAAAAAGAGTTAACTTCTTCCCTTAGTTATTATTTTTCTTCTTATTACTTAAGAGGAGTATTTTATATTTGAAAGCATCAATGAAAGCGCTGAGTGTATCATAAAAAACTGTTTTCATTTCATTTGCAGTTTTTTTTTAATTTCGAAATATTGATATTCATTTTATACGTGTACCCTGGATTTAAGACTTTGTGGCTTAACGTTACAGAACTATAAAATGAAGTCATAAAATATATTCTTGGGATAATATTTAAGAAATAAAAAGAAAAACCAAACAATTCTTTTCATTTGGATTATAAAGGTATTTGAGGTATTATATTAAGCGTTTTGCATTCTTTTAAATTATAAGTTTATTTTAATGACTCTTAATTTTTGGGGAGAAAATTAAAACCTTTGAGCAAACTTGCGAGGATTAAAATTTTAATTATCTTCCTGGTGAAAACAAATTAAAAATTTATGTTTTTTTTTTTTAATATTAATAAAATAATAAGTGAAAGTGTTATATTGGGCTATGCTGAATCTTATGTTTATAATCAGACCTATTCAGCAAATTTACGACATGCCAAATCAGGATGATTTCAAAAACTTAATTTAAGCTAAATCATTGCTGTTGTAAGTTGCCCCAGAAAAATAGCCCAGCGGCGTTAAATCACAAGAACGAGGCGGCCAATTGACGTTGCCAAATCTAGAAATTACACGACCGGTGTTTCCCTTCTCATTTTCGAAAAAATACGGGCCGATGATGCAACCTGACCACAAACAATACAGTGAGCCTCGAACTAAGCGATTGTATTACGCACAGAGGTATCAGGCTCTTTCTAAGAGGCAAATTTGCTAGATACAGTAAAATGTTCACCATTTTGATAGTAAATTTTTTCAATTAAAATTCTTTGTTTGTAGTCTTCCATGTTTAAAATTTCCAAAACTGCTCAATTCTGTACAATTTATCATTTGACAGCCAATTTACTTTCTAAGGTCAAGTTTGCCCCTTTACGAAGCTGCCAGAAACCAAACTGATGTACTTAGTGTTGAACCAAAATAAATTGTAGGTATGCTGAAACTAAGCAAAATCAAAAAATATAGTTTCAGAGCTGGAAAATTTAAACTTTTCTTTTGCATGTAAAATTTACTTAGCTGAAACTAATTTTTTTCTTTGTTAATTAAATCTATTTTATATTTCAGTTTGAAGTAAGTTGGCATTAAGAACCAAACAAAATAAGAATACTGTTCCAGGGTTGGAAAATTGGAACTATTTTTATACATAAAAATAGTCAATTAAAACAAATTTTTTCTTTTTATCTACAAATTAAACATATTTTATATATCAGAAAGAAATTGCATTGGCCTCGGAAATCCGAAAAGTCTAAACTAATGTTTTCAGATTGAAAAATTTTACACTCTTTTGGTTTATATAAGTAATTAGGTTAAATTATTTTTTGCGTTTTTGTAGAGTTTGATAACAAAAATTAGAAAAATAAAAAATATAGCTCCAGATATTTTATACATTTTAACTATTTTTGGTAACAAAGTGTTTTTTCCTAAATTTTTTATGTGTGACCTTCTCCGAGAAAAGGGACCTAGTGTGTGAAAATGAAGTTTTGAGAAAAACGCATTTAAAAAATAAAATTTTAATGTTTTTTTTTTAATTTTAATCGATTTTGACACACTAGGTCCCTTTTCTCGGAGAAGGTCACATATAAGAAATATTTTTTTGTGGAGATAAAAGGAGAAAAAATCATTTAAACTCAAGCTATTTATACTAAATATATTTCTCCCCTACACCTTCCATTTGCAAACAAAATATAATTTCATTCAATGAAATTAAAATTCTAGTTTAAAACGCATGAACGCATTCAGCAAATTAATTAAGCCAATTATTTTTATTTGTTCATAAGATATTAAAAATTGAATGTAAAAAAAATAAAATAAATAAAAATATAATTAACTAGTAAATCTCAAGTCTCAAGTTTTTTAGTTGTTCATAAAATATTAAAATTAAAAAACAAAAACATTTTTAATTTAATTTTTTTTAGCTTTTATGAATCTTATTGAAATATATTTATATGTGTGTATGTAAACATGGTAATACTCATATTTTTAGGAGAACGAGAAAAAAATATTTGATAATAGTGACTGCCGACAGGAATTTAAAAACAAATTTTATCTCAGCGGTCAACGAACGATAAAATCATGTTAAAAATTTATAATACTCGTAGTTGTTTGTTGTTTTTCTGCACTAAAATTGAATTTGCTCATAACTCTTCAGTATTGAAAACTTTCAAACAAATAACTACAATTCTGATTTAAAAAAATGTTAAATAAATTTTTTTCTATATCATGAATATGTAGAACATTAAATTACAATATAAATTGCTTGAATAAAATAAAAAAACTGAAAAACTTTATTGCATTTATATTTATTTTAGTTGGAAAATCAAATTAACAAAAAATAAAAACATAAAGTATGTACTTGTAAGTAAATTCAAAAAAATAAAAACTTTATTAAATAAAATAGAATTAAAATCGATATTAGAATATTGGCTACAAGAATATGTATGCAAAGTGGTATTAAATAAAAAAAAACATTTGCTTAGTTCACAACAATTTGTATCGTCTATTTTGTATCACATACATTTTTTGTTTAGTTGTTTGTGAACAGCCCAGCCATTGTGTATTGTATCGCATTACATCTTGTATTGTAGGAATAAAGAAGAACAATATACATACATACAAATACTATCTGAAGGCATATGGGTATTTCCACAGGAATGTCAACTTTTTGTAGCGTGCGACAACAAGAAAATATGCTTGTTATTTCAAAGAAAACTTAAACTTTCTTTACTTCTTTATGCATTTGTGTAGGCCGTCAGCAGTTCTACGTTAGGTAAAATTTTAAGAAAAATCGAGTGAAGTTGTTCAGAAATACAAGGTTAAGTGCCTGCTGTCGCACGCGACAAAAAGTTGAATTTCTCGGAGAAATGCCCATATACATTTACTCTCTCAGTATGGTATCAAATACGGCTTTTTCAAAACATATCAAATAAAAATGTAAAAGTGTATATCATATTTATATGAAAATTACCAATAACAAATTTTATACTATTATTATATTATTTAATATTAGAACACACTCGTTACAATGATACAAAAGGTTTTGTGAATATAGCAATTTATTTAAATTTTTCACTCTGTTCTAGTTGATAGTAAGTCAATGCTGCAATAAAAACTCTTTTATGTGTATTAATATCTTAATATAGTATTGCAAAATCTCAACGAATATACAAAATGGGTTTAAGGTCCATTAAAATAATTTCTAGACCTCCAAAATATGTATCTTAAGAAGGGATTGCATTTTGTTTGTGCTGTCTTATTTGCAGTATTTCTTATGCTTAAGCAAACATCATATAAAATATGTTTCATAAATTATTTTTAATATATTACAATTAAAAATTTAAATTGTTTAATTTCATTTCAGTTTCCGCTTCGACAAGCCTAATGAGTAAACATGAACCCATGTTTATATCCCGCTCTGAAACATTTAAGTTTGTGGCTGGAGATACAATTGTTTTACCGTGTGAAGTTGCGAATACCGGTAAGTAAATGTTAAATTTTATTAGTTCATATACGCTGTTGCGAAATAATTGCGGATCAATAAGTCCGTGACTTTTCGAACTTCCCTCGTAGTTATATGAAATGAAACACTGTTCCCATCAAGTACCACATGTTAATAGACTAATGGCAAATTCGGAGCAAGTGTCGTCATTTACTTTGTGTTTAACAGCTGTTCAAAACATACAACCTCGTGTATTTTTCTAAAAATGGAAAAAAGTGAATTTCGAGTGCGCATTAAACATTATTTTTTGCGAATAAAAAACATCAATCAAACCAAGCAAAGGCTCTATAAATACTATGGGACTCTGCACCATCGATTTCAATGGTAAAAAAATTTTTTTACTGAGTTTCGTCGTGGTACAAGTACAAATGACGCTGAACGTTACATATATGTATATATATATATATATATATATATATATATATATATATATATATATATATATAGATTTGTTAGATTCTTTTTAAAATTGTGATATTGCAAAATTAAACGTCAAAAACTACTTATTTGTTAATGTTTCTTATGTTAATGTTTCTGACAGTAACTTCATGGCTATTTATTTTATGGAGTAAAGAAAAACACGATAATTATAATTTTTGCAATGAAAAATCAGCAAAATACAGATAAATCTGCAAATCTGGCAACAGTACCCTTCAGTCTAGTAATCTGTTCAAAATTTCTCTCGAAATGTTGACATAATCCATATAAAAAATGTTGTAAAAATTGTACTCTGTTTTATCTCATGAAAAATGTATGAAATGTATCTGGCAACTTTTTCCTGTGTAATAATAGGTTTGTTCGTTTACTAAAGTTTTTTACGAACTTGTAATAATTGTTACAGGAAAGTGTTCATTAATACAAAAAATTTGCAAGGAGAGAGCGTCAAAAGAGAGAAAATAATTGAGAGATAAATGATTACTAGTAAAAATTTTACTCCAAGAATGTGTAGCCTGTCTTATCAGCCACCCTGTATCATAAAAAAATTATTTGTAAAAGTAAATAAGGAACTCTATATTAAAACAATTTTACTCAATAATAATAAATTCACTTGTTTGTTGTTTAGTTACTTTTAATATTTAAATTTTCATAAATGTTGCCTTTACGAGGCATTAGAATATTAAAAACAATTGTAAACTTTTTTTAAATGTTTCAGAATTTTTATTTTTTACAATTTTAAACCGAAAAACTGCTAAAGATTATTTTAAAACTAAAACATAGTTAAAAAAAACTTTAATTCCTCTTTATGATTTGTTTTAATACCTGCATAAAATCGTTATGCGAGCAAATAATCTCATAAATGTTTAAATTTTCCAAAGTTATAGCTGATTTTATGTATTTCGTGTTAATACCAAAAAGAAAAAAGAAAAGTAAGTTACATATTTAAATTAAAACGTACTTTTATTGTGTGTATTAAAATAACGATTTTAATCATTTTCTGTTTTTATGATAAAACATTTCCGAGAAATTTTATGAATTACACGTTCCTAATAACTTTTTTTTTATATGCTCTTGATTTTATAGGAATAAAATTTACAACACAACAGCCAATAAATTCACTGTGCATTAACATTTACTTGTGCATAAAGTTTTTATTAAGACTTTTATTATTTTTAAAAGTGGGGGGGGGGGGGAGGGGAGTAGGAGTAGTTGTGAGCTTTGAGTAAAATCATGTTAAATAGTTATAGTGTATTAGTTAGGAAGATAGTTTTATTTAATAAAAAATTTTATATAAATTAAAAGTAATACATTTGTGTTGCACACCTATACATATACACTGAAAAAATTTCTCCAATGAACTGTTTTAATTAAATAAAAAATATACAAAAAATTAATTAAACTATTCACTTGGATGAATTAAAATTTTGTTTAAAATAACCTAAACACATATCTGAGTCAAGAGGTTTTTCATTAGTATTTAGTATGGCAAAAATTTGGCCGCATACGACAGTATCTTAGTAATAAAAAATAGCATGAAGTTTTATAGTAATTGCCCCTTAAATGATTTCGCAATAATGCATTGGCAATGATGCAATTAACCGGTTAAATAATTTATTCAATACCCGGTTTGCTGATTTTTTTATGCAATCCCATGCTTCTTAAAATTAATTTGCTAGATAAATCAATCAGAGGGAGTTGCATCAAGTGGCAAATACTGTATTAAATACTATTGTCAGAGTTATTGTTTAATAAATACTGAGTGCAGTCAACTAATGTAATAATAACCAAAATTCATAGCAAATGTGAACAAAACAATTTTGTTTATCTAAGAAATGGATTGTTGTATGCGTCACTCATTTACCCTTATTGCAGTTGTCAACATCGACTTCACATTAATTCAATACCAATTGGGGATTTTCTACTCGTTATCGCAAACAACTGGCTACTATTAACAAACTCGTGCTAATTTCTGGAACTTAGGTAACGGAAATAGATTGTCAATAGCACAAAATTGTTCCCATGAGCCACTACACAAGGCGCCATTTTTATACCCTTCACCAAAAATTATAAAGATATATATGGGCATTTCTCCGAGAAATTCCACTTTTTTGTTTTTTGTCGTGCGACAGCAAGCAATTAGCCTTGTGTTTCTGAAAAACGTGACTCGATTTTCCTTAATATTGTACCTAAAGTGGACCTGATGACGTCTTACACAAATATATAAGAAAAGGTAAAAAAAGTTTCGTTATCTTTGATAAAACAAGCATATGATCTTGGTGTCGCACGCTAAAAAAAAAGTTGGCATACCTGTGGAAATGCCTATACAAATTTTTGTCATTTGTGTGTAATTAACAATTTTTTATTAGTATGCAACACATTAAGTATATATGTATATTATGACTCCTTCTGAATAGGGAAGACGAATACGCAATGTCCGTTTCTCCGTCCGTCCGTCTGTCTGTAGGTGAAATCAGTTTTCCGGAGCTCCCAGTAAAGCTAGCGACTTCGGTTTTGAACTGCTGTGTCAAAAATGGTCCAAAATATATTGATATTGGAAATCAGCAAAATGAAAATGAGAATTTCAGAGCTGGAAAATTGACACTTTTTTTTGCCATATAAAAGTAACAAGCTAAAACTAATTTTGTTTTTTTTTTGTTAAATAAAACTATTTTATATTTCAATCGAAATTAAATTGGTATTAAGAATTTAAAAAAATCAAAAACGCGATTCCAGGGTTGGACAACTGGATAAAAGTAGCCTACTAAAACTAATTTTTTTGTTTTTCTCTATAAATTAAACATATTTCTTAATTAAGAGAGAAAACGATTGGTATAAGAAATAAAACAAATATAAATGATGATTTCGGGGTTGGAAATTTTAATTTTTCTTGTAATATAAAATAAACTAAGTCAAATTATTTTTTTCTTTTCCTTTAGAGATTTAATATAATTGATGGTGTAGGAAAAAAGATCGCTGTAAAAAATTAAAAATATAAAAAACACATCTCCAGAGCTGGAAACTTAAACTTTTTATGGTATGTGAAAGTAACTGATTATAACTAATTTTTTTCTCAGAAACGAATAACCTAGTGTTAAAAATCAGACAAATTAAAAATATGTTTCCAGGGTTAGAAAATTTGTTTTTTCTTTTGTAAAAAAGGATCTAAATACGAGTAAAATTAGTTCGTTTTTTTTTGTTTACCTTAACACATTTTATATATGTGACCTTCTCTTTCACTAGTGTGTGAAAATGAAGTTTTGAGAAAAACGCATTTAAGAAATAAAATTTGTAATGTTTTTCGCATTTTTATCGATTTGGACACACACCCGTTTTTTGACACACGAGGTCCCTTTTCTCGGAGAAGGTCACTTATTATAAATTTTTTTTATGATAAACCAATTTAACCATAAGCATGGTCACACATTAGTCTTATAAAGCTTAGTGATATATTGGATATTATGCACAAATGTAGGTGAGATATTAGTTTAGCTTCCTTGCAGATGTTTTAAAATATAAATTTGTTTTACTACCACTATGGATCGTTGTTTAATTCACGTCCGGATCAATATAGTAAAGGCTGGAAAAATCGTTAACTTATGTATAAATATATATGCAGATTCAATTTGCTTTAGATGTTGGTTAATAAATTGTTATTAGAAAGTGCTGATCTCGTTAAGAGCCCTCTCTAATTAATTTCTCCCCATTCATTTTAAACAGGGAAAATATGAATAATGTAAAAATATTTTAACACAAATTACAGAATAAAATATTCAACTATTGCTTATATCTAAAATGAAATCTTTGAATCAAATTCTTTAGTCGAAAAGTAGTCATAGCTCACTAAGTTTAGGCACAGCCGAGTATACCGCTCTTACTTGCTTATTATTGTATGGACGTGATGTCGTTGTTGACAATTGGAATAAGAGTAGTTATCTAGTGAAAATTACTCGTATTAAGCATTTTCAAATCAAAATAAATTGTTTAAAGGAATTTTGTTTCTCGAAGCAGAGATAATCACAAATATTTATATAATTCATGCTTCAAGAAAAAAGCATTTGACATGAACATGATTTAATACTAAAATTATCAATGTTCAACGAGAATTGAAATATGGAATTAAGCTCTTTCTTATGTAGCCACAGAGAAGAAATTACACAATTTGTTACATTTTTATTAGAAAAAAAACTGTTGCTTCCTCAAATTATTTTCTACCTCTTAGCATTAAATTGTATAGCTTAAATAGCCAACGTTCGTTAGCGGTAGAAATAAATATTAAAAAAAAAGCTTTCAATTATATTTTTTATGGTTTACGACCGGCATGAAATATTTTAGATTTTTCGTTCCTTTTTTTTTTTTTTTGTTTTTTGCTTGGAAAACGGAAACGTTTAATGGCATAAAAGAGATGAAAACAAAAATCTTTCTACTTATTTTGGGGTCATAAGGAAACATAAAATTATGATTTTGGAGTACGTGCAGTTTTATTGTCGATTTATGATTGTGTGTGTGTGCGTGTTTGTGTTTCTACAGTGCATGTGTATGTGTTTTTATTATCAGGTTTAAAAAATTTATAGGATTAATACATTTTATTTTATTGACTGCTTAGTTGCAAATTATCGTAAGCGACAAAACACAAATCTTGGGTAAAACTTTATTTCGTTTTATATTCTGAGAAAATTGAAATTTCTTAAAAGAATCGTGTAAGCAATATCATTTAAGAAACTATGTCGCTCATTTACTCAAACAACGTCATAACTCAAAAAAACACAATGTTGCCAGAAACCAAGTTTATCATTTTCAATTTACATACAACTTAATGGAGAAAGAAAATTTTATTTTTCTCCCAAGATTTGAGATTTGTTTCATACAAATGAAAATGAAAATGAAAATGAGGATTAATTTTGCTTCATTAACTCAAAAAATGTTTTTTTTTATTTATTACATTCTTTTAGTAAATAAGCGATGTGACCTTAAATTTCTATGTACTTACTGAAAATAATTCTTTAAATTTAATAAACATTAAGTTAAGTTTATTCTCTTTGCCACCCACAGTGGTCCTAAATATCAATTTAGCCGTAACAAAGTGTTTTTTTTTTTTGATATTTCAAAATTAAATTTTTTGTCCATATTGCATAAGAGCATACATTTAGGTCTGTTAATAGCTAGAGTAGCTTGGTTTCGTTATTTCTAAAATACAATTAATAGCGCAAGGGAAATAATTGTGAAAAAATAATAAAAAAGAATATAAATAATTTTTTTATGTAATTAATACAGGGTGTCTGGTGCAAAATTTATATCTAGAAATACGATTATTTCAAAAATCAATAGTTAAAAGGTGCGGAAGGAGGGTGGCGCCGTTGGAATTATCGATTGTGCGGATTTTTTAGTCACGATGTCGCAGTGGCCGAGTGAGCATCGCGCGTTCGCTGTGGGGACATTTTTTAAGAGACAATTTTGTTCAAAGTTCGGTATTCGGCGAATTCGTGATGGATCGAGTGTCAATTTAATTCCTTCGTGGGTGCAGAGATTTCGCGCGACTGCTTCGGCTATGAATGTCCCACAGGCAGGGACGAGTCGATCTTCAAGGACTCCCGAAAACATTCAACTGGAACATCCGCGACTTTCAATAGGCGAAAGAGCAGCCTCACTGGGACTTCCAAGAGCGAGAATTCATGAAATCTAAGAAAAGGATCTGACGTTCCATCCTTTTAAAATTTAAATCGTTCAAGAACTGAAAGATTTTTTTTTTGATTTACGAAAAAAAATTTTGTGAAACGGTGTTGGAGCCTTTTCGCACTGTAAATCCCATTTTTTGGAGCAACGAGCCTGATTTTCACTTAAACGATCAAAAAGCAAAACTGCCGTTACTGGTCTCCAAGAACCCATAACCCTCCATTTAAATATCAAAAACCATTGGATTGCCCCAGGATAATTGTGGTGTGCCTTATCCACGCATGAGCTAATTGGACCATTTTTTTTCGAAAATTCTCGAGGCCAGGCGACGAATTTCAACGGTAAAAATTATCGACTTATGATTACGGAATTCTTTTTGCCAAACCTGCGAGCTCATTTATCATACTCTTCATATACGTGGTTTCAACAGCATGGGGAGACTAAACACACAGCCAGAGCTTCGATGAATTTGCTTCGGGAAAATTTCCTCCAAAAACTGATCAGTCGCTTTGGGGACTGATCCCATGGCCACCGAAGTCGCCCGATTTAACTACCATGAATTTTTTTATGGGCTTATCTCAAAGAGAGTGTTTACATTGACAATCCCCAATCTCTTGTGGCCTTAAAGGAAATTATTCGTCGGGAAATCAGCTCACTTGAACCCAGTTTACTGTAGCGTGTGGCGCAGAACACAAGGCTCCGTTTTGAAGAGTGTGTTCAACTCGACGCATGACATACTGTTTAAAAAATAAAATCCGCATTTCCATTCTAACATTGAATGCTCTTAATAAAACTGTGTGTTAATTATTACGTTTTTAAGTTTAAAAATATAAATCTGCTACTGAAATAATTCAGTACTAGTGCGTACTTAATTTTTGAAAGTAAAAATTTTCAATATTGTGCTAAATAAATTCTTACTAAAATTCGTGCATGCAGGGTTCCGTAAAACTGCTTTTGCTTACTGCCTCAAAAAGTTACTTTGCAACTTTAATAAGACTTTGAAAAGATGAGGTTTCCAGATTTGCTTGGAAAAAAACTCGTTCTAAACAATTTTTATTGGAACAAAACATACTTTGATATGTAAATTACGTAACTTTAAAGCTGTTCTGAGATTTAATTAAATTCATTTTATCCTGTCAGGATATAAATCAGATTATAGTTTAGTTCTCGCTGTCTATTGAAATTTATATCTACAACAATTTGTTTCATTATATTAAATTACACTAACCAGAATGTAATAATATATGAAAGAATATTTTAAGTAATTACTTTTAAATTACAAATTGCTTACGGATATTACAATTTTCACACACACACACACACACACACACACACACACACACACAACACTTTAAATATTTTGCCCATTTATTTGTGTCTTGTCCTGCAAACAATTATCTTTTGTCTGTAATAACACAAATTGTAATAGAATATGAGCTTGTGCAAGTTAATTCAGGTATGAATTCCTAACACACTTTTTCATGCATATGAAATTTACATCTTTGAAAGGACCAACATGCATGCATACATACATACATACATACATACATATATTAAATTAAATTAAATGTTTTATGGTGTCCAATGTTGTTTTATCACAGGATATTTCTTTGTTTACATTTAATATATATTTTATTTCCTAAATAAATATAATAAATAAATGAAAATTTATGGCAAAATTTTGGAAAATAATATTTACAATTTAGTTCATAATAATATGGCATAATAAAATTCTGGAATATAAGAATATGCGACTGACCAATAAATTTGAATTTAATAAATCTGTTTTTTTTTTTTAATTTATAAACATAAACTGGCCTAATTTTTTAAACGAAGGACTAAAACATATGTTGATGCATAAATTTCATTAGAATTAAAAGACCAAGAAACGAAACTTAAACCACTTTGCTAATAAAATATTAACAGTCTAATTTATAAAAATTATTAGAGGGTGGCGTTGGCTGAAGTAGTTAGCACGTTGACTACAAAACCGAAGGTCCTGGGTTCGAGCCCGGTCTCCGACAGTGATTAAAAATAACAATAACACGCATTTTTCTAATGTGCATTAGTGTCCTTTGTAACAGTTGTTGTAGAAAAAGTTTCATTGAAGCAAGCATATAAGGCACTGGTCACTAAAACTACACCGGCTTCAGCAGAGGCCACCCCTTTCGTCGGTATTGTGTAGAAAAATCATCGGCGAAGTAAAACAACCAATGAAATGGCTACTAAGCACAGCTTCAAAATTTAATACGCCTTATTTGACACCAGAGGCGCTGCAACACCGCATTATTAAAAAAGTGTGCAAAAAAGCAGAGTTGTACAAGAGTAAAGTTTTCCTCTATCTCTTCCTTTACCACCTGTCCTCACTATCCCTTCGCTATCACCCACTCACTATATTCTCTTCAACTAACAGGTAGCACAAAGGGATAATTGTATTGGACCCAAGTGAGCTGGACTCTACAATTCACCTTTCTTAACAGCAGCATGCTAACCGAACCTAACCTAAAAATTACTAGAGCCCTCTAAAGGGAGTATAAAACATATTTTCATTAAAAAATTTTTAATTAAGACTTTATAAAGCCTTAATAATTTTTATAAATAAGGCTATAATTGTATAGAAAGAATCAATGCAATTGTATGATATAATTCTTATTTTAAGAACAAAGTTTTAAGAAGTCAATCTAAATGTACATACATATCTATTTTAATTCACTCAACTGTAAATTTTAAATATTTAAACTAGCATTTTCCTAAATATATTAAATAACCGGAAATTAAAAGAAAAATTCTTTAAGTTTATGCTATTTCTTGTAAAGTATACATTTACACATGTTAACTTATTGTTCTTGACTTATGGAGGTTTACATATACTGAGTATATACTTATATATATGTGTGTACGTGTGTGTGAATACATGTTCTTATGAGTGCTTGAGTACGCAAGTTTAAGTACATAACGGATACGGAAACAATTTTTTTAACAACATATTATATACATATATAGTAAAAAGCTCTTATTTTTTTTTTTCTAGCTCTCGGTATGATTACCAAATACAGGTGACTCTCGCTAGTTTCATAAGACAAACAAAAATTGAAAAAAATATGTATTACTGAGAAATCAAATTAAAAAGACTGGAAGTAAAGTTGCTGATTTTTAATTAAAAAGGCCCTGATACATACTGTTCAGTAGTAAATCCATATACTTTATCAGTAATTTGTAACAAATATCCTTTTCATTAAAACTTTTTTTTTAATCGTCTGAAACTTTAGTCTCTTATATAAAAATATCAAGGTTCTGTGGCATATGACACCGGTAAGTTAAAAATTAAAATAGTGTCAATTCATTAGATGAAAATATGAACTAGACCAACCAGTTCGCTTTTTAGATTTTTATATAATATAACTAATCTGTTAAGTTACCTTGGCTTGTTTGCGAAAACACTCAGAATATGCGGCAGTACTTCAACCTGCCACCCTCATAATAGTCAACTAGAAGACAATTGGTGTTAAAAATTGAAAAAGGGGATCATTCTAAAGTCGTCTGCGTTTCTTGGAGATGCCAGGAAAAATATCACATTTCTCAGACATACACAGAGAAAAACCTGCCTCACAGAATTAATAAGATTTTCTCTATGAAACGTTTTTAGGCTAAGGGGTATCCCAGAAGAAAGAAGCGAAGGTTTTTTCATAGAGATTCCTTATTAATTTTATGTGGTAAATCTTATTTTTTTATCATTTTCAATTTTGGTACCAAAAAAACAATCCATAGAGAAAAACTTTTTGATTCTATTAGGTTTTCTTATAAATTATTCTATTAGGCATTTCTTATTGATTTTATTAGGTTGCCTTATTGATTTTTATAAAAAGGGTTTCTTCTTGATTTTAGTGGGTTCCTATATCATTATGTGTAAAGTATCTTATTGATTTTTTTAATAAGAAAATCTTCTTAATTTTATGAGGTCTATTGTTATTTCATATCTTAAATAGACATAGAGACAATTTTTTTCATGATCTTTTTCATGTTTGCATGTTTGCACAATAATTTCAATTGTTATTCAGGCTGCTTGTTAGAATATTGGTTAGAGTGCTTGTCTATCAGTCAGAAGTTTGCTGGTTCAATACTTGGTGAGTAAGTTAGTTAAGAATAAAACATAATGTGTATGTATGTATGTATGTATGTATAAATAAATAACATCTACAATGTATTACATACATACTTACGTATGTATATGGTATAGAATTTATATGAAAATACATAAGTACAGAGAATAAAGACACAATTTTTTTTATTAGGTCGCCTAATAAAAACAAGAAGAAAACCTTGTTGAAAAACTCAATAAGATAACCTAATAAAAACTTGAAGATTTCTTTTTGATTTTTTCAAAAAGGTTTTCCTTATTAAATTAATAAGATTTCCTTTTTGAAAAAAACCATAAAGATGTCTTATTAATTTTGTTTTATTTTATGAGGTATTTATTAGGCTCTTTTTTTCTGTGTATATATGCAAATGAAAAATATAAAAAGGAAACTTAAACCGGCAAAAATATATTTATTTTAGTTTAATTTATAAATTTATTAAAGACGAAAGCACCGCTGGCAATACTGCTGCCAGGCGTTCAAACTACTTCCAAGTTTAATGTTTTTATCGCATTTTTGTTTTGGCAAACGCTATCCTGTTCATTAAAATATTAATTATTTCTTAAAAATTCATTGAAAATAAAATTTGAAGGGTTAGATAATCCCTGTGCCCATTTCACTGTTGCTAATGCAGATCATCAGGGAAGGTTAGGTTAGGTTAGCAGGCTGCTGGTAAAGAAGGGTGAAATTTAGAGTCCAGCTCACTTGGGTCCAATACAATTATCCCTTTGTGCTACTTGTTAGTTGAAGAGAAGATATTGAGAGGGTGATATGAAAAGGATAGTGAGGACAGGTGGTAAAGAAATAGATAGAGGACAACTATTTTACAACTCTGCTTTTTTACAACTCTGCTTTGCAGCGCTTCTGGTGTCAAATAAGGCGTATTAACTTTTGAAGCTGTTTTTAGTAGCTATTTTATTGGTTATTTTACTTTGACGATGATTTTGCTACACAATACCGACGAAGGAGGGCGCTCTGATGTTAGATAGGATTATCATCCGCTGAAGCCGGTGTAGTTTCAGTGACCTGTACCTTATATGCATGCTTCACGGAAACTTTTTCCACAACAACTGATACAAAGGACAGTAGTGCACATTAGGAAAATGCGTGATGTTATTATTTAATGATTGTCGGAGATTGGGCTCGAACCCAGGACTTTCGGTTTTTTAGTCAACGCGCTAACTATTTCAGCCAATGCCACCCTCATCGGGGAACTTTTACCTCAAAAATTTCTTAGAACAACTAGAGATATTATGTCAAAACGATCCTTTGAATAAATTATAAGCTCAACCAATGCTATAGTTGAAACAAAAACTCATTAACTCAGCTAAAATTTTTAATTGTATAACAGTCTACCGGGAATCTCATAAAATGCTTTTTTGGTCATTCAATTTGAATGCAGTTTGATTGATGATTTTATAGATTACGTGAACATGTTGCCAAATAACCAAAGAATCGATTATTTTGGTCTCACGTCTTATTAAAATCATTAAATTGGTAACAATATGGAAGAGATTCCACCCCAAAAATGCTCAATTCCAAACCCGATTAAATTTTTCTGTAAGCGAAAGATGCTTATATTAGTCGTAGAAGATATCATATGAGATGCGTGTAGAGATTATCTAACGAGACTTTCATAAAGCATTTCCGGAATCGCATGTGCAAAGTATCATACAACTCATGAAATGTCCAGCCGTGTAGTTTTTATCTGATTCCCAAAGTGAGTCGCAAAAGGCTAATTCGCTAATATTTCGACAAAACGTATAATGTTTAGAAGGCTTTTCATTTTCTGACTGTTGCTCTCATATTTATTACTTGCGGTAATTACAACATAATTTTTAATTAAATTTTTTTTAATATTTTTAATATTAGCTTTTTCTTAGTTTTAGTGTTTAGTTTTAAGCAAAACCACTTCACCTTTTAGTAGTTAGAGCACCGACTATAAAGCAAATGACAGAGCATAACAATGAGTACTTAAAACAATAACAAATACTTATAATTAAAAATAGTTTTAGTTTTAGTAAATGGGTTTAGTCATACTTGTAACAAAAACAATTCGCACGCTCACATATATATTATCTCAAACAAGTAGAAGTTTAACTGATTTCAATATTCAAGAGTATCTCTACAAAAACTTTAAATACGCTTCAAATAAAAATTAAAAATGCATGTGCTTTTATCAACCCCATTATTTCTCTCTTCTCTGCAGTCATACTATGCTTATACTGAGGCTATGAATACTTAATCGGACAAATAAAAATATACGCATGATACTCGGGATATTTATTCGTTACTCGCCACTGTAAACATTTGGCTATGTAAAATGGAATGGAAAATGTGTGGGTGTGTGTGTGTGTGTGGCTGTTTAAAAACATGCGTAAAATACCACTGTATATACGCATGTATAGCCGACTAATAGTATGATTGTGGGTCATACAATCTACAGATTTTAGTAATAGTTATAGTGAATTTTAGTTATTATTTTTCAAACTTCATTTATTTCTGTATTTATGATTTGATTAAAGTAAAGTTTGTACCGGGTTGTAAGCCAAATTACATGTGATAATTATTAATGAACAAATAACAGCAAAGTTGATTGTAAATATTCTGACAATACTTAGTAGAACGGAACAACTAGCTGTTTTCGAAGGGCACTACACCTTCATCATCAGCGTTCTTTGTTGTTTGGTCCACTTTGTGTGGTATCAGTTGGTGTAGATTTCTGCTTAATATACTCAGCCGTTATTGCAAATGAAATATGTGAATTGTTTTGATTCGTCGTATTACAATTGGGCATTTTAATTAATGTTGTGCAGCAAAGCGAAAATAACAATAGGAATAAAGTACTCAATGGATTCTTTTCTACACTTTATAAGGATAATCAGCTGCCTGTCAAAATTATCGACAGTACACTGTATTTATATTTATATATACATATATATGTGTGTATGTATGTATCTCTTCTGTAACATTCTTGTATTACCGGAAATTTTTTACATGTGTATATTCACATTTATCTACGTGTAACACGTAACTGTTTAGTATTAATTTTTGTTATTCTGTTTGCGTTTGAATTCAAGGAAATGAGTTTCAGAATAAAATAAATAAAATGTAAGGAATATTTGAAATATGTACATGCTACTATCACTTTTTTTTCAAACTATTGTAAGCATCTATAAATAAAAGCGCTAAGGCTGTAAGCCAAACACACTGCAGATGGGAGGGAAATAATGGAAGTTAAAGCTTTAGAGAGCGATTTATGTTTAAGAATTTAAGTACATATTAGCTATATTCATACACACTCATATTAAACATTTATTGAAAAATAAAATACGGGCTTAGAGTTAAAATTAAACAATTTGAAAAATCAATTTAAAGTATTTTGAACATATCTACATATATGTAAGTACGAAGGATGTCCACTAAAATTTATGAAAATCTTCATGTTTCGGCTTCTTATCTTAATTTAAGAAATGCAATATATACAGACAAAGACAATTATCTGAACAATTTTCGAAATTGTTTATACAACTTGCACGAATCCGTAAAAGAAGTTGAACTAACTAATGTGAAGCAGTTAAAAACAATCTGATATAATATTTGTTATAGCATATTTCACTAATCGCAACAATTTGCACTAACATCAAATTAACAACTTGAATTGGTTATATTAACTGTTAATGTGTGTATGTAAATAATAAGGAAAAAAACTTTTTTTATAGTAAAATCCACAACGAAGATTGGTTAGCTTAACCTTTCTTTTAATCTTATATGTATGCTTTTCAACTGGAGGTATTTTGCTTCATCTTATAACATAGTATATTTTACTTAATTTATAAAGAAAAAGGAAAAATTAGTATTAGTGGATTACTTTTATTTAGCAGAAAAAAAATTTAAGGTTTTCCAACCCTGGAAACGCCTTTTTTATTTTTAGATTTTTTTTATTTTTATTTTTAGTACAAATTTAATTCGTACTGAAATATAAAATAAGTTTATTTATCAAAAATAAAGCAAAAATTAGTTTAACTAATTACTTTTATATGGCAAAATAAAGTTTAAGTTTTCCAGCTCTGAAACCGTTTGCTGGATTTTGCTAATTTTCAATACCATTCTATTTTGGACAATTTCTGACACACCAGTATAAAAATGAAGTCCCTAGCTTTTCTGGGAGCTTCGGGAAACCGATTTCACCTGCAGACAGACGAACAGACGGACAGACGGACAGACGTACATCGCTTATTCGTTTTCCCTAGGCATAAGGATCCAGAATATATATACTTTATGGGTCGCTTATTAATATTGTGGAAATTACGTACGGAATATCAAACCTATATATACCCTTAACAATTTGTTGGTGAAGGGTATATAATATTGAGAAAAGTGTATTAATAGTATTGGTCAAAAGTTGTCACGTGAAAGAAGGCGTGAGCTTAAGTGATAAATTTGTTTTTTGTTAGACTCAAGAAAATTATTTTAAATGGTTCCGCCTTTTGGCTGTAATTAGGTATGACCCCAAAAATAGGTAAAATGTCCTATAGTGCACTATTAGAAATTTCGTCCATAGCTTAAATGCATTAATAGAGCTTTAAAAAATATTTCAAAAACTCTGTTTTTTTGAAAAAGTTAATTATTGGCAACTTTAAATTGAGTTAGAAACCAACTTTGTTTTGAAATTTTGTGTAAGCTTTTGTAATATGACACACTGGTACTAGGCAAAGAAATGTCATAAGTCACTGTGAAATCTATAACAAGCGCCAAATCCCTGTACATATATTTTTTTTTGTAAATTTCAGCATTTAAACTTTTATCTCATTTCAATTGCCAAGGATATTATTTTTTTAAATAAAAATTCATAATATTTAATATTTTTATTGAATAATTTGAAAAAACTGCTTCATATTTTATTGCAAAAGTTTCGCAGAAGCTGTTAATCAATCTGTTGCAATGATGCATATTAAAAAGAAGGCGTATTAAAAAATAATTTTCCGGATTTATTGGTAAACATAGTAAAGCAATTTTAAAGTTATTTATTCAGCTCCAGAAAATAGTCTAGACTCTTGCTTTACATGCACGTTCCATCAGGCATAAACTACATCTATGTACGTACTTACAAATATAAATGAATTTCTTGTTATTATTCCTATACATTTTTTATTAGTATATTCCGATTTTTGTTTTTTTTTTTCTCATAAGATATTTACGGAAAATTTATTGCATTTCCTAAAGGCCAATAACATACATTACCCACAAATATGGTAGTTTTCTACAGATAAATTACTTTGTGGTTGAAGCCTTTAAACAATATAAACACACATAAATGGACAAACTTGAGTATGCGGTGCACAAGTCCTAGTTACTACCAGCACACTTACAACAAATACCTTTTGCCGTTGTCGAGAGGCAGATACTTATGTATGTATGTGTGGGGAAGTGTGGGGAAGTATGGGAAAGTGTGTTTGTGTGTGTTTGCATTGGAGCTTTCACAATTTCTTCATCTCTGAAAATATTGCATTTTGTGTAGGCTACTCATTAAAACCACAACGTGCTACATGCATGAAGTGAAGATAGTGAAAAATGTTTCAACACAAAGGCAAACAAATACACACATTCACAAGTACACACACACACACACACACACGTATATATACTATTGAACATTGCCGGCTTGTATTTAGGATAGATTCTAGCATTAAACCACAAATAGTTCAAGTATATAAAAATGTTGATAATATTTTGTAAAATTGTTTTGCTTGGCAAAAATGTTGAGGCGAAAATCCAAGGGATTAAAATTGAAAAATTAGAAGAAAAATAAGAAAAAGGAAGAAAAAAATAACAGAGATATGTAAGCTGTAAAGAAGAAAAGAAATTTATAATGAAAAGTTTTACATAAACTTTTAACATGAATCTTATGTCAAATATTTAAATTTAATTTGTTGTTGGGAAATACTCGTATATATAAAAGTTTATATTACTTGTGGAATCAGTTCTAATGGATGAGATAAAATATGCAACAGTATGAAGAAGATTAAGTGCCAGATAAAAATAGTCTTATGTAAACATGTTTGAGGAATGGATAATTTAGTAAGACAGCATACGTTATAATAAATGCATTGCACATAGATAAGTTTGTGCACATAGATACATATGTATGTACATATGTATGTATGTTTGCGATATGAAATTTACAGAATTTTAATAACTTTCTACTAAATATCTTCCATGTTAACAAACAAACTTAATGTTAAAGCTATATTGTTGCTTTAAGATTTATTTAGTTGGTAAAGTAAATTACGGCATTTCATATCAAAGGATATTTCAAAAAATTTCAATGGAGTCTAATGCTGTATTCTCACCTATTGATTGAAAACAAACTTTTTACCCGAAATTTTTTTATATGTCCTTTGACGTTTCTCTTCTTGAGAGAGCGAGAAAATAAGAGCACTGATTTTGCTCGGAACACTTACAGCTTGAATTAGTCTTGACAAAATTGAACTGTGCTGCCAGCTTTTAATTATTTACTAACTTTTCAGCCAAAGTTGAACTAATCTGCCACATAATATTACATGTGGCATTACAATAAATGCAGAGATTGTGACGATGTATTCAAAGAAATAATAGATGTTGAATAAATTAACTTTTTTTGTCGAATAATTTTATTTAAAAAAAAATTGCATCTATATTTGACGCCACACTAACCGCTCATGAATGTTTATTGTGGCGGATTTTGATCAGATTTGTATCAATTGTTGTAGTAAAGTTCAAGCAATGAAGGCATAGACACAGGTCACTGAACTATACTAACATCAGCGGATACTAATCCTAATGTAACAACAGAGCACCCTCCTTCGTTGGTATTGTATAGCAGAACGATCGGCAAAGTAAAATGACCAATAAAATGGCTACTAAGCACAGCTTTAAAAATTTAATACGCCTCCTTGACACCAGAGGCGCTGCAACCCTGCATTATTAAAAAAATTGCAAAAAGCGGAGTTGTCAAATAATGAAGCTTTCTTTTATCTGTTCCTTCACCACCTGTCTTCTCTATCACTATACGCCGAAAGAATTTTGCTTTACAAGTCCAATGAAACAATTTCATTAAGATTTTTTCATAAATCTACTGATAACTTCACAAATCCAATGAAAATTTCATGAATACTGTGAAAGAATTTCATTGGAATTGCTTCGTTGGTATTTTGGTTTCGTAAGAATATTTTATTGGATTTATGACAACAATGTTTTCTAAGGGCCTAATTCATAAAAAATATTTTGATTTTATAAAAGGTTTATTAATCAAATTTCCATAGAAAATTTGTTTCATAAACAGAAATATTTTTTATGAATAAGGCAGTAAGTATTAAGAAACCCCTTTATATTGAAGTTATTTCATCCTTTTCATGAAATTATTTTATTGTTTCGATGAAGTTATAGCACTGCATTAATTACACTGTTAAATAAATTTGATGAAGTTTTCAATAAAATAATTTTGACGAAACTGGTTTCATTAATCCAACGAAGTCTGACATTGGTGGAATTTTAATGAATTTTTCATTAGATTAATGTCGAAATTCATAGAATTTAGGCCGAAAATTCTTTCAGTGTACCTTTCGTAAAGAAGATAACACCTAATAATAGTAGTAGACATTCATTGCCTGAATGTTACTTCTTTATCAGAAAAAAAAACAGAATCCGTCTTATTTAAAGAGTGACACAAGTTTAAATCATAATAAAACAAGGAAATATATTTTTAATATCAATGAAACGGGCTTTATTGGAAAGAAGATTTTAAAGAATTAATGTTTAAATATGATTCCTGGCATGCGGCCACCACGGCTGGCGCGTAGAAGGCATAATCTGGAACACCAATTTTCAATAACTTTTCGCAGCATTTGCGGCCGTATTTGGCCGATAACCCTTCGAATGTTGGTTTCCAGGTTTTCAATTGTTTTTGGTTTATCGGCTCAGACAAGTGATTTAACATTACCTCAAAGAAAATAATTAAATGAGGTTAAATAACACGATCTTGGTGGCCAATTAATGGGGCCATTACGTAAAATTATTTTTTCATCAAAAGTTTCTTTGAGTACATAAATTGTAGCGCCCGCTGTGTGGCATGTAGCTTCGTCCTGTTGGAACCACATATCAGTAATATTAATGCCACGTAATTGAGGTACGAAAAAATTTCGAATCATGTTCCTATACCGTTCGCCATTGACAGTAACATTCCGATTATCAACGTTTTTTAAGACATATGGGCCAATGACTCCGTCAGCCCGTAAAGCGCACCAAACAGTAATTTTCTGTGGATGTAATGGTATTTCGACAAAAGCTTGTGAATTTTCCTCACTCCAAATGCGATAGTTCAGCTTTCCATTTTAGTTTTTACAAAAAAAAATTTTATGCCATCGATCCCACTGTGCGCTGGTAGAGGTATATGTTTATACCCTTCACCAAAAATGGTAAGAATATATGTATGTTGTAATTTCCTCAACAGCCATATGGGAACCCATAAAGTATATATGTATATTCTGGCTGCTTATGTTTGGGACACTTGAATAAGCAATGTTCATACGTCCTTTCGTCTGTCCGTGTGTCTGTAAGTAAAATCATTTGTCTGAAGCTCCCAAAAAACTCTAAATTTTGTTATTCAGCTAGAGTATCAGGATTCTTTTTATCTCGATCGGTATTGAAAATAAACGAAATAAATAATTGAAATGAAATTGAAAATGAACGAAATAATAATTGGTTCCCAAATCACCATGAATGTATTTTAAACCAAGGCTGGAAAGTGGAATTTATTTTTTGCTTATACATTTTTTTCAAAAAGTACATTTGTGACTCACAAAATACTGAAGCTATTTTTTTCTTAAATAATTAAATATATTTTATGTATCAGAAATATATTTACTCAAGCGTGGTATTTCCTTTAAAACTTTTTAATCTTTAATTGAGACATTTTTAATCTTTTTGTAAATTTGTGCATATAAATTTGTTAACGAACAAAGCTATTAATAATAATTTCAAATGTTAAGACCTTTTGGAAACTTCCTTATTGATAATCCGAAATGGACATGTATGTAAGAAACTTTTTCACAAAATGTGGCATGAACTTCCTTGAACTAGTTTTAGTATACATATGGGCATTTCCACAGGAATGTCAACTTTTTGTAGCGTGCGACATTAAGCATATATAATTGTTTTTTCAAAGAAGGCTGTCATCAGGTCTACGTTAGGTAAAATTTTAAGAAAAATCGAGTCACGTTGTTCAGAAATACAAGGTTAATTGCTTGCTGTCGCACGCGACAAAAAAGTGGAATTTCTCGGAGAAATGCCCATATACACAAATATTTCTTGCCTTGTGAAGGTTATATAAGATTCAGCGCAGCCTTTTATAGTACTTCTACTCGTTATATGGTCTCTTCTGCAAGAATCATCCATTATGGCGTTTTCTTGTCTAGAAAAAATGTTACATATATTGCAATTTTTTTTTGTAGGGAATTTATTAGAAATAATTGTATCAACCCGACCGAGTGTAAATTTTTACTTTAAACAACGCTGAATTAAAATTTCTTAATAAAAAGTTAATAAATATTAAACTTTTTGTAGGAAAGAAAACGGCATAACAGTATATAAAAATAAAATTTTTTAAACTTTTCATTTGATGTTGTTGTTTTTTTTTTAAACGAAGTTTTTCCAAATAATTAAAAAACAACAATTTTTTTATGTTTTAAACTTTATTGCTGTTGCTTAAAACCATTTTTCGTATGCATTATAAATTAAGTTTCATTCGTTTCATGATGGATTTTTTTTTCAAATAAATTATAAAATGTGCTAAAAATAAATACAAATATTATTAATTCCAATTACTAACGTAAGCTTCAAAAGTAGTAAAAAAAAATGCTAAAAACTCAATTTATTTCAAAGTATAAAAAAAATCCAATTAATATTAAAATCTTATTAAAATTTGAATTTATATGAAAAAAAAAGAAAAATTATGACACTATACAAAAGTAAGTGCGAAAAATGTTGTTGCTGATGATAATAACAATATAAACTCGTATGTTTTAATGATGTCGATGACGGTTAACAAGCGCAAATATAAAATTTATTCCCAGCGTCTAATAGCAATTAAATTTATTTCAAGAACTCTCAATTTCCTTTATGAACGTGATTTATTATACGCAAATAATGGTGGTATATCCTGCCCACACTCAACACAAAAGCACTTTTAAATATTGGATTTGATTGGTGTGCATGTAAATGTTTTAAACGTATTTACATACATAAGTTCATATATACTATGCGGATGACAGGCAAAGGTGAAAGAAGGCATTTCCTCTGTGGGTTTTTATGATTATTTAAGCAGATGCTGATGTAAGAGTGCTCAATAATTAATAAAAAATTAATATGCTTATGACGCTGTTTGAAGTTCAATAACATAATACGAATTAAATTCAATTCTTTATAAACACTTTCTCAATCAGCGTTGCCAAAACCTAAGGCGCATTTTAAACAATAAAATCATGCAAATTTTAATTTTTATCACGACTGTCGATATGGATTTAAAAATGAAAATTTTTGCTTACGACTATAGAATTTCTTCATTAGTTCAATACAGAAGTATAGAAATATGCGGATCTTTCACCTGCCGGATCTTTTATCTGCTTAAGTAGGTAGCACTTTGACTACAAAACCGAAAATCCTGGATTCGAATCGTTTCTCACAGTCATTAAATAAACATATTACGCATTTCTCTGATGTGTATCAGTATCCTTTTGTATCAGTTGTTGTAGGAAAATTCAAGTGATGAATGCATAGACACTGGTCACTGGACTACTCCTGCATCAGTGGATAATAATCTTAATACATCAGAGCGGTCTCTTCTTTCGGTATTGTGTAGCAGAATCTGGCTACCACACACAGCTTTAAAAATTTAATACGCCTCATTGACACCAGAGGCGCTGCAACACTGCCACCAATCTTCTCTATAACTATCGCTTTCCGTAAGAAGGTAGCACCTACTAGTAGTAGGCATTCATTAACTTCTCTTTCCAAAAAAAATAGTACAGCCGAGTTTTCGAAATCGTAAGCATTTTCTTACTTATGTTTCGTTTATAAGCAATAACGTTTAAGAGTTGGTTATTATAAAATATTATTTAGTTTTTGCCCAATTAATTTTGAATCAAAAAAGTATTTTTCCTATAGCCCAAGGCAGATTAAATAAAATTTAATGATCAAACAGAATAAGTCCGCAACTTCAGGAAAAATCGCTGTCAAATTAACAGAGCCCATAATAAAATATACGGCAGTAACTTTAAATGCTCTCTAATATTTGTTTTATTTTCTTTTATGCTTATTTTTCTTGGTAGTTTTGTTAAAAAATTTTATTTATTTGTCAAAATAAAATAAATTCTAGCTATCGACTGCTTTGTCCCACTTTACACCAGTCAAGTCTTATTGATAAACTTATAACTTTTTCTTCTTTGAACTATATATGCTTTTTTTAAATTACGAATGAGAAAGCAAAACGTATCGACAGTACATGAAGCTAAGTACCCATTTCTTTTCCCCTCGTCTCTCTCGCCTATAAAGTAGCAAACTTTAAAATAAGAATCTCTTTGTCTGAACACTGACTTTCTGAGGTTAGTTTTTTTTGTCATTTTGGAAAATATGTTTATTCCGTAACTCTGATCTTAATCTTTAAAAGTTCATCCGAAAGTTCGAAAATTGCTTACGAAAGAGAAATTAAAAAACAATTCAATAAGATAAATATTTTATTAAAAAAATTCTAAGAAAACAAATTTAAAAATAAAAAAAATAATAAAAAATTGTGAAAAGTGCTAAGTCCTTGTCCATACAGTGAAACATTTGCAGCGAAACATTTCTCATTTCTCTTTCGAAACTGCATTCGTGTTCACACTGTGAAGTTTTTGTTTTGCAGCTTCATACATTTTCTCATATATTTCTCACGAGTATGAGACAAGAATGACGTACTCAACAAGAACTTCGTGAAAGCTTTGAAGCAAAAGTTTTGAAGCAAATGTTGCAAGTTGTGGACGAGGACTCATCGTTGCACATTTTGTTAGTGGTAGCTGACATGGAGAAATTTTTTCAACTTTATGTGAATAATTTTTGTTATTATTAGGTTAAACAATTTCTATTTTTGACATTTTGGATAAACTGCTGTAAATGAAGAGATGGTAAAATTGAGCTTTCATTACAAAAAAGCTTTCAACAAATTGAAATAAGATGAATCAAAAGAATTCACATATGCCATTTGCAACAATGCCTGAGTATATAAAGCAGAAATTTACATCAACTGACACCACACACAGTGGACCAAACACCACAGAACGTTGATGATGAAGGTGTAGTGGCCTTCGAAAACAGCTAGTTGTTTCGTTCTACTGAGTGTTTGTTAGAATATTTACAATTAACTTTGGTGTTATTTGTTCATTAGTAATTATCACATGTAATTTGGCTAACAAAGCAATACGAAACTTTAGGCTGATCAAATTATAAATATAGAAACAAATAAAGTTCGAAGAATAATAATTAAAATTAACTAAGAACCATGTTGTTTTTTTTATTGTTGTATTTTTTCATGATTTTTGTAATCCTCATATTACTTGGAAATGAATGACCCTTGCTATAACCAAAAGCATATAGAAAACTTGATTGACTTTATTAAATTTAAAATTAGTTTTTATTGCAAATTTATTATAAGGCTTCATTATGGATGCCCACCAAACTGTAGTTGGATTGCTAGTTGCCAAAACAGTATTACGGCTGGCAAATTGCAATTAACAGCTGTTAAGGCAAAGAGGTGAACAAATTACAATTATTAAAGAATCAGCATAAAATCAAAGGAAAAGCTTTAAGGCTTAAATAGTAATTGTTAGCTAAAAATATATTTGAAGCAATAACGCTCATACCAAAGGCGGTAATTCTAAAGTATTTAAATAAGTCCTATACGGCCATCTAACAGAAGCTACATTGTGTAACTTCTTCTCTTCATTGTGAAATAATTCCGCAGAAATACAAGTAATCATCTTTGTGATGAGTAATTTATTAATCACTTAAAAATTTGCTTAGCACTTACACAGAGAAAAAACTGCCTAATAGAATCAAGAAGATTTTCTCTATGAAACGTTTTTAGGCTAAGGGGTACCCCAGCAAAAAGAAGCGAAAATTTTTTCATAGAGATTCCTTATTAATTTTATGTGGTAAATCTTATTAATTTTATCAAGAAGAAAACCACATAGGATCAAGAAGAAATCTTATTATTCACAACTTTTTTTTACTCAATTTCCGTTATTTTTGGCAACAAAAAAAAGTCCATAGATAAAAACTTCTTGATTCTATTAGGTTTTCTTATAAATTGCAAGCTATAGGGATTTCTTATTGATTTTATTAGGTTGCCTTATTGATTTTTTAAAAAGGTTTTCTTCTTGATTTTATTAGGCTATCTTATTGATTTTTTCAATAAGGTTTTCTTCTTGATTTTATTAGGTTCCTATATGATTATGTGTAAAGCATCTTATTAATTTTTTTAATAAGGAAATCTTCTTGATTGTATGAAGTGTCTTGTTATTTCATATCTAAAAATAAACATAGGTACAATTTTTTTCATGATCTTTATCATTTTTATATAAGAATGTTTGAACAATAATTTTAATGGTTATTCAGACTGCTTGTTAGCATATTGGTTGGAGTGCTTGTCTATCAGTCAGAAGTTTGCTGGTTCAATACTTGGTATATACAAATAAATAACATCTACAATATACTACATACATACATACATATGTATATGGTATAGAATTTAAATGAAATAAGTACAGAGAATAAAGACACAATTTTTTTTTTTAGGTCGCCTAATAAAAACAAAATGAAAACCCCTTATTGAAATAATCAATAAGATAGCTTAATAAAAACTATAAGATTTCTTCTTGTTTTTTTTCAAAAAGGTTTTGCTCATGAAATTAATAAGATTTCCTTATTGAAAAAACCCATAGAGATATCTTGTTAATTTTGTTCTATTTAATGAGGTATTTATTAGGCACTCTCTATGTACATTTCTTAGACATATCTTAAAATATATTTTAAAGCTTTGTTTACAAAGTTATTTAAAAACAATCTGACTTACGACCCTTTTCACAATGTACAAATAAAAGCTAAGAGGGACTTTAAGGGCAAGTTTTGTATAAACAACTTGCAGTTAAAGTTCAAGTTAACTCTTAATCATACAGTATAAAAAGGGACGTTAATGGTATTTTCCACAACTTTTTGACAACTGGATACAAAATACCGATATTAGTTTCAGTTGCGCTGTCAGTTAATACGGCAACTAAATTAATGGCATCCATAATCAAGTCAGACATTTTATGATATTTTGATTTTTAGATAAATTTGCTTGATTAAAAAGAATCTCTATACGCAATGTATATAATTTAGTGAATAGAAAGAGATCATTAATTGTATCAAAATCAATTAGAAATCACTGTAACTATATTTACATAATATTTTTTCAAAGTGAAGATAATACTGCCTTCCCTAACTACAAACACTTAAAAATTGTTGATTAATGACTCTTTAAATAGAAATCAAATGAGAACATTATTAAATCATGCACAATCTTATATCAAGTGCTCTTCATTAAAATTTACACAGACGTGTTAACATTTACACTTACATAAATTCATACCAACTCACTCAACGTCAGTGCAAACACGTTTACCCCTATACATTGCTTACATCTGTACATACGCACAAGCATTTACCCGCATACTTATGTACTCGTACATCCAAGTTTACAATGTGTACCCACTTATCCGACAAACAATTCATTCACATTGATTGTCTGCAGGAACAATATAATAATAATTTTCAGCACTCAGCAACAGCCGCAATTATAAGTGTCAACAGCACACTCTTATATTTACTGTACAATGTTGTTATTTGGCATAGATAACATTACATTTGTACATACAGACCATACATACACACATGTATTTACAAACACATACATACATATCTAAATGTGTATGTATGTATGTTGGTATAAAAACAATTTTTAAAAGATATACTAATAAAACATTACACGCAAATATCGTATATTTATGCAAATGTTGTCAATAAACATTATCATGAGTAAAATAAATGGAAAAAAAAACTCAACGTTTGCTGAAGGGGATTCTGGTTTAGTTAACCAAAATTTACAAGAAAAACACGCACTTTATCAACCAACTAGAAATGACATCAAATAGTGGCTGTTTTTATTCCCATATTACATTTATTTATAGTGATTAAACTGTCAGACTATTATTTTTAGATCTGTTAACTCTATTATCATTTATTTATGTTCAAATTCAAATTTGCATTAAATATGAATTAGCTCACGGCAGAACAACATTTGTAAATTGTGCAAATTTATTACGAAAATTGTTCGGCAATTCTGATATATTTTACTTTAAAATTTTCTGCAATAATAAAACTAGTTTTTGATCCATGCGATCCATGCTAAAATTACCAATGAGTTATTTCTTAAGAAAATACGATATTTTTCATGATCTAAAAAATTAAACACTTTAGTAAGACGCCCGAATTGGTTGAAATAAAGTATTGTATGTTATTGATTTTGGGCTGGTTGGAAGGTGATATTGTGCACATATTTGATTCTAAACAGTTGAGAAGTGATATCTGGTGGTGAAAGAAGAGACAGGTTAGAGATTCATTCTTTAACAACTCTGCTTTTTTGCACGCTTCTAATAATGTATTTTTGCAGAACCTCTGGTGTTAATGAGGAGTATTATATTTTTGAAACTGTGCTTAGCAGCCATTTTATTGAATATTTCACAATACCGACGAAGGAGGGCGCTCTGGTGTAACATTAGGATTAGTATCCGCTGAAGCCAGTGTAGTTCAGTGACCAATGTCTATGCTTTCATCAATACAACTTTCCTACAACAAAAGATACAAAGTGATACTAATGCAGGTCAGAAAAATGCATGGTGTTGTTATTTTAATGACTGTCCGAGACTGGGCTCGAATACTGGACCGTCGGTTTTGTAGTCAACATGCTTACTAAATACTTCAACCAACTCCACCCTCATTCATGTGAAGTTTTCAAGATATCGACTAATGAGAGATACATAAATAATAAATTTAACGGCTGTTTCTACATTTTACATTTAAAAGCTAACAGGGACTTTAACGGCAAGTTCTGTATGCAGAACTGCCAGTTAAAGTTCACGTTAACTGTGAAAAGCAACATAAATCTAATAAATCGAAGTACATGAACAGAAGGTTTACAATGTGAACGCAAAATTTCAACGAAATTTCTAGAATTTGAACGCCTTAATTTTAATTTTTAATTTGAGCTTTAGGGACTTAGCTTTGTACCTCACTGTCAAAATTTCCGGGTTTAATTTTTTTTTTCAATTCCTCACTTAATTGTGTAATGAACCTCAGTTAATTTTAACTTTAAACTTTTATTGGGTGTAGCCCCTACTGGTACATCAAACGGTAATTTAAAAGTTTTCTAGTTCTTAACTCATCTAAGCTTACTTGAGTATAAAATTTTCGCATTTGCAAAATATACTTTCAAATTTGTATAGATGTAACACCGCCCCCTGTTTCAAACTCAAAAGTTAGCTGTGAACAGTGCCAGTGTAAGGTTTTATGTAAAGTTTCGCATTCAATAAGCTTTCAGTTACATTTTTTAACCGACTTCAAAAAAAGGGCAAGGTTTACAATTTATCTATTTTTTTTAGGTCTAAGTCGGTATATTTTAGACCGATTGCAGAAATTTTTTTGTTGTCTGAGAGGGTATAACTTCCAAGTGGTCCCGTTGTAAAGAAAGTGGGTGGGGATACGCCCACAATATTTTTTTAATATAATTTTATGATATTCTACTTACTTGACTGCTGCGAAACCTATAAAACACTTTTGTCCTTGTAATTACACAATTTGAAAGTTAAAAAAATGGACGGAGTTACGGCCATTAAAATTTATTATAATATTTCACGCGGTTCTACTTAATCGATTTTTACGAAACTTACCACACAAAATGAGCTCTAAAAAGAGAAAAAATATTTTATTTAAAAAATGGGCGGATCCACGCCCATTAAAATTTAATATTTTATTTTGCGTAGTTCTACTTTACCGATTTTTACAAAGCTTAACTTACACCCTACTATGCCTTGAAACACACACAATCTTGCATTTACAAAATGGGCGGAGGGAGGGACTTTCATTTAAATTTAATTTTATATTTCACGCACTTATTTTTATCTTCTTCAGATATTTGCATTGAAGTCCGTTTTTTTGGCAGAAAGAATTATTATGAATTGATTATTTGTATTTTTCTTTTTAATTAAAGCTATTAATGGGATAACGTTTTTTTTCTGCGCTTATCTAAGTATGTTTTAATTGATGTAGAAAGGCCGAGATATGAAACATTGTTGCTTTTTAGGCTTCTGGACACTAAAGTTGAAAAGGAACACTGTTGTTTTCCCTACCATGTCAAATCTGTTCATCTGACTGTCTGTCTGTTACAGCCTGTTTTCTCGATAACTGTATCTAAATATATAAAACCTTGGCCGCTACAATAACAAATATATGACAGTGAAAAATTATATATGTTCAAAGTTAGTGCATTTTTATGCAGATTACACCACTTAATACTAAAATTAAAATTAAAGTGTATTATATCAGTTGCGTTGGCTAAAGTAGTTAGCACGTTGACTACAAAAATAAAACTCCACGGTTGAAGCCCGGTACTCAACAGTCATTAAATAACAGCACAACAAATTTTTCTGATGTGCATTAGAGTCCTTTTGTAACAGTTGTTGTAGGAAAGTTCAGTGATGAAGGCGTAGTGACTGATCACTGAACTATACCGACTGCAGCAGATACTAATCCTTTGACATACCATAGCGGTCTCTATCGTTGTCTATCAGAATCATAGACGAAGTGAAATACACCTCATTTAATACACCAGAGGCGCTCCAACACTGCATTATTAAAAACATGCAAAAAAGCAGAGTTGTAAAAAATATTAAAGTTTTCCCCTATCTCTTCCTTCACCACATGTTTTCTCTCTATAATTATATTTTTCCTAAAGAAGATAACACCTGGTAACAACTTGCTGGATCTTGGAAACCGTAAGAGGCAAACTTTTGAAATTTTCAAAAATGCTAAACTAAATAAAAATCCAAAATTAACAAAATCACCAAAAGGAAAAAAATTGGTTAAATACCAAAAAAAAATCGCCAAAAATAAAAAAATAATGAAACCGAAAAAAACGCCAAAACTAAAAAAAAACGCTGAAAATCGAAAAAACTCTAAAAACGAAAAAATGCGCTGAAACTAAGAAAAATCGCCAATATGGCATTTTTGTGACATCGCAAGGAAAAATAAAAGTGTGAATTAAAAAGTCTTAATTTCGTATATCATTACATATCTCTCATTTACACAAAGAACGTCATAACTCAAAAAATAAAATTGTTTAGAATTTTTGCAGAATTAATCTCATATAGTTCTTCATATTTTGTAAAAATTTCATGCAATTATCTTGTTTACTCATTATTATAAAGTTTTGTTGTTTCCCTTAAATTGTGTGTAAATTTAAAATTTCAAAATCGTTTTCTGGCAAAATGGTTTTTTTATTGAGTTATGATGTTGTTTGAGCAAATAAGCGATATGCAGTGTGCGTACGGAACCTTTCATGTGCGAGACAAAGTTGGATTGTACCGGATTTATTATTATTAGAGATAATATAAAACTTAAAGAAATACTTGTAATATATTCTATATATATATATATATACTTCGTAACGCATGATCTCTGGAACTATATAAGGTGTGGAACTAAACACAGATTAGGATCAATGCCCGAAAAATTTTGTTTTGTTTTTGATCCAAGAAGTGAAAACTGTGTGGAGTAATTTGTGTATAAAAAAATAATATAATTGAGGGCAAGACAACGTTTGCCGGCCTTAGCTAGTGAACTTATAAATATTAAAGTCCTTCTCAATATTTTTATTTGTATAATTACTCGTACTCAGTTCAAACCCAATATTTTGGCATGATAAGAAAAAAATTTATAAATAAAAACGAAACAATTTTAAATGTATAAAATATGAAAAGAAATGTATTGGTAAAACATCAAAAAACACTTTCATTTTCATGTATGCATATAGTGTGACTACTCGTAGATACAATGAAAGAATTTTCGGCCTAAATTCTATGAATTTCGACATTAATCTAATGAAAAATTCATTAAAATTCAACCAACGTCACGCTTCGTTGGATTAATGAAACCAGTTTCGTCAAAATTATTTTATTGAAAACTTCATTAAAATTTATTTAACAGTGTAATTAATGCAGTGCTATAACTTCATCGAAACAATACAATAGTTTCATGAAAAGAATGAAATAACTTAAATATAAAGGGGTTTCTTAATAATTAGAAAATATTGTTGTCATAAATCCAGAATACCAACGAAGCAATTCCAATGAAATTCTTTCACAATATTCATGAAATTTTCATTGGATTTGTGGAATTATCATTAGATTTGTGAAAAAAATTTAATGAAATTGTTTCATTGGACTTATGAAGCAAAATTCTTTCGGTGTAGTCAGTTAGTACAACAAATATGTATAAATTTCTCATTATCATGCACAGGTAACATTTTAATGTATTAAGAAAAATGTTTGTATGTTTGTATGTATGTGAGTGTTGACGATAAGTATGACGACAGTAAAGTTAACTTGTGTATGTGCTAAATTCCCATGTGTATATTCCAACTGAAGGGAGTCTTGGATGCCACAATATGACGTGGTAGGAGCGTTACATGAATAATTCCATTTACATAGAGGAGACAGTGTTATAGTGATTCAAGCGTTTGTACATATCGTTTATTGATTAAGTATACCTTATAGACACATAGATGTTTGAGTGCATTTGGATTTGCACATCACTCTTCTAATGATTGAATCCTATTGAGTTCGTATCATTTCCTGTAAGTAGTATTATACTATATTTTTAGCTTTGTGTAATCTTTTCACTCTTTAATTTCAAATGGATGGGGCAACAGCTTTTAAAGATATTTGTTTATCATCTCTTTATAGTTGTTGAATACCTAGCAGCAACCTCAGACTTTGCTTATATTAAAAAAATTGCATTCTTTATTTTTCATAGCAATATAATTAATTTTGTGGTTTTTATTGAAACTTATAATAAGGAGAGAATTCAATTAAAATTTCTGCTACGAATAAGAAACAGAAAGCAAATTTAGATAGTATACATCTCTGATGAAGTTTTTTTTTTTGCTACGTAATTGTTTTTGGTTTTAAGTGTTTATAATTGCCTGATTGGTCCGTAAGATGTCTAAATACTTCCGTCAACATTGCCTAAATACAATTGTTATAAAGTTTAACAGGAACTTTGCCTGTCTGTATCGTGGAATCGTTATTTGATTTTTCAACATTTGAGACATCTTGTTTATTATTAATTGTTAAACAAGAACATTTTAATTATTACTAATAAATACAAGAGTGACAATTTATGCAACATTGTAGCATTACTCCGGAATTACAACGCTATTGGTTTATGTGCCTGCTAACGTTTTCTGATTGCGCCACTTATATATTTGTTAATTTAAGTAACATCCCAGCAAGCATTTCATTTATTACTTCAATTAGAAGTTAATAGTTCGAAGAACACCAACTGCGTTATGGATTCTCCAAGTGAGCGTATGATTACATTCTGGTTATGCTTAGGTAATTACCACTTGAAATGTTCCATACTTAAAGCGCCTGATGCTGATGCACTTGCAGATCAAACAAAAACAATCCAGTGGAGCTGCCCTCATTCTAAAAAGATAAATATAGAATTCTATAAATTTTTTTAAAAGTTATAAAGACGATTTTTAAGATATAAATCGAAACGTTTGGCATCACAGACGAAATTGTCAAAATTTAGTAATCTATTTACAAATTTTTTAAATTTGGATAATTTTGTCGAAAATCAAAATACTTCGTCTCCAAAAAATAAAAATAAAAAATTAATGATAACTCCTATAACTCCAAGTGCTGCCGAAGTTAATGGTGTCTCCTCATTGCCTTCAACTTCAACGTCTGCGAGCATGATTACCCCCCAAGAAATAAGTGGGCAAACTCTTACAACACTGACAATTAAAGTTAATAATCATGTTTCTACAAATGCAAAGATTAGTAATACAACTATTTTTAATCCATTGTGAGCAATTTCACCTAAGAAAAATATATTTGTTTCTTGTTTGGCAAGCATTATTGCTAAAGATCAGACATGGGGATACTGCAGTAAATAATAAGTGCAGTAAAAAAATCCGTTTTTACTGGTTACTGAAAAAATGTGCAGTATTCAGTAAAATTTTACGGCTTACTGAAGTAACCAGTAAATTTTAACTGAAATTAAATTTTTTTTACACTATTCTACTGATAATGAAATATTTTTACAGTATTTTACTGGTTACTGAAAAAATTGCAGTATTCAGTAAAATTTTATGTCTCGACTGCCTAAAATTCATAAAGAAGGGTTTCTTCTAAGGCCTATATGTTCCTCGATCGATGAACCTTCAATATACCCCTTAGAGGAACCCCCTATTTATGAATTTTAGGCAGTCCATACATAAAATTTTACTGAATACTGCAATTTTTTCAGTAATTAGTAAAATACTGCAAAAAAATTTCATTATCAGTAAACTACTGTAAAATAATTTCATTATCAGTAAAATACTGGTTACTGCTTTTTTTCAGTATTCAGTACAATTTTACTAAATACTGCAAATTTGTTCAGTAACCAGTTCAATTTTACTGCCTACTGTTATTTTACTGCAGTAATTATTTGCTGCAGTATGCCCATGTCTGCTATAGATGATGTGGACTACTACATAAGATCTAACTTGGGCAATAATGCAGATATACTGATACATAAATTTAAATTTTCTCAACTAAGATCTATCGCTTCTTTTAAAATTACAGTTTCTGCAGATATATTTAATAAACTTTTGCATTCTAACTTCTGGCCTTCTTCCCGAACGTGAAAAGAATATCATAAAAAAAATAAATAGAGTTACTTCGAACTCATTGTCGTAACTCTACCAAAATGTTCGTGGCTTGAGTACTAAACTGTCCAATTTATATATAGAAAGTTTTCACTTTCACTACCACATTATTGTACCTACTGAAACTTGGCTTAATGATACTTACCTTAACACCAAAATCCTTCGTAATAAATAAAATATTTACCATCGAGATTGTGGTACTTATGGGGGTGGTGTTCTCATTGCTGTCTCGAGGTAATTGCATTCTCAACAGCTGGTTAATCAAACGTTCCTTGTTATCGAATTGGCATCAGTTGTCCTTAAAATTAAGCATAAAAATATTATAATAACTTGCTCGTATATTCCTCCATCATCTACACCTTCTTTAGTTATATATTCAACATGCCGAGGCTATAAGATCTGTTGCTGATAGTTACAATAAAACTGATTCTTTGATAATCATGGGTGACTTCAATATGTCTTCAATAGTTTAATCAATTTTTAAGCAAAAATAAAGATTTTTTTTAATATTTTATACGACATGAGCCTTTTTCAAATAAGTAGTATAATGATTATTATTTAAAAATTCTTGATCTAATTATTGTAAATGATATTGATGACTATTATGTTAAACGAACGACTACTATTTTATGTCCTGAAGATCGATACCATCCTGCTTTCGCATTATTTGTATCCATTCCACCTGATTGTGTTTTAAAACCATTGGTCAGTGTAAAATCTTACTGTTTTAAACGCACTAACTACTTTTTGTTAAATGAGCTTATTTCAAATACGAACTGGTACGATATTTTATTCCCTCCCGTTAATTCAGAAGTTTATTTAAAAGACACGTTTGGACTTTTTTTTGTCATAAAATGTATTTTTTTATGGCGCCACAGTGAACAAAATAGTAAAAGGGCAGTATATGTAGGCGTGGCAGAAAAATAAAATTAAAATATTTTCGAAATTGTTTTTACATTATCTTTAATACTAGCGGGTGACTGGCACAAATTTTTTTTTTTGGAAGTCGAACTACTCTAGAGTACCTGTCTCCCAAATCCTATCTATACCTCAAAGATTTTGTTGGAGCATGTAGTTTGTTCTTAGAGAAATCCACATGCAATTCAATAATCCTCACTATCGCATTTATGCAGAAATTAATTGATCCGGGAAAGAAAATGTATTTTGGCCCCACTGTGGGATGTTTGAAAAATATGTATTCAATAAATTACTGCAACGGCTCATATCTGAAAAATATTCGCATCAAACCTTACATAAATATGTAAGTAGGTGCTTCTTGCTGCAAGTGTTATTTAAAATTAAAATACAATTTAAAAATTATCAGGTAAATCAGCTGCGAAATAACAAATTAATATCTTTATAGTTAAATAAGCAAAAAACATTAAAACTAAATATTACCATCAGTATTCATGAACGATTGTTAAAGTTAAATCATTCATTAAACAGGATTTCTCATGTAAAATTGTAATATAATTGTGCAATTTTTCGTATTGTACAATAATATCGCCAATGTGTATGTCATAATCAAAGGTCGTACAAAATACTTGACAACTATCAAAAGAATTTTTATTTTTATTGTACAATCAAGACAATTGTGTAGTCTGATGGCAAGATTGTTCAATATTGTTCACTATTTCACTGTCAGGAAAATTGGTCAATATTTTCTTTGAAAAAATTGTGCCATTTATTGCATAGTATAGGCTAAAACGGCAATATCATGTATACAAACATGTGCAATAATATTGTATAATGCATGGGCTAGTTAAGTTAAACCTACATTAACGTTTAACAGTTATTAAGAGTTCCGGTGTAAGACTTTGATCAACAGTTACAAGAGTTCAATTATGTTGTGTATGATTAATGCCAAACGATTAGCACTATTATTAATCATACTCAATATAACACATACATACATATTAACACATACATTAAACATTATACCATACTAATGAATATATGTATGTATGAACGTATACACATATACATATATACATATGTACATATATTTAAACTTCTTCTACTAATTAGCTTTTCGCTTTTATATTCTATTATATAATTTCTACATTGCAGATCCTTATGTTGTCGCCTGGAAACGTGGCATTGCAATATTAACAGCTGGTTCTGTTAAAGTAACCCCTGATCCACGAGTACGTTTAGTCAACGGTTTTAATTTACAAATACGTGATGCTGTGCCACAAGATGCGGGTGATTATATTTGCCAAATAGCAACAATGGAACCACGTGAAATTACCCACACTGTAGAAATATTAGGTAAGTTTCGCACATACATACATACATTTGCTTTCCTTTTCTCGTTTTCTCTGCCACCAAGTATGCGTCATTAATAACTTCGTGAGCTGTATTGTGCAAGAGGCATAACCGTGAGTGCATGATAAAGTGTTTGATTTGACTATTTGATATTTTATAGACACAGCTATTATCTGCTGAAGACATTAAGTGCTTATTAATTTGTAAATACTGAATGATGATTACAATTTAGTTAAATAGCTTAACTTAAATTTAAATTTTATAGATAAAGAGAATTTAACAAGATTTATTGAAATCAATCCCAATGAATGCAAATGCTACTAAAAAAAATTATGACTAAAAGAGATTTGGAATTGGATTCATAATGAGTTATTTTAAAACTCCATGAAAACCTTTTATTTTTTAGTTAAAAAATTATATATTTTTTGTTAATAACACAGTGGTACAAAATTGAATGAAATAGAAAAACCTGGGCAGTGATATGTTTTTTCTTGTAGGTCTGGTCGAGTTAAAGAAGAATCCAATAGTGAAATATGCCGGACACCTCCAAAATCCGGATTTACGGTTAAAACCCCGTTTTTTTACCTTTGCGCACTTATAAGCTTGTAACTTTGTTGATAATGATCCGATTTTCAATTTCTTACTAGGTTTGGAAAGAAGAAACTGAGATCTTTTGAATAATATATATTGTTTATTTAGGAAAACTTGAGAAATTTTTTATTGTCCAGCAAACACAAATTTTGCAGATTTTTAAAAAAATTTTCGACTTTGGTGACGTTTTTATCATTATTTTATTAAGAAACTATAATACTATTGGATTTATTCAAAAAGTACATTTATTTACAATTACAATGCATATTTGGGATTAAAAATAGATAAGCAATTGACTGAGTTATTTAAATTTTCATGAAAACAAAATTTTTACCAAAATGCCTGCGCAATGTTTTTGGTGGTGTTTTTATGCACCTTCTATTAAGTTACAAATCAATGTTATCCTAAACACAAAAAAATTTGTTATGAGAGCTTTAGTCATTCAAAAATATTGTTTTTTTTCGTGTTCTTTTTATGCACTTTCTTTAAAATTACAAATCACTGTTAATGTAAACACAACAAAAATTATTCTTTTTTCTTTTAATATGACGTTTTGTTAATGTATTCTTTTTCACTTTGAATCTGTGTATTAAAAAAAACTTTTGCAATTTAATAAAAAATCGTGTGCAATTTAAATTAAAATTGAAAATCGGATCATTATCTACAAAGTTACAGGCTTATAAGTGTACAAAAGTAAAAAAACCGGTTTTTTAACCGTAAATCCGGATTTTGGAGGTGTCCGGCATATTTCACTATTTGAATCTTGTTTTACTCGACAAGCCCCACAAGAAAAATTATATCCGTTCCCAGGTTTCTTGGACTGTCGCAACGTGTAAGGTGTGACCATAGGGAAAATTTGTTTTATCATGTTAGAAACTGCTGTTGTCTGACAGCTTCTTTAGCAAGCAAAATTAGGGTGTTCAGGGTTTGAAGCAAATAGTCTTGCGTTATTCGTTTATTCAAAATATCATGGCTTTTCTTTGGATTATGCGTGTATTTTGTTTTTGGATTTTTAAGAAAAGCTACAACATCTTGCATTTACACTTACTCAAGATCATTTGCATCAAACATCGGGTAGCGCTAATGTGCAACTACACATATGTCTGTACTGTAGTGAGACCACAAAAGAAAATGCTATAGTTGCTTAAAAATAATCATTTTAACATGAACCAACATATTTGAATCAAACATTTCCCCAAAGTGACTGAACCTTTGAAAAATTTTTTTAACTATGTTATAGCTCGTATCGACTGCAAGTCAAAGTACAGCCAGCTAGAGCCCGAATTCTATCGCAAATTTTGTGATATGCATCAGCGTCTCCACTATTGAATATAACAGCACCATATTCGTCAATATTTATACCAATGAATCATCAGAATAGTAGTAAAAACAACCTACTAAAATTGCTACAAACATAGTTTAAAGCTTAAAGTAATTTGCCCACTTAACACCAGAGGCGCTGCAATTGATACTATAAAAATTAACAGAGTGCACAGTAACACAGTGAAACGGGTTTAGATTTATCAGTTAATCCCTTACCAAACGATTTCTCTTCAATATACCTTTCTTTTTGATAAGCATATTAATTTTGTCTCAAAAAAAAAAAGAAGGAGCAAAGCATTGCCCCTGACTCTCTCTTAAGGAACTAGAGCAATGTGTATACAAGTAATTCGCCCCGCGTGACTTTCCTTGTACAACAATTTATGAACGAATGTGGTATAAAACAATTAGATTTGAAATTTTTATATTTGCAAATTTACTCAATTTGTTGGCAAGATAAATACTTTGGTCAAGCAGGCAGTTTTTAAAAGAACTTATCAAAATATAATATAAAAAAAATTCAATGAAATTCAAGATTTTATACTTTATACAAACAAACAAAAAAGAACAAACAAAAAACTCTATGATAAACCATCTTTATAAAAAAAAAGAAAAAAAAATTAAAAGCAGCTTAAAAGATAAAATATAAGTTTTCCCCAATCACAAATTAAGAATATAAAAATAAAATGAAATCATAAATTGTGTATAAGCTCTATAAGATCCCTATACTTTCCTATAAAATATATACAATATCTACATACGTATATAAGAAAAATTATCATATTATATTGATAATTTTATGGCTTCAATTGTACAACTTTAACAAACTTGTTAATAGTTTAAATATTTAAATTCCAAAGTTGTAAAAAAATTCCTTTGTGTAAAAAACCATAAATACTACTAAAATTAGCATAATATTGTATTTTAAGCAGACTTTGCGATGGCTTAAGTTGTCTTTATTTATCTATCATTATACATGTATGCTAATGGCAATCAGTGTTGCCAATTTATATATTTTTTATAGAAATTTAGACTGCTTTTCCTCAAAAAGCTTAAAGGTCTTATACATAAAATATATATTCGAATAATAAAAGGTTAACAAGACAGTTTTATATTGCAGGATATGCAAAAATTTTAAAATCAATTTTGTAACAAAAATTATAGTCAGCAGGTGAAAGTTAAAACCAAATTAATTTTATGAAAATTTTTGTCTACATATATTTCATTCATAATTGGAAAGTACTTAAATAAGCACTTTCACATTATGGTATAAATAAGTGCTTGTAAAGGGTGTTTTTTTAGAATGTCGCAACTTTGAGTTGGCAGGATGGAGTCACATGCTGCACAGCGGGCGCTACAATTGATTTACTCAAATAAACTTTTGACGAAAAAATAGTTTCAGGTAATGGCCCAATTAATTAGCCACCACAATCGTGTGATTTAACCCTATTGGTTTATTTTCTTTGGGGTTATTTAAAATCATTTATCTACGTTGATAAACCACAAAATATTGAATACTTGAAAATCAACATTCGAAGAGTTATCGGCGAAATACAGCTGCAAAAAGCTTTTGAAAATTGGTGTTCCAATTATAATTATAATATATATAATGATATATATTTCCTTGTTTTATTATGATTTAAACTTGTTTCACTCAATAAAAAACACCCTTTACATACAATAGTTAGATAAATAAGTACCACACGTTACATTAGTTGTCCTTAAACAATTACTTAAGCGTATTATTTTTTAGAATAAAGCTTCGAAAAGAAATTTCTTAATACCGACGCACAGTGGCTCAAAATCGTCTTTGATCAACAAAAACTCTTTAACTTTTGAACTAATGAAGATTGTTTTTGCAATTTTTGTAAGCATCTTCAGATTTAATTAGATTTTAGTTTTATTAAAATCAGTACAGTCTTTGTTCATAAATTTAAAGCTAAAACTGAACTTTAGATTTTTATAATTTTTGTATACAAATGAGCGCTTTTTTATTATAGCTCTTGTTAAAAAAGGCCAATAATGAAAATAAATCAATTTTTCTAGAAATAACAAAGTAAGTTTCTGAAAATTTAATCCATAAGTCTAAGTTTTCCAGTCATAAATATTTTCTAGACTCTTTTGGATGTATATAAATAAGTATGTAAGACATGCCCCGACACATATTATACATATCGTTTCTACTAAATGAATATCTGCAAGACACTGAACTAAAAGAATTCTGCTAAAAAAAACCTTGAAGTGGAAAGATCTTAAAAATCTTTATAAAACATATTCAAAAATGTTCCACAGATTTTAGAAACAAATTTATGGGACCAAACTGCAAGTAATCCCTAAAAACGCTAAAATCTAAGAAATTTTTAAAATCTGCTCACATGACAGAGTTATGGTTTCGAATGCTGGAAACGGAAGTAAAGCCAACTTTCTCACCGATTTTCGAAATAAAAAATTATGGTTCTAAACTGCAGGCAAACGTCGCACAAAAAAAACTAATTTTAAAAATCGGTTAGCAAATGAACAATTTTAATGTGGTGCGAGGGAATTTCCCCATCGATTTTCGAAAAAAAAAATTGTTGAACCAAACTGCAAGCAAACCCTTTCAAATAAAAAAGCCAAAACCGGTTGACAAATGACAATGTTATACATGGAAGAGAAAATTACCTTCCGCCCCCTACGATTTCCGAAAAAAAATTATGGAACCAAATTCCATAAACTGTTAAAAAAAAAAGAATTGTGCAAATCGCTTTACAAATGTCAGAGTTATGCGGCTGAGGAGGGAGGGGAGGAGTCAATTTCCCCTTCCGATTTTGAAAAAAAATATTAAAGAACCAAAGTGTAGGCAATCCTTTCAGATAAAAAAAATTTTTAAAATCACTTTATAGACGACAGAGTTATCAGAGTTATGTATGGGTGCCCCTGTGGCTGAGTGGCAGCGATGCTAGCCTCTCAGTCCAGAGGTCGTGGGTTCGATTCCCACCATAGAGCCTGGGTGTTTTCCGCAGACAAGCTAATAGCTTTGCGGGTTGTGTTTAAAAAAAAAAAAAAAAAAAAAAAAAAAAAAAGTTGTGAATTGTTCCCATAAGGGGAGCAAATTTCCCACTTCGATTGAAAAAAAATCTTATGGGTTCAATTTGCAGGCAAATCCTTTAAAAACAAATTGAAAATTGGTCCACAAATGACAGAATTGTCCATGGGCGGAGCAAATTTCTCCCTCCCATTTAGAAACAATATTGAAACGAGACAGCAAGCAAATCCTTTCTGACAAAAAAATTTTAAAATCGGTTCACAAATCATAGAGCTTTACGTGTACAATAGCATGTTAAAGAATTATTTTTGCATTTTCATGGGTGTTCAAGCATAATTTGAAAAGTATAAGCATAATTTGAAAGCTTATAGGATCAAGTATTTTTGAAATTTTTTTTCAGATTATTCAGAAGAGATTTATAGGTCGCACAATTCGAATTTTTGGCAAAAATCGAGTTTGCCGCCCATTTTATTTTTGTGTTTTCTTTATAACTTTAAACATTGCCATGATTTGTTTCAGTTTTCAGGAAACAATTTAAAAGCAAAATGTCCAAGCTTTATTTTTGTTATGGAAAGACTATAAGTTTTTGCAATGAATTTGCTTATTTAGGTAGTCTACATTACTATTTTTAGCAACTTTTCCATAAGCTTTTTAAATCGTAATGTAGGCTCCACTACTGCTGATATCTTGACGTGATTTTTGCTTACCTTAATTAAGATATATTTTCTTTTTGATACCCTAAGCATTTTAAGAATGTTTTTCAACAAAAAATTTAGGTTTTGGAAAATGAAAATTGATTCTAAAAATGTTTATTTGTTTTTATAAAATTCTGTAAAAAGTTAAGCATTCTTCAGTTAAAAATACCAAATATATAATTTTTATGTAAATAATTTATGTAGAAAACAAATTTTATTTCTGGGACTATCCTGCAGTTTGCTCGTTGTGTTCTAAAACAATTACTTGCAAAGGAAGGAGCACAAGTGTTCTAATTTGACATTTAAACCAAATACATAATAAGCAATTAAAAGGTGTTGAACCCAATGAGAAGCCTCCCAAAAAAAAGTACGGAAACCTCAAACTACAATTTTACAATACTCTTATAACAGAAAAAGAAGATATAAATGAAATTTTTTGTTTCTAAACTGGCAACTGTTGATGGCCTTTCTATCAGATCTATAACAAATAGTTTATTTATAAGAGAATCTCCTTTACTCAAAGATTTTCATCTACCAAAAACCGAGCGCGATGTGCAAAAGACTTATTTTAGAAAACTTTTATAATATCAAAAATGAAATCAAAACAAATATTGAGTCCCAGTAAAGAACAGTTGTAGATTTTCTCTAATTATGGATGAATGGACTAGTATAAAAAATGGAGATACTTAAATATTTTCATGCATGGAAAAGTCGACTAATGACTGATGATCGAAGGATGACTAATGAATCAGTTGATGGAATGTCGTTTTTAAAAACCACTATAATAACACTGTAAAATAATATTCAAACTGAAATCTCTTATTTTTTTCGTTTGTCAATAGCACGAAAATGAATGTACTTTCTTATAATTTATTTATTTTTTATTCGATTGTTTAAAAGTTTGTTGATTTTTTAGTTTTGTAAGTTCGATCTCGTTAAAGTGAATTTCAAATAATATGTACGTTTCAAATAAAAAACAAATTCTAATTATTTGGGAAATTTAAAAACCAATCCCGATATTCCGGGAATTAAAAACGTCTAGTTATCAAGTAACCGGTAGGTAGAAAACTGTCTGCAAACATGAAATACTTATTATACGAGTAATATAAACCAAATACAAATTTTTTTTACACATTTTTTAAGCGACATCTAACTTTTTCTAGCCCTTTTTTAAAAGCTCAATTATTCTTTCTTCTGCAGCCGTTGGCAGCACTGCTGGCAACTTCTATCAGTTATTAAACAATATCCGTATACAATATTTCTCCCTTTTCAACTTCTTGCCTCTTTCACCATCTTTGGCTGTTGCGCAATTTCTACTTTTATTATAACATCTTTTTAACTTTTCTTGGGTCAAAATAATCATATAAATATATGTATGTATAAATGCTTTAAAGGGGATTTGCTATGCTATTCATTTGTTACGGAATTGTTTAACCATCATTATTTTTATTTATCTTTTGTTAAACTTATTTTCATAGATGTTTTTTATTATTAAATAAATCTTTTTTTCCTGCAATAAATATTTTTTATAAAAAGTTTTCCTTTTGTCTAATATTATGTTTACATCAGTCTCATCATCATGTTTATGAGCAAGTCAGTCAAACAATCAGTATACATAAATATGTATATTTCACCATTGTTCATCGAAAATGCCTTTATATTGTATTAAGATGAAAACATGTTTTCTGCCAGTACAAGTATTTGATGTGGAGCACATTTTAAGTAAAATCTAGTAACCTAAATAAAAATTTATACGCAGGAGAAAACTGTACTTAAGAAGTTTATCTGAAATAAAGTTGTACATATTCTACTAACGCTCAAATGCCTATAAATAGAATTTCAAAATTTTTCATAAAAAGTAAAAAACTAATTAAATATAACACTACAGTTATTTATTAAACACCTCTTAAATATTAGTTAATGCCCTAATTCTGTTCCACGATTGTATCGTCTTGTCTATGGACGAAAAAAAGAAGCAGTTTTGATTCTTTAAAACAATTATTATTTATTGTCTATACTAGAAGGTTCGTGTATTTGCTTTGTGATTTTATTCCAAACATTATATGCAACACATATTTTTTCATATATTTTTCAAACTATTGTATAATACTTTAATTGAATTTTTATGTTTTAAAAACATGGCATTATTGCCATTATATTTTTCATTATCAATGACAACAACCATTTTTGAAGAAAATAATTTACAGAATTCAAAGACAAGAACTCAGAAGCATTTTCAAACAAAAACGTCCTAAATCTTCTTACTGAATTAGGGCATAAGACAAAATTAATTTCTTCATTATGCATATTGAAAAAGAAAAATATATATTGGGATCAAGCTGGAATTTTCAAACAACGAAAAACTGCGAGAAATCGACTTTCTGTAAAAAAAAGTAATTAACTGAGCTTTCAAAATTTACATCTCCAATAAAAATCTTTAATGCCCTAATTCTGCTCGACGATTGTATCGTATTGTCTATGGACGAGAAAAAGAAGCAGTTTTGATTCTTTAAAACAATTATTATTTATTGTCTATGCTAGAAGGTTCGTGTATTTGCTTTATGATTTTACTCCAAACATTATATCCAACACATATTTTTTCATATATTTTTCAAACTATTGTATAATACTTTATTGGAAGTTTACACCTACACAAAATCTAGCAGATTTTCATTAAAATCTTTATGAAAATCTATACCGTTCACACCAAGTTTTTTTTTTAATTTATCAAGACTTTTTATCCAAAAACCAAACCCATTAACTGAAAATTTTCCATAACTGCAACCAAACAACTGAAATGTAGCATATTTACATACCTTTTAGTAGCTAATTCACTCATCTTTAATATAAATACGTTGTACAGGGCTGTAAAAATAAAATTAAAATATTAGATTTTGATTATATTTCCTACAAATCTACTGACAAATTAGATTTAGTTTTGTATGGAAAATCTAGTAAAAAGCAGCTAGATTTATCTCAAAATATCGTAAGTAGTAGATTTCGAGCATAGCAATAATATTTTTATTTTCATTATCAAAGACAACAACCATTTTTGAAGAAAATAATTCAGAGAATTCAAAAACGAGAACTAAAAATTATTTTCAAACAAAAACGTCCCAAACCTTCTGACTAAATTAGGGCATAAGTTTTTCCAATGTCTAATGTTGTAGTCAGATGTATTTTTAACATCGACAAGAGATGTAATGAATTTTGTCCTAAACAAAATCTTTTCTTACTATAACGCAAACGTTATTGGTATTGGAGACCTTACACCTCAATGTTATAAGTGGATCAAGTATGGCTGATCACTGGCTCTAGCATTGTATCCAGACCTTGTGCGCTGGTTAGGCCTCACACAAGTAGAGTAGTATCTACAAAAATTTTATCTCACGATTTATTTTCATGAGAAATATGTGAGAAAATATATTAAGTTGCATAACAAAAACTTCACAGGAAATATTTCCCTGTACGCATGGGTCCTTACTGTTTCAAATGCAAGATTGCATCATTCTAGAAATCTAAATTGTATATTAACTTTAGTAGAAATCAGTTGTCTAAGAGAAAAAGTATACGGCAAGCGTAAACACCATTTTCCAAACTTTTTTGACCATAACCAAACTACGAGGGATCCTATATATGTTTCCGGAACTGGCAACACTAATATCAATAGCTGAAATCTGGCAACAACATAATAAAGTTTGAAATTTTTTAGCATAAACGTACTCACAGCGTTTTTAAGTACAAGTGCTATTTGTTTTATTCAGAATATCAATTTGACAAAAATATAGAAATTTCAAGACAAGGTTTTCGTTGGTTTATTTTTCCCAACTTTCGTCTTGGATTATCTCAACAAGAATGAGTCAATCAACTTCGTTCTTTGTATGGAAATAAAGCTCCATCAAATCCTTGGTAAAATGAATTTCAGTGCTTAAAAAACTAAAATCCTTTTCATTTCATCTCATTTTGCTTCTGCTTTCGCTTTTAAAAAATTCAACAGTTTCAGTGAAAGCAAAATCACAAAACGATTTATGACCAATTGCGTAGTACTTTCAGCATTTGACAGTTTGAAAAGCCTGAATTTGATTTACTTTTGCTTTCGGTTAGTATCGCAAGTAAAAGCAGAAGCAGTTTATAGTTTATATAAGAACCTAAAACTTTTGCTTTTAGAAGTTTAAAGCAATAGAAGTAAAGTGGTTTTTATATTTAAGATTTGAACAGGCTAATGTTCGTATTGCTTTATAAGCAAAGTTTTGTAATTATCACATGTAATTTGGCTTACAAAGCAATACGAATTTTAGCCTGTTCAAATCATAAATATAGAAACAAATGAAGTTCGAACAATAATAATTAAAATTAACTAAAGTGGTTTTTGTTTTTTCTTCTTGACTGATGTGCAAATACAACAACAAAAACCTGGCAAACACCACAAAATAGTTGACTGATCCGTCGACTGTGACTGTTTGGTACTTACAAAAGAAAGTACTGCGCAATTGTTTATGATGCGTTTTCTACTTCTGGTGCGAAAAGAATAAATTTTACGACTTTTGCTATTTCGACTTAAGTTTTTTAAACACTGACGAATTTAATCGTGGTCGTAGTGACGGCACCTATGAATTCCGTAAAGGTCGTCCATAATCGGTTGTTGTGCCGCAAAACATCGATACAGTGCGTGAACTGATAATGCAAGATCATCATGTGACATATTGTGAGATAGAGGCATCCTTGCACATTAATTCCATTTCAATATATGCGATTTTGCTTTGTAAAAAAAATTTGTTCTCGTTGGATACCCATAATTTATCAGTCGCTCAAAAAAAGGCTCGCATCAAGCGGTGTAAGGAAATGATTAAAAAGTTCAACCGTGGTGCTTCAAAAGACGTGTTTAATATTGCCACAGTTGACGAATTCTGGATATATATTTATGAGCCGGAAAAAAAAGAGCAATGGACCGACCGTGTGGCTATTCCAAAATGAGCTAAATCCAACATAAGTGGTTTGTGGAAGAAGCACAGCGAAGCAAATGATCTCTTAATTCTTTGGCCGAAGAGGTCATATGGCCACTGTTCTGCTTGAATAACGTAGAATTGTAAATTTTTAGTGATACACGACCAATTTTTTGCCAGAAGTCTACGAAGAAATTCGTCAAACTAACCCCCGAAGACAAATTATTCTTCATCATGACAATACCAGTTCTGACACATCTCTTCAAACAAGTGAATTTTTGAGCAGTCAAAATATCGAATTAATGACACGTCCTCCATACAGTCCTGATGTGGCATCCAACGACGCACAGTGTCGTGAGTTCATATAACGAGCGGCCAAAAATAGAAGGAGTTATCGTAAAGAAATGAAATTTGTAACACATGCTTTAATTGGTAAAATATAATCACACATAAAATTTGGCCATTTAATTTCTAAAGATTCGTGTCCTTCCCATACATCCTGAAATAAAAAATTATCATAACAGAGAGAAATATAATTGCAACTCAATGAAATTGTGTAAAGACACTAATTTTAACATATTTAATGCTTCGTAAAAATATCGGACAATTCAGAGAAAGGATACGCAAACCTCAAAAATGTCCTTTTTCAAAAGAGTAAAACGGATCAAAACAAATTGTCTTCACTTATAGTGAGTTAAATGTTTAACTAGACGCAATATATAATATAAATCACACCTACAATTTGGCCATTTAAATTTCAAGGACTAGTGTCCTGCCCAAATGTCCTGAAACTAAATAATATACTGAAAATATACTATTATGACTTAAAAAATATTGTAAAATTAAATTGTAAGTGGGGAAGAGGTGGACAAGAATACAAACAATTTTCAATCTAGTTACTTGTGGAAATATATTGTGAAAGTATGAAAAATATATTTTGATATATTTTTTTTCTATAGACCACTTAAGTCGTACTTTTTTCACTCACACATAATAAGCAACGGCACATAGCATATGAGTTACAAAATATAGAAAAAAAAATATATTGTTGCATTTTATTATAACAATATTCCTCTTATTTTTTGTTGGAAGTTGTAGTGCAATATCTAAAATTTTTTTAATTAACCTGTTAAAGTTTGCATGTGTCCGTACCATATTTTCAATTAGTTGAATACTGTTGACTTTGAATCGTCAAAACTCTTTAAAATATAAACCTTTTTTTTTAAATTCTTTTTTATTTTACTTAATTAGAATATTACACACGCAACAAAGTAATATGTTCGTTTAAATTCAAAACTAATGTTTTTCATTTTTGGCCGCCTTCGCGACAGTGTGCGATGTCTTCTTGCTCCGAACTAAACGGTAAACTGCATGGTCAATGATTTACGCGCGCCGAAAAAGCAATTGAAGCGTTCAAAAACCATATTTTGGAAGTGTCTCAAGAGGAATAGAAACACTGCTATGACAAATAGTTTGAACGAATGCAAAAGTATATTGATCATCGAGAAGAATATTTCGAAAAACAATAAAGGCATTTTATTTCAAAATTTTTGTTATTATTTGCTATTCCCGAAATATAAATAGTAGCCCTCGTATAGTAAAAATGATATGCATAAAAATTTTTTATAATTTTAGTATTCTTTAAAGTGCTTATTTTGTTATAGTTTTGGTTATGTAACAAAATTTAAAATACCTGAGGCAAATGTTAAACTAGCAAAAATATTTAATAAATGTATTTATGCTCCTAATATCGCACTAAACTAAAATACATATATTTTAATTAATGAAGTGCACCTCGTTAACAAACATTTTTGGTGCTTTTAGGATTAATTTTAAACCTAATACCTAACATATAAATATTTTGTATTCTCTTTTCCCCTAAATACATAAATATTAATATTTCATTACTGTGTCAATATACAAAAAAGTCAATAACTGCATTGCAATCCTTGAATGTGGTGCAACACATAACACAAGCATTTGTATTAAAACAATTGCATTTAGTGCGAAAAAAACAGTTATTGACCACAAATTCTCCATATGGACGCGTGACTTAATGCGTTGTGGTTAATTTTGCCGGTTAACCTGTGTGCGGTGAAATCAAATGTATATGAAAAATATTTGTTATATTATTAAAACTTTTACTTACATATTCATATACTTGCATCATATAGCATGCATATGTTTTTTTTAACAAGTCTATGATCTTTTAGTAACTTTTGTGTAAATCCAATTGTGTTTTTAGGCTGATAAATAGTTAATAATCATAACAATCCATGTGTGCTTCCCATAACTAACTGCGTCAGTTAGTTAACTAGATATATAATATTAAAATGGTTAAAAAATTAGATATATCTGTATCCATGACAAATGATAATAACACACATAATGAACTTTTTACACATTAGCCTGAAAATTTTTAAAACCTTTGTATTAAAAAAAAGTTTTTTCATTGAATAAAATTATTTGATTTAGCGATATAAAATGTGTGCAATAATATTATCCAAAAACTTGCGTTTGTTTCAAAAGTGCAGTGTTCATGCGCCATCTGGTGTTAAATAAGGCGTATTAAATTTTGAAGCTGTGTTTAGTAGCCATTTTATTGGTTATTTTACTTCGCCGATGATTCTGCTACACAACGAAGGAGGGCGCTCTGATGTTACATTAGCATTAGTATTCGATGAAGTCGGTAAAGTTTTTAGTGGCCATTGCCTTATGCCCGCATCACCACAACTTTTACCACAACAACTAATACAAAGGACACTAATGCACATCAGAAAAATGCATGTCGTTGTTATTTGTAATGACTGTCGGAGACCGGGCTCGAACCCAGGACCTTCGGTTAGTCAACGTGCTAACTACCTACTTCAGTCATCCTCATATGACAGTTTTTCAATAATCTCTTTCCGAGGATTTAAAAGTAAACAAGTAAGAGTAATTTATTCATCTAAGCCGAATCTTATATACCTTTTACCGAAGTACGTATGAAGTATATACATACATACATATATACATGCATACATTATTATATACATATATATTTCTTTTGTGAGAAAAATACATCATTTATTTTTTACTCTTCTTCACTTTATAGTAAGTGACCTAAAAATTTTGATTCAAAGGTTTCTATACTTTGTATTAACCGTTAATCGAGCTTTGTATCATAAATGATACATTTAGTTTTTTATGTTAACATAACTCTGGTTTTCAAAATTTAAAGTACCACATGTTTTCACAATTTGTAAACATTGTTATTCCCGTTATTAAAAAATAAAAAAAAATTTAATATCTTCGCAGGCAATAAGAAATTCAAAAAGTTTATAATCTTACCTTTGTATCACATTTGATACATACTGCAGTTTGTGTGTTTCTATGCTGTTGTACATATAATTAGAGCAAGTGTTTTTAATTAGTTCAGCGTTTTCTTTTGAAAAAATTTCAGTTCAAAGTGGATATTGATAAAAATGTCTTATCCGCGGTTTTTGGCTCTCGAAGAACTGGTAAATGAAGTGCTATTGATATTTCAGATGAAGAAGAACACGAAAGTGGATCGTCTTCGGATTCTGATCAAGGCATTAGCAGCAACACAAATAGTGATCCTTTGTATTCAGCAAAGATGGTACTACTTGGCGTAGTGAACCTTATTCCATTGGTAAATTAGGAAAGGAAAATATTCTAAGCATGCGCCCAGGTAAGTCGAAATTGGAAGAAAAAAAAGCTGACTAAATTGATACCTGTCTTTTAGGTACATATAACAAAATTTTCCTCAAGTCGCGTAAATACTATTCGAGATTCATTTTTGCTAGTTTTCTCCTCACAAATAACAAAGATTGTAATCAATAACTCCAACAAATATGGAAAACATCAAAATGGCTCCAATCATATTGAAATCGATGAGGAATTATTTCATACCTATTTGGCAGTTTTATTGTTGGCCGGAGTATACAAGTAAGCAAATATTGAGGTTTTCAAACGACATATGTATAAAAATATTTTACATTCAATAGGTCAAAAAACGAAACTTTACACGATCTTTTTGATGAGTACTATGGACGTCCTATATTTCTGAAAAAACATTTTTGTATATACATAAAATAATACGGTTTGATGATGTGTTAACCAGACGTTCCCAGACGAGAGAAGACAAGTTCGCACCAATCAGAAACTTTTGGGAAAAATGGTCTGAGAGCCTCTCAACGTTTTACAATCCTAATGATTGTGTTACTGTCGATGAGCAATTGCTAGGTTTTCATGGCCGCTGTAAATTTCGCCAATATATTCCATCCAAACCAGAGCGGTATGGTCTAAAATTTTGGCTCCTTGTTGACTCGCGTACTTGTTATGTGTGGAAAATTCAACCATATTTGGGAAAAGATATATCAGGAATTCCTCAGCGTAACCAAGGAGAACGAGTTGTTCTTGACTTAGTGGATGGTCTAAAAGGACATAATGTTACCATGGATAATTTTTTTTCTTCGCATAGCCTGGGTCAAAAACTTTTAAAACGCAATATAACAACGGTTGGAACTATGCGAAAAAATAAGCGATCAATTCCTCCAAAGCTTTTGGCATGCAAAAAAATTCCACGGTATGAGCCAACATTCGCTTTTACACCTGATACAATTATGGTTAGCTATATAAGCCACAAAGACAAGTGTACAATTGTTATGAGTACAATGCATCATGAATCTAAAGTTTCGGATTGCCCCAAAAAGTTGGCCGAAATAATATCGTTTTATAACTCCACGAAAGGAGGAGTTGACACTGTTGATAAAATGTTGAGTTGCTATAGCTGCAAACGTAAAAATAATCGGTGGCCGATGGCTGTTTTTTCCAACATTATTGACATTTCAGCTTTGAATGCTTACATTATATAGAGCGAAGTCGATGCCAACTGGAAAAAACTCAAACCAGTACAAAACGTAAGACTTTTCTACACGAGTTAGCAATATCACTGTCAAAGCCTTATATGGAAAAACGTCAAAAATGTCCTAGAAATGAACTTTCTCTGGTAATTTTCAAAAAACTTTCAGCCAAAAGTACAGATGAATCTAATGACAGTGAAGCTTGTCCATCAAAAAAACAAAGAACCACTACTTCTGAAAAAAAGAAACGTGCTAGATGTCAGAAATGTTACACTTCGGGTGAAAATAAAAACAAATGGTCGTCGAATTACTGCTTTTTATGTCAGAAGCCTTGCTGTAGTGATAAACACGCCAAAAATGTTTGCGTTGATTGCATTAATCATTTATAGAGTTAATCATATATTATAAACTTAATTAAACATAAAAAAGAAATAATAAAAAAAAACTTTAAATGTGATGAATTTAGTTAATTACTTCTATGTTCTCTAATATGTATCAAAAATGATACATAGGAAGAACTATGAATTTTTTTTAAAGCTCGATCTACGGTTAAACTACTTTTACATTATTAATATTTTCCCTTTTTAAAATAACTGAGCAAAAATTAATCAGGGAGGGCTCTACCAGAGATCAGCACTTTCTAAAGACAATTTACTAAACAACATTTAACGCAAGTTGAATCTGCATATGTATATATATATATACATAAGTTAAAGATTTTCCCAGCCTTTACTATATTGATCGGTACACTGAAAACTGAATTAAATAACTCTCCATAGTGGTAGTAGAATAAATTTAGATTTGACAGTATCTGCAAGGCATATAAACTAATTATACACCTGCATTTGTGCATAGTATGCCCCATGTCACAAAACTTTGTGAGACCAATGAGTGACCATGTTTATGGTTATATTAGATTTTCATATAAAAATTTCTAATATATCAAATATTTTTAATTAAACAAAAAAAAAAATTTGTTTCATTTAGAGTCTTTTTTATAAAAAAAAAAAATAACAAATTTTCCAATCCTGGACCATAATTTTGATTTATCTGATTTTTAATACTAAGTTATTCCTTTCTAAGGAAATAATTACTTTTATTCAGTTACTTTTATATTTCATAAAAAGTTTATGTTTTCCAGCTCTGGAGTTGTGTCTTTTTTTACTTTGATTTTTTTATACCGAATTTTTTTTTTTTTCTAAAACATCAATTAAATTTAATTTCTAAAGAATTCGAGCTGATGGCCAACGTTGCTAGTACTCTCTAATTAAATTTTATCTTAGAATTAAATTCGTAAAGATTAAATCAATAAATATGTGGCAAAAAGGAAAAAGTGCTTAAGTCGAGATAAGCTGATTTTGAGTTAACAGTACCTTCGTAATCTGCATATTTGAAAGTACCCCTGGCCAAAATCTCAATTAATTTGTGTGATTTTTCAGAAAGTTATAGCACTATTACTTTCTTAGACTTATAATCTAATTTGGAATAATATGTATTACTTATAGTGTTTAGAACGATGTCTGCACCCAGAAAAAAGATTGGTTGGAAAATGGTTAGGCTAACAAAATATCATTTGCATAAACTATATTTCAGTTCACACAATCAATTTTCTGTTAATGGAAAAAACAATCCATGTTTATTGCCATGAGGGCATAATTGTAATAAAGATATGATTCTGACAATTCTTAAATTGATTGCATCAACCGAGCGTATATTTTTGCCATGACTAATTCATTGATTGGTTAACACAACCGAATAAAATATTATGAATGGGATTTTACTACCAACTTTTGGTATTGGCAACTAAAAAATTGTCGTTATATATTAAGTTTAAAATAAACACTTTCTATCAGTTGCTGCAACTAACTATAGGTTGAGCTTACTATCATAGTTTATACTCGTTGCAGAAAATTAAAAATTAACTTTTGTGACTTTCAAGGATATTATGATTTATGAATTCTCAAATGGTTTCTGAAAGTCTGTGCATAAGATAACAGGTTTGTGGCTGTTCAAAATGTGTGGTTGAAATAAATAAATTTCAATTAAAAATAACTTATAACAATATTTTAAATAATAAATTTCTTAAATTGTATATTTTTATTTGCGTTTATTGCTTATTTTATTTCAGCAAGGAAGGCCAATTTTTCTTTCACAGGTACCAATTATGATATTGTTTCAGTTATACTAACCACATTTTCGGTAGCAAGAATAACTTTTTTTCAAATTCCATACTGTTAACCAATTTTTCTGTTGCTGCAACTATTTGTTTAAGGGTTATATTAAAATATAGTGGTACCACAAGTAAATTGCAGTCGTTATACCAGAAATCTATATAGTTGGTGTAACCACCAAAATTCGATTGGCAACAAATTCGGTTGTCTCAACGAATCTGTTTTTTTTGTGTGCTTAAAAAAATAAAGACTAACAGAGAATTTCCCAATTTAACTGCAAAAAATAAAATTTGACTTAAGCACTTACTCCTTGTTACCAGAGAAATAATAATAACAATAATAATTTCTAAAGGAAAAAAAATAATCTTTTTTATACAGAAAAAAAAATTAATTTTCCAACCCTGGAATAATCTTTTATATATTTTTGTTTTATTATACTAATCGTTTACTCTTTTAGATACAAAATATATTTAATTTATAGAGAAAAAGTAAAAATTAGTTATATATGCAATAAGAAAAAGTTCCAGTCTTCCAACCCTGGAATCGTCTTTTTAATCTTTTTATATTTTAATACCAATTTAATTCTGATTGAAATAGAAAATAGATTTATTTAACAAAAAATAAATAAAAATTAGTGTTAGCTAGTTACTTTTATAAGGCAAAATGAGTTTAAATTTTCCAGCTCTGAAATCGTTTTTTTTACCATTTCTGATAGGTACTTGAAAAATAGAAGTCACCGGCATTCCTGGGAGCTCCGGACATGGTTTAGTCGTCTTCGGAAATTACACACGGAATGATAAACCTGTATATACCCTTTAAAAGTTTTGTTGAAGGGTATACAAATACGATTTATAAAAAATTCCAGTCGACAACATTTGGAAAATTTTATTATACAGCAGTCTTTACTATAAATTTCTGTGAATATTAATTCCTTACGTCAGTGAGTGCTTTGTCTTTCATTGTCCCTTTTAAATTATTTTTTTGCTGCCCAATGTGGCAAATAATTGTAAAAAGTTGTAGAAAATGATAGACAGTTTCAGGAATTCAAAAGAGATGTTTTTTGTTAGGATAAGCTACTACTTTGCAAAAAAAAATTATGTGTCCCTGTTATTGTAAAAAAGTGAAAAAAATCTCCTTTACTTTTGAAAAAAAATGTGCACTAAGAATTTTTTTTGAGGTAAACTCTTTGCTTTATTATTACCATACATAGTTTAGCGCTATCAGCAAGTCTGATGGGTGGCAAAAAAATTGGTCACCAAAATTGCAAATTTTTTTATTGGGGTGTGTTACCCTGGTACTATCGAATCTATACTGTCCAGTCCGTGTGTTTTGCAAAAGTCTTCATTTCTTGCATAGTATTATTATTTAAATACAAATATTTGTTTCTGTACACATTTCGTTTAGGCTGATGCTTCATTCGTAATTATTATGACACTCGGTTAAATAAAGAAAATAAAAAGTATTTTTATTTCCTCAATCAAACAACTAAAAACAATTCATACAAATATTGTTTATTAAAAACATTTCATTGCAGAAAGCACATGCAAAACAACATTTTTTATCCTTTAATTTGGATTTTTTTTATTTGCTCTTAAATTAAAATCAATTGTTAACAAACGTTCAGCTCTTCTATAACAAATAAATTGGCGGGAAATAAAAAATGAAGAATATTAATTGATAAAGAGGAGGAAAAAGCTACTGCTTTTTTCTGGCTTGAGAGTCACGTGGGACTGACTATAAACAATTGATTGCATGTACGAGAGGGCGGCCCAAAATTAACTGATCTAAGGCGGCAGTAGTTTGAAAAAAAAATTGCTTTGGCAAAAAGTGTCATCCTTACAGCATTACCATATGTGAAGATTTATCTTTTTTTTGAAGTTTTTCGGGATGTTTTAAAAAGACTAAAAGATTTCTTAGCTAAAAATAAGATTTTTGAAACCATAAAAAATGGTATGTATTACTACTACAACAACATTTATTTCCTTTGAATAAATTTCAATAATGGTATCCTTAATGTACAAACACACATTGTGGTAATCCACTCGTGTATTAAAGAAATAATTCGCTTAAATCTGGGAGTAAATTGTGGCATTCGATATCAATTGAAATTTCAATACAAACTAGACTGGGACGAACTCATTCAGTTGGTTGTTTTAGAAGCAAAATTTTGATCAAACCCAATTAAATTACATGGTTTTGATCATAGGATTGTGTCAAAAACGACCAACTGAATGAGTTCGACTCAAATGTAATAGCTATACAATTTTATGAAAATTAGTTCGATATCGAATGCCATAATTTGTCTCCCCTTTTTATGACAGCTTGTGCAAGTTCTGGAGTATGTACATATTTAGAATGTAAAAATATATACAGGAAATATTTTGTGTTACATATTTGGATTTATGTCTGTTAAGTAAGTTCACTTGAAACAAAGCTCTTTGAATAAAATTATTAAAAATATGATTTTTAATGACAAAAAAATATTTTTTTTGGTCGAATAGAAGATTTTTGAAAATAAAATATGGCAACACTGCATCCTTATAAAATATGGGATTTGAGTTTGAAGGGACCACGTTGACTAATTTTTACGAGCCATCAATAATAAATGATCTCAGTGAATTTACAAACGTGGAAAAATTTGTCACCTTTATGTAATTCAGTACTTTAAGGTCCTGTCCCACGATACCGACAACATTCGACTTGTAGCTCACATGCATTAAAAATAAAAACAAAGTTAAAGAATTTGTTTGTGTTTAAATTTTTATTTTTTTTAATAAAGAGAAGTAACACTCAGGCAATGAATACCTACTAATATTACCAGGTGTTACCTTCTTTAGAAAAGGGATAGTGATACAGAATACAGGTGGTGAAGGAAGAGATAGAGGATAGCTTCATTCTTTTACAACACTGCTTTTTGCACGTTTTTAATAACGCAGTATTGCAGCGCCTCTGCTGTTAAGAAGCAATGTTTTAGTAGCCATTTTATTGGTTATTTTACTTTGCCGATGATTTTGCTACACAACGAAGGAACGCGCTCTGATGTTACATTGGTATAGTTGAGTGAACAGTAAATATTCCTTCATCACTTGAACTTTCCTACAACAAGTGATACAAAGGGACACTAATGCACATCAGAAAAATGCTTGGTGTTGTTACTTAATGACTGTTGGATACTGGGATTGAACCCAGGACCTGCGGTTTTGTAGACAACCTGCTAACTACTTCAGCCAATGCCACCCTCAAATTAAAGTGTGAGACGTTGTCGACATCGTGGGACAAGTCATAAGTCCTGATTCACACACATCAAGTTTAACTGATCAGTTTTTGTTCAATTTTCTTTTGAACCTGCATTTGCGTTCATACACACCGTCAAGTTTGTTTCATCAAGTCCCATTAATTTGCGTTGTAGTAGAGTATTACGAATGACAAAACTAAACGAAAAAGCTAACTTGACTGGTACGGTCAAATCTGTACACCTCTCCATTATTTTTTCCTCTCTCTCTTAAAAACTAAAGACTTGACGACTCAGATCTGACGTGTGTGAATCAGGACTAATTGAGATGGTCTCAGTCCAAGCAATATAAAAACAAAGACAGATTCTACTTTGTGGAGTCTGCTTCTTTGCTTACCAAAATAAATTTTGGGTGCCAAAGCTTAATCGAGGCCGTTGGAGGTTCAAATATGAATATCGTAGTGGTCGACTAATAGAAGTCTCTATACCAGAAGCGGGAAAAAAAATTCAAAAAATGATATTGGATGATCATCGACTGAAGGCGTTTGAGCTAGGCAAACGAAGGGGCACTAAAGCTAAAAAAGCTTAACCCTCTCATACCCAAACAAAGAAATTGTTTTGTATCATTTTATACATTTTATACAAAAATGCTTTAAAAATAATGATGGTTTTCTTTAATGGACCATAATTGATCAATGTTGCCTGTAGGCAACATTCTATAACTATCCAACCATGATACCAAGGATTTTTATTTTTTTTTTTAGTTCATATTTGGGTCAAGCCCAAAACATATTCGACTTAAAAAATTTTTTCGCACGGCCCATTTTAATTCGCACGTGAGAGGGTTAAGCAATATAGTTTTCGTTACATAATTTTTTATCAAAATCGATTATTTGAGATCGAAAAAAAAAAAAAAAAAAAAAGAGATCCAAAAAACGTATCGTGAAGATATATTGGCGGTGCTAAGCTTCTTCGCAACAAATGAAAAACAGAATCGTAAAGATGTTTAAATGAATCGATTTGTAGTCCTCAAGGAAACCAGAAACATACTCTAAGAAAAGTATTCTATACTTGAAAATATGCCTCTAAAACTCGAAAAATATGCTTTTAAAAGTAATACAAATTGATTTTATTCAATAAATATATATGTACATATAAAGTTTTAATTAAATAGTTCAAAAATAAAATGAATAAAAAAGAACAATAACAAATTTAATAATGAGAACGAGATCTTTGAAACTCTATTTTGTATAGATATCAAATAAAAATCGTCGCCATTCATACCTAAATAAACTTCTATACATTGAATATTTTCTTTCAAAGTCTACTAATGTTAATCGGTGCAACGTCCGGTTTTTATTGAAATAAACGTCCAATATTTTTATTGAATTATAAAATTTAGAGAATTGTGGAGTGATTGGTTTTATTAAAAGCAACTGTGTCCGGTAAAAACTGAAATATGCAAAAAAAATGCTTTAAAGGGTAAAATATGCAAAAATATGCACTAACAAATAAATGCCAAAATTGATAAAAAGTTCTAAAGCGTATAAATATCGTATATCCGCATTAATTCGTAACACGTGTCGTAATTATTATGACACTCGGTTAAATAAAGAATATAAAAAGTATTTTTATTTCCTCAATCAAACAACTAAAAACAATTCATACAATTATTGTTTATTAAAAACATTTCATTGCAGAAAGCACATGCAAAACAACATTTTTTATCCTTTAATTTGGATTTTTTTATTTTCTCTTAAATTAAAATCAATTGTTAACAAACGTTCAGCTCTTCTATAACAAATAAATTGGCGGGAAATAAAAAATGAAGAATATTAATTGATAAAGAGGAGGAAAAAGCTACTGCTTTTTTCTGGCTTGAGAGTCACGTGGGACTGACTATAAACAATTGATTGCATGTACGAGAGGGCGGCCCAAAATTAACTGATCTAAGGCGGCAGTAGTGTGAAAAAAAATTGCTTTGGCAAAAAGTGTCATCCTTACAGCATTACCATATGTGAAGATTTATCTTTTTTTTGAAGTTTTTCGGGATGTTTTAAAAAGACTAAAAGATTTCTTAGCTAAAAATAAGATTTTTGAAACCATAAAAAATGGTGCTCTTACCATATTAGTTGAAGGTCCTTTTGACTAAACTACTTCCATATTTTCTTCTTTATTTCATAAAAAGTATGAAAAGAAGTAACGTATTACTACTACAACAACATTTATTTCCTTTGAATAAATTTCACTAATGGTATCCTTAATGTACAAGCAAACATTGAGGTAATCCACTCGTGTATTAAAGAAATAATTCGCTTAAATCTGGGAGTAAATTGTGGCATTCGATATCAATTCAAATTTCAATACAAACTAGACTGGGACGAACTCATTCAGTTGGTTGTTTTAGAAGCAAACTTTTGATCAAACCCAATTAAATTACATGATTTTGATTATAGGATTGTGTCAAAAACGACCAACTGAATGAGTTCGACTCAAATGTAATAGCTATACAATTTTATGAAAATTAGTTCGATATCGTATGCCATAATTTGTCTCCCCTTTTTATGACAGCTTGCGCAAGTTCGGGAGTATGTACATATTTAGAATGTAAAAATATATACAGGAAATATTTTGTATTACATATTTGGATTTATGTCTGTTAAGTAAGTTCACTTGAAACAAAGCTCTTTGAATAAAATTATTAAAAATAAGATTTTTAATGACAAAAAACTATTTTTTTGGTCGAATAGAAGATTTTTGAAAATAAAATATGGCAACACTGCATCCTTATAAAATATGGGATTTGAGTTTGAAGGGACCACGTTGACTAATTTTTACGAGCCATCAATAATAAATGATCTCAGTGAATTTACAAACGTGGAAAAATTTGTCACCTTTATGTAATTCAGTACTTTAAGGTCCTGTCCCACGATACCGACAACATTCGACTTGTAGCTCACATGCATTAAAAATAAAAACAAAGTTAAAGAATTTGTTTGTGTTTAAATTTTTATTTTTTTTAATAAAGAGAAGTAACACTCAGGCAATGAATACCTACTAATATTACCAGGTGTTACCTTCTTTAGAAAAGGGATAGTGATACAGAATACAGGTGGTGAAGGAAGAGATAGAGGATAGCTTCATTCTTTTACAACACTGCTTTTTGCACGTTTTTAATAACGCAGTATTGCAGCGCCTCTGCTGTTAAGAAGCAATGTTTTAGTAGCCATTTTATTGGTTATTTTACTTTGCCGATGATTTTGCTACACAACGAAGGAACGCGCTCTGATGTTACATTGGTATAGTTGAGTGAACAGTAAATATTCCTTCATCACTTGAACTTTCCTACAACAAGTGATACAAAGGGACACTAATGCACATCAGAAAAATGCTTGGTGTTGTTACTTAATGACTGTTGGATACTGGGATTGAACCCAGGACCTGCGGTTTTGTAGACAACCTGCTAACTACTTCAGCCAATGCCACCCTCAAATTAAAGTGTGAGACGTTGTCGACATCGTGGGACAAGTCATAAGTCCTGATTCACACACATCAAGTTTAACTGATCAGTTTTTGTTCAATTTTCTTTTGAACCTGCATTTGCGTTCATACACACCGTCAAGTTTGTTTCATCAAGTCCCATTAATTTGCGTTGTAGTAGAGTATTACGAATGACAAAACTAAACGAAAAAGCTAACTTGACTGGTACGGTCAAATCTGTACACCTCTCCATTATTTTTTCCTCTCTCTCTTAAAAACTAAAGACTTGACGACTCAGATCTGACGTGTGTGAATCAGGACTAATTGAGATGGTCTCAGTCCAAGCAATATAAAAACAAAGACAGATTCTACTTTGTGGAGTCTGCTTCTTTGCTTACCAAAATAAATTTTGGGTGCCAAAACTTAATCGAGGCCGTTGGAGGTTCAAATATGAATATCGTAGTGGTCGACTAATAGAAGTCTCTATACCAGAAGCGGGAAAAAAAATTCAAAAAATGATATTGGATGATCATCGACTGAAGGCGTTTGAGCTAGGCAAACGAAGGGGCACTAAAGCTAAAAAAGCTTAACCCTCTCATACCCAAACAAAGAAATTGTTTTGTATCATTTTATACATTTTATACAAAAATGCTTTAAAAATAATGATGGTTTTCTTTAATGGACCATAATTGATCAATGTTGCCTGTAGGCAACATTCTATAACTATCCAACCATGATACCAAGGATTTTTATTTTTTTTTTTAGTTCATATTTGGGTCAAGCCCAAAACATATTCGACTTAAAAAATTTTTTCGCACGGCCCATTTTAATTCGCACGTGAGAGGGTTAAGCAATATAGTTTTCGTTACATAATTTTTTATCAAAATCGATTATTTGAGATCGAAAAAAAAAAAAAAAAAAAAGAGATCCAAAAAACGTATCGTGAAGATATATTGGCGGTGCTAAGCTTCTTCGCAACAAATGAAAAACAGAATCGTAAAGATGTTTAAATGAATCGATTTGTAGTCCTCAAGGAAACCAGAAACATACTCTAAGAAAAGTATTCTATACTTGAAAATATGCCTCTAAAACTCGAAAAATATGCTTTTAAAAGTAATACAAATTGATTTTATTCAATAAATATATATGTACATATAAAGTTTTAATTAAATAGTTCAAAAATAAAATGAATAAAAAAGAACAATAACAAATTTAATAATGAGAACGAGATCTTTGAAACTCTATTTTGTATAGATATCAAATAAAAATCGTCGCCATTCATACCTAAATAAACTTCTATACATTGAATATTTTCTTTCAAAGTCTACTAATGTTAATCGGTGCAACGTCCGGTTTTTATTGAAATAAACGTCCAATATTTTTATTGAATTATAAAATTTAGAGAATTGTGGAGTGATTGGTTTTATTAAAAGCAACTGTGTCCGGTAAAAACTGAAATATGCAAAAAAAATGCTTTAAAGGGTAAAATATGCAAAAATATGCACTAACAAATAAATGCCAAAATTGATAAAAAGTTCTAAAGCGTATAAATATCGTATATCCGCATTAATTCGTAACACAAGAAAAAACATGCACTTGCATATTTGCGGTTTCCCTGGTAATCATGAATGACACATGAGTCCACCACTTTACATCTAAGATAAAGGAGAACGTTCAAAGCAGTTTACTGGAATGTTCAACGAAGGCGCAGGCAATTCTATCTTCTAACTTATTGCAGATTTGAAATGATGAAATTGAGGAAAACTGAACATTTTTGCCAAACACAAAAAATTGTTTCTCAAGACAAGGAGCCAGTTGACAGATCCACTACTGTGGTAACCAATAAAGAACTAAAGTTTGAATAGCAAAATTTAGTTTTCTTGAACTATTTTCTATTTCTTAACTTGAAAACAGGAGGTAAAACGTTAGCCAAGAATGAAAATGTGAGTTCTGCAGTTGATTTGCTACTTTAATGATCCAAAAAAAAATTAAAGTAAAGTAAAGTATCGAAGCTATTGACTTCCGCTGGGAAAAGTGTATCGAGCAAAAGAGAGATTAAGCTGTGAAATAGTTTTTTTACAATATTCTCTACGTTTGCTAATTCGACACCACCCTCGTATGTATGTGGCCTTGTGATTATAGTGGCAAATTTATGCATCCCTTTTATACAAAGGCTTAACAAATTCTTTTTGTTATTCTCTTTACGCTCTAATTATACTTTGCTATAGAATGTGCTAATATGCAACTGAATTTTAAATGAAAATAAATGTTCAATTTGCCCGCATATCGCTCCTGTATTGTAACATAGTTATATTGAAAATAATAACTTTTTAGAGTTAATAATTTAGAATAATTCGTATCGTATTGATCTAGTGTGAAAATTTTATACAAACCGCTGATGCATTTACTCCTTGAGCGAAGAAAATATTTGAATATCTTTAGTGAGTTGTATGTGATATAAAATCCTTAAAATTATTTTCTGCAAAACTTGCTCGATAGAGATATCGTGCCATAACTGCCAAAAAAAACCTTAAGTGGCATAATTTTCGAATTAATTTTTTTTTTGCAAAAATCAATTATTATTGATCTTAAGTAATCGATTTAAAAAATAATAATTATTTTGCAAATTATGTCGCTTAAGGTTTATGGCATAAGGGTGGTTCTGTCTGAAGTAGTTAGAACATAGACTACAAAACCGAAAGTTCTGGATTCGAACTCAGTGTCCGACAGTCATTAAGTCTGTGACAATAAGAAAAAAGACCTCAAGTCTTATGTAACTGTTTTGCAGTAGAGTACTTTTAAGTTTTAAAGTCGAATTTCAGAAATGTATTTCTTTTTACAGTTAAATTGGAAGATTCCGGTCTTCATTATTATTTTTTTTATAAAAACATCACTCCAAACATTATAATTGATACATTAAATTTGAAATATACCAAAGTATAAGCTTAACTAAGCTTTTACTTTTAATGAGATTATAAGTTGGAAAAAGACAAGCTGCAAGTCATTGCACTATAACTTCCTGAAAAATCTTACAAAATAATTGAGATTTCGCACAGGGATCTTACAATTACAGAAATTACAGGGATGACATTAACTCAAAATCAGCTTATCTCGACTTAAGCCATTTATAATTTTTGCTGCAGAAGTAACAACACCATGCATTTTCCTGATGTGATAATAAAGTTCAAGTGATGAAGGCATAGACACTGGTCACTGAACTACACAGGCTTCAGCAGATACTTATCCTAATGGAACATCAGAGCGCCCTCTTTCGTCGGTATTGTGTAGCAGAATCATCGACAAAGTAAAGTAACCAATAATTATTATATTATTTTATTATCGTTATTATAATAAAATGGCTACTTAACACAGCTTCGAAAATTTAATACGCTTCACTGTCACCAGAGGCGCTGCAACACTGCATTATTAGAAACCTGCAAGAAAGCAGAGTTGTAAAAGAATCGAGCTTTCATCTACTTATATATTTCTTCGCCACCTTTCTTCTCTATCACTTTCCCTTTCCTAAATAAGGTAATACCTAGTAAAAGCAATAGGCTTTCATTGCCGGAGTGTTACTTCTCCTTAAAAACAAAATTATATGACTATATTTTAGAAATTTATTATTCGAATATTGTCAGAAGTTTATTTTAATTTGAAATATATTTGCTGGTGGTTCAGCGTTGTCTATATGCATTTCATTGTTATGCACAGACTTTCAAAAACTATTTGAGAATTCACAACAATGAAATGCATATAGACAACGCTGAACCACCAGCAAATAAATTTCAAATAAAAATATGACTATATTGCAATCAAATAGCTGAATGTAATTCTGTACAAACAATTGTTCAATTCAGAAGCTGAGTTTATGCTCTTGTGAATAGACAATTTCGTAGTATATTTGCTTTATTTTGTTTTATTATCAAAAGTCATAAATTTAATTTGCCATTTAGATATGTCAGTTGAAAGCATGAATTTTAATCAGGTATGGGAACTTGAATGTGATGCGAAATGGTTAAAGCTTTTTCGCTATAAGCAGTTTTGATTAAAATGGTTCAAAAATTTAATTGAAATTAATTAAATTTGTATATCTCTCTAAGGCCTGGATCATACTATCGGCACAGTGTACCAATTCTCGTCCGGTCACTGCCAAAAAATCATAAGTAATAAGCTAAAATGGCATTATTACTCACTTAATTCTAGAAGAAATTTTTACACTGTCGTTAATAAATGTCATAAATTGTATGGAAATTTATTTACACAACCCTATTAAGTTTGCCCAACAATTTTGACTAGTAAACTTAAGCTGCGCAATATAGAAAAATAAAACCATGTATTTAAATTAAAAACTGCTGGAAATTTCATTTTTTAATTTTATTAAAAAATTTTTTTTTGACATTTCATTCAAATTGTCTTAACTGTTTGCGCAAAAGTTGGCAAGGTGCTTCATGAAACAAGTCTCCTATATTTGCCCAAGTACATATTGCAATTCTAGGAATTCTCATGAAAACCTTTATTGTATAATTAGACGATTAGACAACCGCATACGACGTTAAGTCTGGCTTGTGAATTGAATAATTTTAAAATAATGTCTGTAAATATTTCAATAGCTGAAGCTGAAAGTGATATCAAACGTTCTGTAATTTTTGGCATCCATCTATAAAAGAGCACAAGGGGTAGGATATCTTGATGCTTAGAATGTGAATATAAAGGATTAGCTACAACGTCTCTAAGAGTCATAAGTGGTGCATAAAGAAATCTTGTAACTTCAAAACTCGATGATGGTACGTTTCGATTCCTGAGTTCCTGTGGTAACTTTAAGTTTACATTACTTGCACTTGATCATCATCTATCTGATACAGTTTGGTTGTTATTTCTTTCTTTTTGTTGGACAATAAACTTTTATACAATATTCCCATAACTATTAAATCTTTTTTTTTCAAAGTATTCCTTTATTTAAATACATTTTCTCTCTTTCCCTAAACAGTGCCACCAAGGATTCATCATATAAGTACCAGCGGACATTTGCAAGTAAAAAAAGGTTCTTCTGTAGTTATTGAGTGTTCAGCCTCTGGCAATCCAACGCCAAATGTTACATGGAGCCGTAAAAATAATATTTTACCCAATGGTAAGATATTTTTTTTTTATATTTGACTCTACAATTACTTTCTATCATTTTGCACATCTACTTAGTAAAAACAGCCAACACATCACAAGAAATAGGGGAAAGTAAAGCATAGAAATTGAATTGAGACATAATGTAAAACTTAAGGGTCACTTTCATACTTTTGAACAAAATATTTTCTTTATGTTAATTTCTTTTTATTATTTTATTAAGTTTTAATATTACTTCTTTTCTTTTAAAAATTTGCAGGCGAAGAAAAACTACGTTCCCATGTATTGTCAATTGAAAATGTGGATCGTCATAAGGGTGGCGTGTACATTTGCACCGCCAATAATGGAGTTGGCCAACCCGCCTCCAGTCAAGTTGTTTTGCATGTTTTATGTAAGTGTATGATAATGCTTATTTCAGCTTTTCTTTTTTTTTTAACTTACACACAAAAAAAAAGTTTACATTGTATAGAATATAAAATAATAGAAACAATCAACGACCCTCCAAAGATTTTGTTTTGTTTAGTTTAATATAAATTTTTATTAGTCTTTTGTTTAGTTTGCTTTATTTTTGCTGCAATATAATTTATTTTTTATGATTTTGTGGTTTCCTTCCTTTTTGCTATTATAGATCCTCCTGAAATCACAGTGGAACGTCCTGTTGTTTTCTCCGGCGAGGGTCATGAGGCGATGCTAGTATGCATAGTTCATGGTGAAACTCAACCTGAGGTATGTTCATTTCTTATTTCTTTCTAAAGTATTTTATGGATTTTTTTTAGTAAAGTATGTAATAAAATTACCATAATTATTAACAGAAAATAGGCCAACAATATACTTTCGTACAAATCATTTTACAAACGATTGATAAGGGAAAATGTTAAGTTTGTAAATTTAATAAAAGCAGTTTGAAGTATCGAAATGTATAATAAATTACTAAACATGTTGAAAATAGTGTTGTTGTTTTTATTATTTATGTATGCTTGTGAAAATATATAAACATATATCTATAAAGTGTGTGGTATATAAAATGATATAAAAAAAACCAAAGAGGTATGAATTCATTGCTTGTAGAGCAAGCTTGTATCCTTTTTGTATAAACATGAACCATAAACTTTACAATTATTTAATACCTTTAATTTTCTATAGTTCTAAGGGTGTCACATTTTTTGCAAATTTATTTTGTTAATTTATTTAAGTAAAGTATTTACATTTAAAAAATGTAGCTAAAAAATATAATATCCAGCTTTGGAGATTGTCTTTGGTAATTTTTACTTATGTCGAGGCATAAGGAAAAGGCACTTCCACATCTTATTGTTTTTATTCCTAATGTAATGAAAGACCTTATGTTCTACATTCTTGCCAACTCGCACGGACATTGCACAAAAGTGTAGAAATTGTATTAAACACATTAAATTATAGTGGCTTATAACTAGTGGCAAAAAAATAAAAATTAAATAATTTATCAAATCAGCAACAAATATTTTCAAAGTGAAATTTCATCTAATACCTCCATAAATTAACGTAAAATATAAATTTCCACACAGTATTTAATTTTTATATAATCAATGCTCATATTTGAAAAGCATTTAATTAATTCAGATTATCAAGGGACTCCCTAATAATTCACTAATGAAATATTTATCATTTTCATTATAAAAAATTTTTTTTTCAACACAACATAGAAATTATTATGACATTATTATGACAGACAACACAATCCAACACAAATATTTTAGTGCAATCATGTGCACGTATGTACGTTTTAAAATATAATAATAGCAATTATTAGTGGCTTAGAAATTTCATTAAAATTTTGAAAAATTGCTTTTAATTAAATTTTATATTTTGCTATTTCGTAATGAGCATTTGTGCAAAATATGTAAATGGTATGTTTTTAATTTGTGAAAGAAAATTTTTATGTTATGCTTATGGAGCATGCCATGAACAAGTGGGACTTCACTTTTCAAATATTTTTGCGACTAAATAGTGGTATTATGTTCTCATCTAAAATAATTTATATGAATTATAACGAATAGATTAAATTTTTCCGAAAATGCGCTAATTTTTTGAGACTAACAACAAATATACTTTTTAATTTAATTTTACAAGCTGTCACTATTGTTTGTTAGATAAAAATAAAATTTATTTTGTAATATTTCTGCAGTTAATGGAACTGATACAAGTATTACTATTTTTCAGGAAGGTATTATCGAGTATAACAACACTATGTATTTAAAATTTTCCAAACACCTCCAAAATCTTGAGTTACGGGTAGAAAACCGGTTTTTCGTACCCGTTGGCACTTATCAATCTCTAACTAAGTTAAGTATTAACCGATTTTAAAACTAAAAATGGATTTAGAAGGAAAAGACAAAGATCTTTTGAACCATTTATATCTTGTTTCAGTAAATTTAAGATATATGTCTGAGTTTTTTCATCAAATATAGTTTTTTCGTTTTTTTCGACACTTTTCTACTTTAGACTCGTTCTTAGGCAGTATTTTTGTACTGTAACCATATGGTTTATAACTTTGTTTATAAAACCTAATTGATAAAGAGTAATTCGGTTGTTTGTTTTAAAAAAATTCCCCTAAAATTGACTGAGTAATTAAACATTTTATTAGAAGACTATTTGTTAAAAAAACTACCGGTATGATGTATTTCGCGTTCTATTTATAAGCTTTTGGTGTATTTAAGCTTCCAGGATGATAAAAGTAAAATACAATAGACGTATATCAACACAGAGTACAAAATTGGTACAACAGTGGTCGCCAAAATTTTTTCTTGAGAACCACATTTTTCACATATACCAATCATATATTCCGCTAAATTAAACCAAAATAAAATTTATTTCGGTGTGGGAATCGTTGTTTTTATTGTTACTATAATACTAGACCGAGTCCAAATTAGATTGGTTCAAGGTCATTACGATACATCAGGAAAATGGCGAATATGTCACCATTTACACGATATTTCACCATACACTATTCCGTACTTATGGCAACACTAGCATTTTTTTCAAGTAAAAGGAGGAGAACGTTTGGATCAATTGTCACCAAATTTTCTGCAGGGATGTAAGCGAAGAATATAAAATATTTCGGAAAGCGAGTTAAAAGCATCAAGGATGAACATACGCATAGAAAGACTATACTGGCCAACATTCCCATCCCTGCCTCCCAAGAATTGCTTTTGTGAGCAAATAAATACTCGTATTTGAAGAATTGAGTTCAAATAAAACAACATGATACGTACAAAATATGATGACTTAAAACTTATTTAAGAACAAAATTATTATTTAATTTCTTATAATTCAGTTGGAAGTTTTTTTAAGAATTTTAAATATTCTTTTTGGGACAGCAGTAGCAAACTTTATCAGTAGGAAACATTCTTGCACAGTGCACGATCCATGTTTAAGATGGCCACATCGAGTAATAATAAATTTTTTGTACCCTTCCCCAAAAATGATAAAGGATATACATTAGGGCGGGTCGATTTAAAAATCGCTCATATTACAAAGAAAATCGTATTCTAGGGATTAAAATAAGAAACTTTGCCGAAGGAACCATACCTCTAAAATGTATTTTGATATCCCGACCTTTGATCCGAAGGGTCAGATGTTGAAAAATCTCACTTTGACCCATTTAGAGTTCCTCAATCGAGTCAAAATATATGACCGACCCCCACTAATTTTGAAGGGCTGACCCACTTATGCCAGTGGCACACCCCCTGGAACCACCCCTGAACTACCTCTGGAACATCCCCTGAGGGTTCGCAATACAAACATTTAAAAATATCACCTTTTTAGTGCGTATGAGTGATACTGATGAAGAATAATATATTACTCATACGTATTTTTATACCCTTTACCAAAAAATGGAAATACCCTTTTCCATTTTCGACGACGATTCGAATTGCTGTTTATTAATGTTGTTTGATGATAGCAAAGAAAAACGAGACTGTAAAGAAAATTCTAATTTTCTAAATTTCACTTGATTGAGGAACTTTAAATGGGTCTAAGTGAGATTTTTCAAAAATTTTACTCTTCGGATCAAAAGTCGGGACATCAAAAGATATTTTAGAGGTATGGTTCCTTCGGCAAAGTTTCTTATTTTGATCCCTAGAATACGATTTTCCTTGTAATTTTAGCGATTTTTTTGCCTCCATACAAATCGACCCGCCCTAATATACATCTGTACATATATACGTTTGTCATTCCGTGTGTTATTTCCACAATATTAATATGCGAAACACAAAGTGTATATCCTGTATATTCTGGGTCCTTATGAATACGAAAGACAAATAAGCGATGTCCGTCTATCCATCAGTCCATCCTTCTGTCTATACGTGAAATCGGTTTTCCGAAGCTACCAGTAAAGCTAGAGACTTCGGTCTCAAACTGGTATATGAGAAATTGATAGATTGGTATTAAAAATAAGCAAAATCGAAAAATGGTTCCAGAGCTGGAACACTTAAACTTTATTTTGGCATGTAAAAGTAACTACCTAAAACGAATTTTTGTTTTTTTAGTAGATTATTTTATATTTCAGTAAAAATAAAATCAGTATAAAAATTAAAAAAAAAAATAAATAATTATTCCAGGGTTGGAAAATTTTAACTTATTTTTGGTATATAAAAGTAACCTACTAAAATTATTTTTTTCGTTTTTCCTATAAATAAAGCGTATTTTATATTTCTAAAGGAATAGATTGGTACAAGAAAACAAAAAAATCTAAAATAATGATTCCAGGATAGGAAAATTTCCAATTAATTTTTTATTTTACTTTATAAAGTAAATATATTTAATGTTTTAGAAGTAAATAGTTCGTTATAAGAAATTAGAAGAATTAAAAATACAGCTACAGAGCTGGAAAATTTAAGTTTCTTTTTGGTAACTTAATAAAACTAATATATAAAGAAATTAGTTGGAAAGTAAGAAAAGTTAACCATATGGTTCTAGGGCTGGGAAATTTAAAGCTGTTTGTTAAAAGAAGTAACTAAATAAAGATTTTTTTTTTCGTTTTAATTAGACATATTTTATATATTAGGAAGATTTTTACTGAAAAGTTTTTCTGATATTTGTAAAATTTTTATATGAAAATCTAATTTAACCATAAGCATGGTTGCTTATTATTCTCTCAGCATAATTATATTTCAAATCGATGTTCATACGTTGACATCTTGTACGAGTTGTTATCCATTTTTGTATAGTAAATGGTGATACCATAAAATATATCACTAAAGAACAGTCATAAGTACAAATTAAATTAAAGAACATGTTCCATGTCATTTCTTTGGGAATAAATAGTTCATCGCGATATATTTGAAGGTGCACTATTGGCAATGGGATGTTTGTTTTGTTTGATGTTTTGTAATAATTGGTTTTATTAAATACCGGAAAATATGATATAAGTTAAATTTGTTGGTAGAAGCACGATTTTTTAACATCATAATGTTATAAAAAAAAAACGATTGTGCCAACTAATCCACTCTGGCCATAGTTTGTGTTACTTTTTGTAGAAACCATAATTCAATTTAGCCAGATTTTACTTGCATGCATTTCTGTTGTTCAACATTAAGAGAATTTGCACTGTGGACAGTTTTTGAAAGCTTTGCCCCCAAAATATGGAGAGCAGTCTTTAAATACTCGTACATGACACGGGGCACACAAATGAAGATGTTTAATTAGTTTAGGTTGAGGGTGGCATTCGTTGAAATAGTCAGCACGTTGAGTACAAAACCAAAGGTCCAGGATTGGAGCCCGGTCTCTAACAGTTATTAAAAAATAACAACACCACGCATTTTTCTGATGTGCATTAGTATTCTTTGTATCAGTTGTTGTGCAAAAAATTTTAGTGATGCAGGCATTAGGCAGTGGTCACTAAAAACTATAACGACCTTATCAGGTACTAATCCTAATGTAAAATCAGAGCGCTCTCTTTTGTTGTGTGGAATAATCATCATCGGAGTAAAATAACCAATAAAATGGCTACTAATCACAGCTTCAAAATTTAATGCACCTGATTTGACACCAGAAGGCGGTATAACACTGCATTATCAAATAGCGTGCAAAAAAGCAGAGTTGTAAAAGAATGAAGCTTTGCTCTATCTCTTCCTTCACCACCTGTCCTCTCTATCACTATCCATACCCTTTCAGGCTATCTCACTATCCTCTCTTCAACTAACAGGTAGCACAAGGGGACTATTATATTGGACCCAAGTGAGCTGTACTCTAAATATTACCCTTCCGTACCAGCAGCTTCCTAACCTAACCTAACTAGTTTAGGTTTTTTGCAGATTTTTTAAAATATTAATAATGCAAAAAACTTTTTAAATATAGAGTGCAGAATAAAATATTCAACTACTGCCAATATTGAAAATAAAATCTATGAACGAAATGCTTTTGTCGAAAAATGCCCACAGGTCACTCATTGTAAATTGCACTAGCGCAATAAATTATTGACCTGATCAAACGCTTTACTACAGCAAAATATTCTAAAATAAACGCTAAACAACACTGTTGGCAATATTTTTTTTTAGTTCTTTGTCTTGCCAACAGTGTTTTTTAGCGTTTGTTTTAGAATATTTAGCTGTAGTAAAACGTTTAAAAAATGTCGCATGTCTTGAAAGGTCTTATAAATAGTCTTGTGCAGGACTTTACAATAAATACAAGATTCATTTTTTTTCACAAAATTGATTGCTGTACTACGAGTAGAACAAAGTTTAGCTACAAAAAGATTAATTTTGTTGTATAAACAACAATTTATTTTATATTTAAAGGCATATGTTATAGTCTAAATGGTACAGTTCTATAGCGTTTATAGTAAATAAGAAAATATTTACTTTGAAAGCTACTAAAGCAGCCTTCAAGATATGCTTTTTCTACTGAAATTTCAACGCAAGCGATCTCTTGTTGCATGTATATTTTAGTAAGTGCTGTTTTTAATAGCTATTGGAGTGTGTTTAATTAAATCGCATTTTGTGACAACTGCAAGCAAGTTCCTCTCAAAATAGCACCCTTTACATGAGGCCCCAGCCAAGCGTGCTGTCATAAAAAAGTTACAAATTAAAAAAGAAATTCAAATACCAACACAAAAGCAAACATGCATACATACTACATATGTACATATATTTAAATCCTTCTTGAATACACTACCAGCAAACTTACACTCTCACGTTATTATCCTGTTTTTTTTTCTTTTTTTTTTTACATCTGCTGTTACAAACACAAACAAAACAAGTTGTTACACATTAATACATTACACATGTAGAAAAACAAGCAAAAATTTTCATATAACATCACTTGTTACTTTTGAAATATTTTCTTTCGTTCTGGTGCTTTTGTACGAGTACATACAAAACAGTTTCAGCACTAATTAAAAGGGGATTAAACATGGTAATACGCGCAGCATGGCAATAAGAGCAGCGAGATGAACAAAATATAAATAAAAAAAATAAAGAAATCAAATCAAAAGAACTTAAGCTTCTTATTATTGCAAACTATTTTAATATTTTTTTCTTTATTTTGCCAGTTTTAAAAAGAGTCTTATTTAAGTATTTACATGTTAATGTGGTTTATAAAAAAAGAAAGATACAACATACTCGTATTACAATTTCAAAAAGAAATATCAATGAATACGTGGAAAAGTTAAACATTTAATTTCAAGTATATTGGCTAAAAAAACTGGAATAAAAAAATTTGTTTAACCCCCCTCAATAAAAACTAAGTTTTTTTCATCGAAAATGGTTTGGAAAAGTGGAGTCTATGCGTGCCAGAATTTCCGGTTTTTTCCATTTTGATGCTTAACCCATTTTGTACCTCCGTTGCGTTTTCGCAACATCATCTTTGGATGCATATACAATTGGTTAAAACTATTTTATTTTAATATTTTAGTTGTTCTATCCTTAGTTTAGGGGTTTACCTATTCAACATTTATTTTAAAAATAAGATATTTCATGCATTTCGTTATATTTTGGAACCCTTAAAAAAGTCCAAAAAAAGGGTTTTCCATAAGTGCCATATATATTATATTAAAACAAAAAAAATTTTTAATTTTCCCTTAAATGTAGATTAAGAAAGCATTAAAAACCAGGTATCAAAAGACTATAATCGAAAATAGAATTTCGTTCAATTAGCATAACCTTTTAAAAATCACTGTTGCGAAAACGCAACAATGGCTGATTGCATGCAAATCACTTTTCTCTTACTCTCTCTTTTACTTACACTACTGAAGCTGCAGATCTCTTCTTACCAAATACTTATTTTAACTATTTATTTATTTATGATAGCATAATTGTCTGCTTTTGTTTGAGCGTAAATTTGTGTTGTCACTTTGCTATTTTTTTATATACTATATATGTTTTTTTATTTGATTTTTTTTTGCTCCTTTGCTTAGCTTTGATTTTTGTTCGTTACTTTTTTTACAAGCATGTACATCCATATACCTGCTTGCATATGTATGTACAAAGTTATCAATGTTTTTGCATTTTATATCAAGCAATTGTCATTTGAGTTAAAATTTTATACAGAGAGGTTGTAACTAAGAGTTAATCTTATTTTTTGTAAAATCGTAGTCATAATGTCGGTTAAGAAATTTTTAACTCGGAAAGAAATCGAAGTTTTTTTATCCGAGTGTGTTAACAGTGATAGTGAAGAGAATGATATCCCGTTAAATAAAAATACCCATATGGTATACATTCCGCCACCTAATATGGGTGAAGTTACTGATGAAGAGGATGTTGATGATGATGGGCTTGCCGAAGAAGTCCCAGTTAATTCGGAAGTTTGTGGTGAAATCGAAGTTCAATATGACTCCCAGGTAGAGGATTTTGCTGCCCCAATAACTGACAATAAAACTGAAGACGAGCTAGCCAATAAAGGAGAAAAATATACACAAGAAATACAATTCGGTGTTCCAAAATGGACGAAGTCAAATAGGATGAAGTTTAACTTTGAACGTCCGGAAGAATCTTCTGTTGTACCACTTCAGAAAAAAATCGTAGAATTAATGAGTAAGTCTCTATGGAATATATTTAGGTATACATTATATAAAAATATTAAAATGTAGGTGGAAAATCACCTGTGGAGTTCTTCTTACAATACTTCGACAGAGATATCATGGATATGCTTTTGGAAAATACTAACACTTACGCTAACCAGAAGAATATATCAGTTCAAGTCACTGAAGAGCTCTTGTACCGTTTCATAGGAATACTTATTCTATCGGGATATCATACCGTTCCCCACATTCAACATTACTGGTCTACCCAACCTACATTGGGAGTACCGATTGTGAAGCAATGTATGTCCCGTCATATGTTTCAAAGAATTAAAAAAGTATTTCATCTGATGGATAACAACAAAATGGACGCTTCTGATAGATTCGCGAAAGTGCGTCCATTAATTGACGCATTAAATATAAAATATAAGCAGTTTGGCATATTTTCTACACACTTATCAATAGACGAACAAATGATTCCGTATTTTGGCCGACACAACTGCAAAATGTTCATTCGTGGTAAGCCAATACGCTTTGGTTTTAAATACTGGTGTCTTTGCTCTGATACTGGATACTTGTTTGAAGCTAATCCATATGCTGGCGCAGCTTCACCATACGACAAAAGCGTTGGCTTAGGAGCTTCCGTAGTTTTAAAGTTACTGGAATCAGTTTCAAGTCCGGAAAACCATGCGGTGTATTTCGACAATTTCTTTTCTTCGTACTACTTGTTTTGTTTGTTAAATGAAAAAAAAATTCGTGCAACTGGAACAGTACGATCGAACCGTCTCAGAGGAGCAAATGATATCCTTGCTACCAGTCGTTCTCTCAAAAAACATGACCATGACGATTGCTTTGAAAAAAACAACAAATTATTTGTTTGTCGTTGGCAAGACAACTCAGAAGTTAACGTTATATCAAATTTTTTTGCAGCTAGTCCAGAAGTTTCTACCAGCCGTTACTCAAAGGATAATAAAAAGATGGTAAATTGCGCATTCATTTTTATGAGCTTAAAATTTTCATTTATTTATTTCAGGTTTCTGTTCAACAGCCCCATCTTATTAATGACTACAATAAACATATGGGAGGCGTAGACTTACATGATAATGGTGTGTCTAATTACCGTGTTGCAGTTCGTGGTAAAAAGTGGTGGTGGCCGTTATGGACGAACGCAATTAACAGCACCACAGTAAATGCTTGGAAAATCCACTGTCTAATTGCTAAAGCCGAAGGAACCAGACAGCTGTCGCAAATAGATTTCAAAGTTGAAATAGCTACCAAGCTGTTATTATATCAGCAAGCATCTAACGAAGAAGAGCCTATGGAGGATTTAGAGCTTAACGAATTGGAGAATTCCAAAAAACTTCCTCGAGCTAATGTTCGAGATCACGTTATTTGGAAAACACCAGACGGTAAACGGAAGAGATGCAGTGAATGCCATTCGCAAACTATTTATCAATGTAAAAAATGTAATGTTACGTTACATCCAAAGTGTTTCGAAAAATACCACTCAATTATCAAAAGTGATTTGCATGTTATAAGCCAACGTTGCGTTTTCGCAACAGTGCACCACGCCCAACATGGGTACACGATTTTTTTTTAATTTTGTTTTTAGTGATCAGTAGGTTAGACGGAAACAGTATATCAAAATTTATATATATATGTCAACGATTTCGGGTAGTGGTACAAGATGGGTTAGGGTCTCTAGATGTCAAATGCATTTCAGATTTTCGAGTTTTGTCACACGAAGTTCATCGAAAATTTTAAGAAAAATAGTGTCATCGCCTCAAGGCACGGTTGCCGCACTTTTTTCATTTAAAGTAAGACTAGTATATTATACTAAAATTAAAATTTGCTTAAGTTGATATGCCAATTGACTGAAGGTAGAAATACTAAAAATATCTTGTAAGTTATAATTATAATCACCCTTATTGCATTTATCAACATCGACGTCACTTCAATACAATTTTGGTATTGGAGTTAAGTAAAAAAAAGTCAAAAAGAATTCAAAATCTCTGCGACAGATTTTTTTGGCTGAAAGAAAAGAAACTACGGATGATGATGATGTCAACGACAAGGAATATCGACCACCACATCTTCCTAATGTTGAGAGAAAGCACGTTATAATCACAAATTCAGAGGGAAAACTTTGTCATTGTCAAGTAAAGTGTTATAGAAAGCCCATAATTTACATGTGCAAGAATGTAATTTTCATTTTCCCACAAAATGTTTCAAGCAAAAACATGAATACAAGATGTTTCTTTTTATATTACGATTTATTCCAAATAATCACATAAATTTAATAAAACATAATTTTAGCAACATTTCACAGTTTTTATGCCATTTCATTCAAAAATAATAAGATAATCTATAAAACATTAAATAAATCGAAATTTTTTACTTGCATACAAAGCAGAGAACACCAATGAGTACTGAAAAAGTGAGTAGAGTTGAATACGTCCTGGAGCTGCAATAAGATTAATACTTCCCGTGGACATTATTTCCTATTCTTAATGCATATAATTTCTTAAACTTTATTGTGTTCTATCTGAAAATTTTATTTAATGAAACGCAAGAACTTATAATTTGATACCGACCACAATGGGATTTTGGTTTCGAAACCTCATTTCTCAACCACTCAATTTGCATTTTTTTCGGGAGATGTTGTAATCTGTAAATTTATTATTTTTTAGAAAAATTTTGTTTTATTTTTCTTTATATTTAAGTTAATTGCATGCAAGCAAAAAATTATTTATTTTTACATGCTATTTAGTGGTCCATATGTGTATGTATAATTTCCTGAATAATACCATTTGATTTAAAAATATTATGGAAATATTCCCCCTCATTGTAAACGGCGTCATCAACGTCACATCAAGACGACAGTAAAAATTGTCACTTGTCTACTCTTTGTCGGCATATAAGGATTATCGGAATGATAAACCCTGGGCTTGTAATTTCTCAAGTAATTGAGCCAGCCCCTGTGCCTTTTTCCATTTTTGACTCGTCTGTAAAAACCGCGCTTATCAGATTTGCCCTAACCCGGAATTACCAATGAGAGCGTTCTACTAAAATCACTTTCATTGATGTTATAGTCCCTGAACCCTGGGGTTAAACAGTTCCGACCAATAAAACTAGTTTCATTTGATTTTGAAGGGTAACCTGTTACTACTGTCCTCGCCAAACCTTGTTCAACGAGTCTAGAGGACTTCTTATTGTCATTTTCATCACAAAATCGTCTATAGCAAAGTTAAAACAACAAACTTTTTAGGAGAACCCATTTTAAAGTATTACTTTTCTATACTAGGCTTTATTGTTAAATGTTAAATAAATAAGTAAATAAAAACGATTATCTGACCCAATTTTTAATAAAATAAAACAAATAATAAAAAAAGATTAAAAAAAACCTATAGTTACAGCAAATAAAAGCTATTTAAACATTGCTGAAAACAATAAAAGGCGTTAAATTGTTCACATTTAGCTCAATAAAACACCGTTAAAACGAAAGCAAAGAAAATGTGCAATAAAAAGAAACAGCAAAATGCAAATGTACAAATTGCATGCGGAAATACATATCAGCCGGAAACCGCCTGCCTGCGTTCATGAATTTATTCTCAGCACAAAAGTTATGTAGAAGTATCACATTAAAAAGCAGCAGGATAAAATCACACAGAGTTTTCTTTAATTAAATAATTATACATGTATTACGAGTACCTTAAGGTAAATTCTCGTGTGTATGAATATGTTGAAAATAGACTTGAAAAAATATTAAAATTATTGAAATAAAATTTTAGAAATGTTATTATAAAATTTTTTTGTTTGTTTTCTTGGTTAAGCATCCTCTTTATGCATTTCGTTGCTGCTTAAAAAAATCTGCGGAAACCTGGAACCTAACATTATTTAAATAAGCTGAAAAACATATATATATATATATATATATATATATATATATATATATATATATATATATATATATATATATATATATATATATATATATGTATATATATATATGTTTATAGACAAACACTCAATATATAAGGAAAAAGTGCTTAAATCATATTTTACTGTTTTGCAGGAAAGCAATTTAAAGCTTTGAAGTCGATTTTGAGAAACTTATTTATTTTACAGTTAAATTGGAAAATTCTCCTATATAAATTATCCACTATAAATAATACATTTTAGTTGAAATATAACAAAGTATGAACTAAATTAAAGTATTATTCCAAATGAGATTAGAAGTCTAAAAATGATAAGTCGCAAGTCATAGTGCTATAACTTCCTGAAAAAGCACACAACTCAATTGAGATTTTTCCCAGGGGTACTTTCAAATATGCAGATTACGCCAGTATAATTAACTCAAACTCAGCTTATTTCGACTTAAGCACTTTTTTTATTTTTGCCACAGATATTATTGGGAATCATATATATATATATATATATATATATATATATTAAGCAAAGTGATATATAGATCAAAGTGATCAATGTATAATATGAGTACGTCCATAACAAAAAGCCAATAAGGTCACTTTTTAATTCCCCCATGGGCTTAAACAAACTGAAATTGATGCATAACAAAATCATTTTGAATAATTTTGCTATATCACAGTGAATTTCATTATAATTAATTTTACATTTTCTCATGTCTTAAGCACATTTTAATTTACAAGACATTAGCTGTTGGATATTATTAACGTTTTTCAATTCAATGAAATTTACACTCTAACTCATCCATACATATGCATAAAAAAATAAAACGAATAATGTTAGAAAAACTCGTATATATTTTTATGCAGTCAAGCACTTATACACTTATTTATTCATAACATCGGCTGAAGTACAAAAAATATTTGCTTGTTGATTTAATGAGAAAATATTCCACATATACATGAATTAAAGCAGCTCTAGAAATCAAACACCATTCATAATTTATACATACATACATATGTATATGAATCAATAATTACATATACATACATATAAATGTTTATAAGTGTTCATGTGCATATACTTATAATGATGAGTGATTGAGTGACTGGAACTAGTGAATGCTTAAATATTTATATATTTTTCTCCCTGGAATATATTAATTACAACATGAGGTAAACTCTAGAAAATTATAGGAATATTAAAGTGTGCATGCACATACATACATACATACATACATATAAGCACCTGTACATCCCCTGCAGAAAATGTGAATATTGAAATTGTAGTGATTTGCTAGTGACATTGTCAGTAGTACTACTGACCAGGTATACCCCAGCCAATGTAATTATCTATTGATATTTAACATTAGCTTGTCATTGAAAATCCACCACTAGATTGTAGCAATACTGACTAAGTAGTTCTTTTGCGACCACATGGAGACATTGGCACCAAAGATTCACTAGTGTATTTTAGGGGCTTTAGTCTACAATATCGATATTTCCTCGCTTGATTTACTAGTGACATTGGCAATAGTAAAACTGAATAGGTGTACCGCAGCCAATGTAATCGAAGATATGGAGACATTTGAACTAAAGATTCACTAGTACATTTTAGTGACCCTCGTCTACATTATTGCATAGCATAATAAAAAAGAAAAACAAACTATTGACGAGTTCATTGACAATGTCACCAGAAATACACTAGAACTGTTGTCTCTAACGTATCTCTCTCTACTCGCGCATAAAAGGAAAGTTGTCGACATTTCAATTAGTGCAATTGTCGCTAGAGAAAAGAGTGTTGACATAGAGACATATGGTTCTAGGTTGACTAGAGGGTCTTTATACCAATTATTACAATACAAAATTAAATAATCATGCACTTACTTCTACATTATATATACAGCGGTTAGCAATCGAGGTGCTTACAACGTTATGCTGCTAAACGCAAAGAAACAAAATGGTTGCGACAACCATAAACTAATAGAAAGATGTTATGATTGTATTATGTATGTGACTGTTGGCAAATGTTAGGGCTGAGAACACTGTGATACAAAAATTTATAAAAATTTATAATTATAGATAAATATATTATATTATATATCATGTTTTTTTTTTTTCATATATATATTTATTTATTGTTTCTTCAAAAATGAACTAACAATAATCGTGAAGCCTTTCCAAGTAGTTTCGAAGCTATAACATACACCACAGTAAATATAACTACATGGACTAATGAAAATTCTCACATTCCAATATTTACGTTTACAAACTTAAATAATTTTTAATATTTCGAGCAGCAATCTCTACCTCTATGATAAAATTATGTGCATATAAACTTTATCATTTGCATTTATAGTTATTTTTGTGTTCGCAAATGAATAATATTCTTATGTTTTATAATACTCCAATTAATTATAATATTGAAATCATAACTTACATTTCATATCAATCAGATTTGATATCAGTGTACTCCATAAAAGCCAACTTGTCAAATAAGTGTCTAATCATTTAAGTTGTTAAAGAATAATTAGAAAAAAGTAAAAATTATCAAAAATGCATAATTACTAAAATGTATGATTGAATTTATATTTAAGTGGAGTATGCACATATAGACGTATTTAAACAAAATTAAATTATGTTAATAAATTAAATTAAGTATTAATAAATTAAACAGAAATGTACATATGTATCTGTATGTGTGTAAACAACTAATCTTGGAACGTGTTTTTTTTATATTCATGGAATTTTCTAGCTATACACAATAATGTATCATTCAAGGACCATAGTGTACTAAACGAACATCAAATGCCAATATTGAAATTATATAAAAAGTAGTTTGGCACTATTTAGAAACCGATTCGGCACGAAATCAAGATTTCCAATTCCCATTACTGCTACAAACACACACACACACACACACACAAGTTAGGCCGCAATCAATTGCACTATAACTTCTTGAAAAATCGCAGAAAATAATGGAGATCTTACTCAGATGTACTTTTGAGTATGAATATTACAATTGCAATTGACCAAAAATTACCTTATCTCGACTTAAGCAATTTTTCCTTTTGATCACAGAAGTGTAAGTCATAAAGTATAAAGAAAGGTAGGACCAAAAAATTTAATTTAAGGAAAAATCTTATTTAAATACTGTACAAATGAAACTTATTTCTTACTAAATTTGTATATAATTTCTACTGAAAAATATGCACACAAACACCTTTTGTAAATGTTTAACTGCTGGCAATTGAATTTACGAGTATCAGTCTTTGGCAGCAATAAAAATAATTGAGTTAAAATTTATTTTAATATTTCAACCATATGAATTTAAATTAATTTCAAGTATTTAATTTTATTTTTCATTTTTATTAACTGCATTTTTTCTAAAAGAATGTACTGATAGTGGAAAAAAATAATATACACAAATATTTCACTAACAAACAATATCATTTCAATCTCTATGTGAAACAATCAATTTGAAATATACCAAAAAAAAAGAAACAGCAACGAAAATAAACATACAAGCAAAATATAATATTTAAGAAAAAAAAAAATAAGTGATGAAAACCCAACAAACATGAAAATACAATGAAAAAATAATAACAATGGATATTAATAATATTAACGCTTTTATGCCATGTCAACACATGCGCTTCAGTACGCTCTGCTAAGGTTGAATGAAAAAATAAAATCGAAAAAATATTTAAGATACGTCAGTACGCCTAACATACGCACATACATATATATATATATATATATATATATATGTATACATGTTCAGATGTACATATGTATATGTATCTACTTACTTGTATAATATAAATATCAGCAGGAATTTTATTTCATATATGTTTTTAAATAATATTCCAATAACAATAACAGCACGCCTCTTGTGATGTTTAAAACAAAATATAAATAAACTTTTAATTTATATGAATACATGAAACAAAATATAAATTTATAATTTTTTATTGCAATATATATGTACACAACAGGTACATACATATGTGACAGCGCATAGAGAAAGGGACCTAAGGGTAAAAAAATCAATTATCATTTTTTTTTTATGTGGACAACATCTGAGCATCGAATGAGACCGATCCCATGCCCCAAAAGTGTTCCCTCCCAGAGATATGCGCGTTTTAAGAAATTGAAAAATGTGAAAAAAATTTTCGTACGATTTAAAAGAATTATAAATGAGTATTTATTATAATTCATAATTAATAATTTCAGAAAATGAACCTGGATTCAGTAAAACAAAACAGTAAAAACCAACTACACAAATCAAGAGGTAGGGACAACTTACGCGCATTTTCAAGGTTGACCCACACGTTCCTGACGTCATGAGATGCGTCGCTTTCAAATGAGACCAATACCAATACGCTCAGTGATGGTACACCAAAGATACACGTATTTAAATCTTTAAAATGGCTTTCCTGAACAAAACCGGTTTTTACCCTTAGGTCCCTTTCTATTTTGCACGTCACATATGTATACATATGTATGCATATCGTTACTTTAATTTAGAAACGTCCTAACTCTTCTTTTTGTAATTTTTTTTTATTGAATTCCCTAATACATTGATAAGAAATATTACTGAGCTCCGATTGAAGACAAAAAGAGACAAGTGTCCAGTAAAAAAAGGAAAACAGTAAGATTGTGTACTTGTGATCCGAAAGTAGTGCAAATTTGGGTTGTCATTGCAAGCAGTTCAATTTTTTTTATAAATTTGCAGTGATTCCGTAAGACTTTTCCTGATGTTAACTCAATCTGATTTTTTGCATGTTCTTTTTAATAAGTTCAAAGAAATTAATTTTTCATTAATTATTGTATCAAGGAGTAATAACACGCAGTAGATGTGTCTGTTTAAATACGTGAGAGTGAAACCAATATAGGCAACTGCTCTTTGCTTCTTAAGGACCTAAGACACAATAAACATTTTCGTGTTTATGTGAAAAATAGCATGATGAAGTAGAACGCAATTCATATTTAGTTTGTTAGATAGCAAATATAAACAAATAATATTTATTAATTTATATTTATGTATCTACACAGAAAAAAGTATTCACCAATTAATATTTTCAAATAAGTATTTAATTGATTCAATCAAATTTTTAATTGTATTAATTAATTTGAGTGGAAAAACTTAATTAATTGTTTATAGGTGAAAATTTAATTAATTTTTTAATCGATATTACAAATATTTTGATTGATATTACAAAATTATTTATTATACTTTTTTGTGTGTACGTATGTACATGATAATATATGATGGTGTTGCTATTTGATTCTCTTAAAGTAAGTTTGTTGTTGTTCCTACATACAAGTATTAAATAAATTACCTGGTTTCATGTTTATCGGTGTTTAATAAAATTTAATATTAACAAGTAAGTGTGTTACATTCGGCTGTGCCGAATCTAAAATGCCCTCACTAACGTACGTATGCAGTATATACTTACATAATTAAGTACATACATACAACATGTTTTGTGTAACAAAATAGATCACTTATTTTGTGCTCCAGTACAATATCAAAAAAGTTCATATTTTCCAACCCTGGGAGGTATACTCTGTAATTCGAAAAGAAAGAAACTGCTTTCGAATTTGTATGCTTATAACGTGTAAATTTGAAACCATTTTTTTTCGTTTCAAATTACAGATTAGACCCCCTGGAAACGCATTGTTGTTTTTTTTTTTTATTTTAATACCAATTTATTCGTACTGAAATATCAAATAGGTTTATAAAGAAATATATAAAAATAAAATAGTTTCAACTTGTCACTTTTATATGGCAAGATAAGTTTAAACTTTCCAGCTCTGAAACCGTCGTTTCGATTTTGCTGATTTTTAAGAACAATCTATCTATCTATTTCGGACCATGGCTGACACACTAGCTCAAGACCAAAGTTTCTAGCTTTTTTGGGATCTTCTGAAGAGTGATTTCACATACAAAGAGACGGATACACGGTCATCGCTTATTACTCTTCCCTATTGATACATTCAGGAAATTTATAATTCGACATATTGTCATAAGTTTATTTAAATTGAAATTTATTTGCTGATGGAAGTCTGTGCATAAGATAAGAGGTTTGTGACAGTTCAAAATATATGGTTGAAGTCTACTGATGATTTGGCTAAGCACCAATGAAATAGATAGACCATGCTTAACCACCAGCAAATACATTTTAATATAAATATTATGGAAATTAAACACGGAATGACAAAATCATATATACCTCTTACAATTTTTGGTAAGGGGCATTAAAAAAATTTTTAATTTCCCAATTTTAACATGATATTGCCAATTTTGCACTTTCAGTTATTTCGGCTTTATCAGCAGAAAGGAACAGGTTGAAAGAAATGAAATGGAACATGTTGGTTTGTTAATTTTGTGTTAATGTTATTTACACTTACTAAAAATTAATAAGAACTCAGTTACCTGAGTCAAAGTATAACAATTAATTTCAAACATAGAAGCGGTACTGCCTAGAATAATTTAATTGTGCGAAGGGCATAATAAGAAACATGTCACAATGTTTGGTAAACATAATGGACTATACATCATCCATTTTTAAATTTTTATAAAAAATTAAATTGACTATAATTTGTCCATTTCCTATGTAAAAAATTAAATGGACTATATGCGTCGTCTTGTTTTCATGCAAAAAATTTAATAGACTACATCATCCATTTTTCATGCAAAAAAATTTTTTATGAAAAAAATTAAATGGACTATACATCGTCTTTTTTTCAATTTTTTATGAAAAAATTTAATCGACTATAAATCGTTCATTTCGTATGCAAAAGATTAAATAGGCTATACATCGTCTATTTTTCATGAAAAAAATTAAATGGACTGGCTATAAATACAAAATTTAATAGGCTATACATCGTCCATTTTTAAATTTTTTATAAAAAATTAAATTGACTATAATTCGTCCATTTCGTACGTAAAAAATTAAATGGACTATATACGTCGTCTTGTTTTCATGCAAAAAATTTAATAGGCTATACATCATCCATTTTTCATGCAAAAAAATTTTTTATGAAACAAATTTAATGGACTGTACATCGTTTTTTTTTTTTAATTTTTTATGAAAAAATTTAATTGACTATAAATCGTCCATTTTGTATGCAAAAGATTAAATATACTATACATCGTCTATTTTTCATGAAAAAAATTAAATGGACTGACTATAAATAAAAATTTAAAAGACTATATGTTTCCTCGAGATATTTCTCGAAATATTTATTTAAATAAAAAAGGGGTTTTAGTAAAATTTAAATTTTTTCAATAAATGGGGTTTTATTTTTCACGTACCGTACGTATCCTTGTGCTGACAATATGTAAGTAAGTGCCAGAAAAAAACATATATACAAAAATCACAACAACTTAACGAAAAGACAAATCAAACATAGAAATAATTAGTCAAGGGGACCTTTACACTATGCGCGTAAACATCCCGCCCCCCTTGCCATGCTGCAACAAAGAGGACTAAGGATAGCGCGGGCCTATTATAGGGAGTTTTATAATAAATAAAAGTATATAATTAATTCATTAGAACTATTTACATTTATATGAATTCAGGGGATAAAAAATATAAAAAAGTATAAAAAAAATATTATAAAAAATAATAAAAAATATAACAGTAAAAAAAAATAAAATATAATGCAAAAAAAATTAAAAAATATATTTAAATAATTTGCCCGGACATAACATTTATGACAATAGTTGCCGGCTGGTTTGTTGTAGGGACCCTCTGGGATTGTCCTTGAGTTGAATCTTGAAGTTAACGGTGTGTAGCGTGGCAACATTGATGCGAGGTCCGTGATTTTCTGCTCCTCTTTCCATTCCTTTTTGGGGGGTTTGTCACAGCCTTCTGGACAGATGTAAAAACCGTGGATTTAAGCCGATGGAGGAGGGTATGGTGCTCGGCCTTACACTCACGACACCTTTCGCGACTCGTACACTTATCCCGCATGTGTGAATGAGCCAGGCAGTTAAAACAATATCGAAACTTCGTCACCGTTTCCCATCGTTCTTTGACCGACATCTTGCGAAATTTCATGCATTTTCGTAATGCATGATCGCTTTTGCACAAGCGGCAGTCTCGCAATTTTTCAGCTCGTGGGGTTTTTTCTCGTGGGGTTTTTGCCTTAGAAGAAGTAGAGGTCAAAGGGCCTTCAATGGGTTTGCGGTGGACTTCGAGGCGACGGGATGCACTAGACATTGTTCTAAAAAAACGGGTGAAATAGATAAAAAAGAGAAAAAAAAAATTAGTGAGTTTCTGATTTGGGTAGGAGAACAAGCTTCACAATAGGCCGGGTGAAGACGCCTGAAGCTGTTCTCACGTCCGCTGTACGGACCTTAGAATCATGTCCCACATAAGTCTTTTCTATTCGTCCGAGTCGCCATTCATTAGGGGGTAAATTATCCTGACGGACAACTACCAAGTCGCCTACTTCAAAATCTTTTTGGGGGTATTTCCATTTCACTCGACGATGAAGTTCTTTGAGGTGTTCTTCTTTCCACTTCTGGGCAAATTGGTGGTGAAGAATTTTAAGCTTTTGCCACCTATTGGCAACACTCAAAGAGAGATCAGAATGATCGGGTTCAGGGGGTAACAGAATAGGCGCACCAATTAAGAAATGACCTGGCGTTAATGGAACCATGCCAGAGGGATCATCGGTCATGGCAGTTAACGGTCTGGAATTCAGACAAGCTTCTATGCGCGTCAACATAGTTGTAAAATCCTCAAAGGTAAATTTCTGAACACCAGAGATTTTACGTAAATGAGTTTTGACGCTCTTTACGCCGGCTTCCCATAACCCGCCCATATGAGGAGCACCGGGGGGGATGAAATGCCATTCAACAGGCTGAAAGCTGTTCCGCACAAGTATCTTTCGCTTAATTTCACATAAAAACTGTTTTCGGTCAACCTCGAGTAAATTAGCAGCATCGACAAATGCAGTTCCGTTGTCAGAATATAAATGAGAAGGGCATCCACGACGTGAGAAAAAACGAGCAAAGGCTGCAAGGAATGTTTCCGTCGACATATCACCAGTTGCCTCCAAATGAATAGCTTTTGTAGCGAAGCAAACAAAATCTAAAACATAGCCTTTTGTAATTCGGCAACCCCTACCAATGTAGGATTTTATGTCGAACGGGCCTGCGAAGTCTAAGCCGGTATGGGTGAACGGTCTCGACATAGAGCATCGTTCAGGGGGTAAGGCAGCCATAATTTGCTGACTGGACTTTTTTCGGTAAATCGCGCATGCCTTACAATTATGAATTACTGTACGGATCAGATTTTTTAACTTAGGGACCCAGAATTCATTGCTAATTAAACGGAGCATTAATGAATGGCCGCCATGAGCAGAGCACTTGTGCACATGTTCAACAAATAAGCGAGTAAAGCGGGCAGAATATGGTAAAATTTTTGGATATCGCTCATCATATGTTAAGCCATGTGATCTAGCCAATCGCCCATTAATTCTAACAAAGCCATTTGAATCGATAAAGGGGTTTAACGTTAGTAAATTGCTCTTTGTAGACAATGGTATACCCTTTGAAAGTGGGGTATATTCGGGTATAAAATTTTTCTGACACATTAAAATCAAGCGATTTCGAGTTAATTGTACTTCAGACTGGGTGAAATCTAGAGTGTCATATAAGCAATTTCGAGTTTTCAAATATTTGAAGCACCTGAACATATATGAAATAATTCGCATTGCGCGGGGTAAATCTGAAAAACGTTCCAGTATGTCGTACGGGGTTTCAAGCTGAACGGAAAACGACTGAACTTCAAGGTGTTGATGTTCAATAGGGTTATATTGTGGCCAGTACTCTCGCGGTTGTCTTAACCATGCAGGGCCATGCCACCAAAGAGAATTATCAATTAGATCTCGTGCAAGAGTTCCACGACTTGCCAAATCGGCGGGGTTGTCCATGGAATCTACATGTGACCAATTCTCATTACCAACTTTATTCACGATCAACACTACTCTATTTTTAACAAAGGTGGGCTAATGGCACAGGGGTTTTTTAAGACAGGATAAAACAACAGTAGAATCATTCCATAGATAAACCTTACTCCTGTCTAGATTTAATTGGGTACATAATGATTTTACCATTTTTGCCATCAAAGCCGCTCCGCATAGCTCTCAACGGGGTAATGTTTCAGCTTTTACGGGAGCTACCTTCGTTTTTGACGCGAATAAATGCGTCGTAATTGCATGCGGTGATATATTTCGAATATAAAGAGCAGCGCCGTATGCCATTTTTAAATTTTTTATAAAAAATTAAATTGAGTCTTTTTTTAAATTTTTTATGAAAAAATTTAATCGACTTTAAATAGTCCATTTCGTATGCAAAAGATTAAATAGACTATACATCGTCTATTTTTCATGAAAAAAAATTAAAAGGACTGACTATAATTACAAAATTTAATAGACTATACATCGTCCATTTTTAAATTTTGTATCAAATATTAAATTGACTATAAGTCGTCCATTTCGTATGTAAAAAATTAAATGGACTATATACGTCGTCTTGTTTTCATGCAAAAAATTTAATAGACTATACATCATCCATTTTGTATGCAAAAAAATTTTTATGAAAAAAATATAATGGACTATACATCGTCTTTTTTTAAATTTTTTATGAAAAAATTTAATCGACTACAAATCGTTCATTTCGTATGCAAAAGATTAAATAGACTATACATCGTCTATTTTTCATATCATGAGAAAAATTAAATAGACTGACTACAAATACAAAATTTAATAGACTATACATCGTCCATTTTTAAATTTTTTATAAAAAATTAAATTGACTATAATTCGTCCATTTCGTATGTAAAAAATTAAATGGACTATATACGTCGTCTTGTTTTCATGCAAAAAATTTAATAGACTATACATTATCCATTTTTCATGCAAAAAAATTTTTTATGGAAAAAATCTAATGGACTATAATACATCGTCTTTTTTTTTATTTTTTATGAAAAAATTTAATTGACTATAAATCCTCCATTTCGTATGCAAAAGATAAAATAGACTATACATCGTCTATTTTTCATGAAAAAAATTAAAAGGACTGACTATAAATGCAAAATTTAATAGACTATAGATCGTCCATTTTTAATTTTTTATAAAAAATTAAATTGACTATATTTCGTCCATTTCGTATGTGAAAAATTAAATGGACTATATACGTCGTCTTGTTTTCATGCAAAAAATTGAATAGACTATACATCATCCATTTTTCATGCAAAAAAATTTTTTATGAAAAAAATTTAATACATTGTCTCTTTTTCAATTTTTTATGAAAAAATTTAATCGACTATAAATCGTTCATTTCGTATGCAAAAGATTAAATAGACTATACATCGTCTATTTTTCATGAGAAAAATTAAATAGACTGACTACAAATACAAAATTTAATAGACTATACATCGTCCATTTTTAAATTTTTTATAAAAAATTAAATTGATTATAATTCGTCCATTTCGTATGTAAAAAATTAAATGGACTATATACGTCGTCTTGTTTTCATGGAAAAAATTTAATAGGCTATACATCATCCATTTTTCATGCAAAAAAAAAATTTATGAAAAAAATTTAATGGACTATATTTCGTCTTTTTTTAAATTTTTTATAAACAAATTTAATTGACTATAAATCGTCCATTTCGTATGCAAAAGCTTAAATAGACTATACATCGTCTATTTCTCATGAAAAAAATGAAAAGGACTGACTATAAATACAAAATTTAATAGACTATACATCGTCCATTTTTAAATTTTTTATAAAAAATTAAATTGACTATAATTCGTCCATTTTGTATGTAAAAAATTAAATGGACTATATACGTCGTCTTGTTTTCATGCAAAAAATTTAATAGACTATACATCATCCATTTTTCATGCAAAAAAATTTTTTATGAAAAAAATTTAATGGACTATACTTCGTCTTTTTTAAATTTTTTATGAACAAATTTAATTGACTATATATCGTCCATTTCGTATGCAAAAGATTAAATAGACTATACATCGTCCATTTTTCATGAAAAAAAATTAAATGGACTGACTATAAATACAAAATTTAATAGACCATACATCGTCAATTTTTAAATTTTTTATAAAAAATTAAATTGACTATAATTCGTCCATTTCGTATGTAAAAAATTAAATGGACTATATACGTCGTCTTGTTTTCATGCAAAAAATTTAATAGACTATACATCATCCATTTTTCATGCAAAAAAATTTTTTATGAAAAAAATTTAATGGACTGTACTTCGTCTTTTTTCAATTTTTTATGAACAAATTTAATTGACTATAAATCGTCCATTTCGTATGCAAAAGTTTAAATAGACTATACATCGTCTATTTTTCATGAAAAAAAAATTAAATGGATTGACTATAAATACAAAATTTAATAGACTATAGATCGTCCATTTTTAATTTTTTATAAAAAATTAAATTGACTATATTTCGTCCATTTCGTATGTAAAAAATTAAATGGACTATATACGTCGTCTTGTTTTCATGCAAAAAATTTAATAGACTATACATCATCCATTTTTCATGCAAAATTATTTTTTATGAAAAAAATTTAATGGACTATACATCGTCTTCTTTTAAATTTCTTATGAAAAAATTTAATTGACTATAAATCGTCCATTTCGTATGCAAAAGAATAAATAGACTATACATCGTCTATTTTTCATGAAAAAAATTAAATTGACTGACTATAAATACATAATTTAATAGACTATACATCGTCCATTTTTAAATTTTTTATAAAAAATTAAATTGACTATAATTCGTCCATTTCGTATGTAAAAAATTAAATGGACTATATACGTCGTCTTATTTTCATGCAAAAAATTTAATAGACTATGCATCATCCATTTTTCATGCAAATAAATACAAAATTTAATAGACTATACATCATCCATTTTTAAATTTTTTATAAAAAATTAAATTGACTATAATTCGTCCATTTCATATGTAAAAAATTAAATGGACTATATACGTCGTCTTGTTTTCATGCAAAAAATTTAATAGACTATACATCATCCATTTTTCATGCAAAAAAAATTTTTATGAAAAATATTTAATGGACTATACATCGTCTTTTTTGCAATTTTTTATGAAAAAATTTAATTGACTATAAATCGTCCATTTCGTATGCAAAAGATTAAATAGACTATACATCGTCTATTTTTCATGAAAAAAATTAAATGGACTGACTATAAATACGAAATTTAATAGACTATACATCGTCCATTTTTAAATTTTTTATAAAAAATTAAATTGACTATAATTCGACCATTTTGTATGTAAAAAATTAAATGGACTATATACGTCGTCTTGTTTTCATGCAAAAAATATAATAGACTATACATCATCCATTTTTCATGCAAAAAAATTTTTTATGAAAAAAATTTAATGGACTATACTTCGTGTTTTTTGCAATTTTTTATGAAAAAATTTAATTGACTATAAATCGTTCATTTCGTATGCAAAAGATTAAATAGACTATACATCGTCTATTTTTCATGAGAAAAATTAAATAGACTGACTACAAACACAAAATTTAATAGACTATACATCGTCCATTTTTAAATTTTTTATTAAAAATTAAATTGACTATAATTCGTCCATTTCGTACGTAAAAAATTAAATGGACTATATACGTCATCTTGGTTTCATGCAAAAAATTTAATAGACTATACATCATCCATTTTTCATGAAAAAAAATTTTTTATGAAAAATATTTAATGGACTATACATCGTCTTTTTTTGCAATTTTTTATGAAAAAATTTAATTGACTATAAATCGTCCATTTCGTATGCAAAAGATTAAATAGACTATACATCGTCTATTTTTCATGAAAAAAATTAAATGGACTGACTATAAATACGAAATTTAATAGACTATACATCGTCCATTTTTAAATTTTTTATAAAAAATTAAATTGACTATAATTCGTCCATTTTGTATGTAAAAAATTAAATGGACTATATACGTCGTCTTGTTTTCATGCAAAAAATTTAATAGACTATATATCATCCATTTTTCATGCAAAAAAATTTTTTATGAAAAAAATTTAATGGACTATACTTCGTGTTTTTTGCAATTTTTTATGAAAAAATTTAATTGACTATAAATCGTTCATTTCGTATGCAAAAAATTAAATAGACTATACATCGTCTATTTTTCATGAGAAAAATTAAATAGACTGACTACAAATACAAAATTTAATAGACTATACATCGTCCATTTTTAAATTTTTTATTAAAATTTAAATTGACTATAATTCGTCCATTTCGTACGTTAAAAATTAAATAGACCATATACGTCGTCTTGTTTTCATGCAAAAAATTTAATAGACTATACATCATCTATTTTTCATGCAAAAAAATTTTTTATGAAAAATATTTAATGGACTATACATCGTCTTTTTTTGCAATTTTTTATGAAAAAATTTAATTGACTATAAATCGTTCATTTCGTATGCAAAAGATTAAATTGACTATACATCGTCTATTTTTCATGAAAAAAATTAAAAGGACTGACTATAAATACGAAATTTAATAGACTATACATCGTCCATTTTTTAATTTTTTATAAAAAATTAAATTGACTATAATTCGTCCATTTTGTATGTAAAAAATTAAATGGACTATATACGTCGTCTTGTTTTCATGCAAAAAATTTAATAGACTATATATCATCCATTTTTCATGCAAAAAAATTTTTTATGAAAAAAATTTAATGGACTATATCGTGTTTTTTGCAATTTTTTATGAAAAAATTTAATTGACTATAAATCGTTCATTTCGTATGCAAAAGATTAAATAGACTATACATCGTCTATTTTTCATGAGAAAAATTAAATAGACTGACTACAAATACAAAATTTAATAGACTATACATCGTCCATTTTTAAATTTTTTATTAAAAATTAAATTGATTATAATTTGTCCATTTCGTACGTAAAAAATTAAATGGACTATATACGTCGTCTTGGTTTCATGCAAAAAATTTAATAGACTATACATCATCCATTTTACATGCAAAAAAAATTTTTATGAAAAATATTTAATGGACTATACATCGTCTTTTTTTGCAATTTCTTATGAAAAAATTTAATTGACTATAAATCGTCCATTTCGTATGCAAAAGATTAAATAGACTATATATCGTCTATTTTTCATGAAAAAAATTAAATGGACTGACTATAAATACGAAATTTAATAGACTATACATCGTCCATTTTTAAATTTTTTATAAAAAATTAAATTGACTATAATTCGACCATTTTGTATGTAAAAAATTAAATGGACTATATACGTCGTCTTGTTTTCATGCAAAAAATATAATAGACTATACATCATCCATTTTTCATGCAAAAAAATTTTTTATGAAAAAAATTTAATGGACTATACTTCGTGTTTTTTGCAATTTTTTATGAAAAAATTTAATTGACTATAAATCGTTCATTTCGTATGCAAAAGATTAAATAGACTATACATCGTCTATTTTTCATGAGAAAAATTAAATAGACTGACTACAAACACAAAATTTAATAGACTATACATCGTCCATTTTTAAATTTTTTATTAAAAATTAAATTGACTATAATTCGTCCATTTCGTACGTAAAAAATTAAATGGACTATATACGTCATCTTGGTTTCATGCAAAAAATTTAATAGACTATACATCATCCATTTTTCATGAAAAAAAATTTTTTATGAAAAATATTTAATGGACTATACATCGTCTTTTTTTGCAATTTTTTATGAAAAAATTTAATTGACTATAAATCGTCCATTTCGTATGCAAAAGATTAAATAGACTATACATCGTCTATTTTTCATGAAAAAAATTAAATGGACTGACTATAAATACGAAATTTAATAGACTATACATCGTCCATTTTTAAATTTTTTATAAAAAATTAAATTGACTATAATTCGTCCATTTTGTATGTAAAAAATTAAATGGACTATATACGTCGTCTTGTTTTCATGCAAAAAATTTAATAGACTATATATCATCCATTTTTCATGCAAAAAAATTTTTTATGAAAAAAATTTAATGGACTATACTTCGTGTTTTTTGCAATTTTTTATGAAAAAATTTAATTGACTATAAATCGTTCATTTCGTATGCAAAAAATTAAATAGACTATACATCGTCTATTTTTCATGAGAAAAATTAAATAGACTGACTACAAATACAAAATTTAATAGACTATACATCGTCCATTTTTAAATTTTTTATTAAAATTTAAATTGACTATAATTCGTCCATTTCGTACGTTAAAAATTAAATAGACCATATACGTCGTCTTGTTTTCATGCAAAAAATTTAATAGACTATACATCATCTATTTTTCATGCAAAAAAATTTTTTATGAAAAATATTTAATGGACTATACATCGTCTTTTTTTGCAATTTTTTATGAAAAAATTTAATTGACTATAAATCGTCCATTTCGTATGCAAAAGATTAAATAGACTATACATCGTCTATTTTTCATGAGAAAAATTAAATAGACTGACTACAAATACAAAATTTAATAGACTATACATCGTCCATTTTTAAATTTTTTATAAGAAATTAAATTGACTATAATTCGTCCATTTCGTATGTAAAAAACTAAATGGACTATATACGTCGTCTTATTTTCATGCAAAAAATTTAATAGACTATACATCATCCATTTTTCATGCAAAAAAATTTTGTATGAAAAAAATTTAATGGACTATATATACTTCGTGTTTTTTGCAATTTTTTATGAAAAAATTTAATTGACTATAAATCGTTCATTTCGTATGCAAAAGATTAAATAGACTATACATCGTCTATTTTTCATGAGAAAAATTAAATAGACTGACTACAAATACAAAATTTAATAGACTATACATCGTCCATTTTTAAATTTTTTATGAAAAAATTTAATTGACTATAAATCGTCCATTTCGTATGCAAAAGATTAAATAGACTATACATCGTCTATTTTTCATGAAAAAAATTAAAAGGACTGACTATAAATACAAAATTTAATAGACTATATATACATCGTCCATTTTTAAATTCTTTATAAAAAATTAAATTGACTATAATTCGTCCATTTTGTATGTAAAAAATTAAATGGACTATATACGTCGTCTTGTTTTCATGCAAAAAATTTAATAGACTATATATCATCCATTTTTCATGCAAAAAAATTTTTTATGAAAAAAATTTAATGGACTATACTTCGTGTTTTTTGCAATTTTTTATGAAAAAATTTAATTGACTATAAATCGTTCATTTCATATGCAAAAGATTAAATAGACTATATATACATCGTCTATTTTTCATGAGAAAAATTAAATAGACTGACTACAAATACAAAATTTAATAGACTATGCATCTTCCATTTTTAAATTTTTTATTAAAAATTAAATTGACTATAATTCGTCCATTTCGTACGTAAAAAATTAAATGGACTATATACGTCGTCTTGGTTTCATGCAAAAAATTTAATAGACTATACATCATCCATTTTTCATGCAAAAAAATTTTTTATGAAAAATATTTAATGGACTATACATCGTCTTTTTTTGCAATTTTTTATGAAAAAATTTAATTGACTATAAATCGTCCATTTCGTATGCAAAAGATTAAATAGACTATACATCGTCTATTTTACATGAAAAAAATTAAATGGACTGACTATAAATACGAAATTTAATAGACTATACATCGTCCATTTTTAAATTTTTTATAAAAAATTAAATTGACTATAATTCGTCCATTTTGTATGTAAAAAATTAAATGGACTATATACGTCGTCTTGTTTTCATGCAAAAAATTTAATAGACTATATATCATCCATTTTTCATGCAAAAAAATTTTTTATGAAAAAAATTTAATGGACTATACTTCGTGTTTTTTGCAATTTTTTATGAAAAAATTTAATTGACTATAAATCGTTCATTTCGTATGCAAAAAATTAAATAGACTATACATCGTCTATTTTTCATGAGAAAAATTAAATAGACTGACTACAAATACAAAATTTAATAGACTATACATCGTCCATTTTTAAATTTTTTATTAAAAATTAAATTGACTATAATTCGTCCATTTCGTACGTTAAAAATTAAATAGACCATATACGTCGTCTTGTTTTCATGCAAAAAATTTAATAGACTATACATCATCTATTTTTCATGCAAAAAAATTTTTTATGAAAAATATTTAATGGACTATACATCGTCTTTTTTTGCAATTTTTTATGAAAAAATTTAATTGACTATAATACGTCCATTTCGTATGCAAAAGATTAAATAGACTATACATCGTCTATTTTTCATGAGAAAAATTAAATAGACTGACTACAAATACAAAATTTAATAGACTATACATCGTCCATTTTTAAATTTTTTATAAGAAATTAAATTGACTATAATTCGTCCATTTCGTATGTAAAAAACTAAATGGACTATATACGTCGTCTTATTTTCATGCAAAAAATTTAATAGACTATACATCATCCATTTTTCATGCAAAAAAATTTTGTATGAAAAAAATTTAATGGACTATATATACTTCGTGTTTTTTGCAATTTTTTATGAAAAAATTTAATTGACTATAAATCGTTCATTTCGTATGCAAAAGATTAAATAGACTATACATCGTCTATTTTTCATGAGAAAAATTAAATAGACTGACTACAAATACAAAATTTAATAGACTATACATCGTCCATTTTTAAATTTTTTATGAAAAAATTTAATTGACTATAAATCGTCCATTTCGTATGCAAAAGATTAAATAGACTATACATCGTCTATTTTTCATGAAAAAAATTAAAAGGACTGACTATAAATACAAAATTTAATAGACTATATATACATCGTCCATTTTTAAATTCTTTATAAAAAATTAAATTGACTATAATTCGTCCATTTTGTATGTAAAAAATTAAATGGACTATATACGTCGTCTTGTTTTCATGCAAAAAATTTAATAGACTATACATCATCCATTTTTCATGCAAAAAAAATTTTTATGAAAAAAATTTAATGGACTATACTTCGTGTTTTTTGCAATTTTTTATGAAAAAATTTAATTGACTATAAATCGTTCATTTCATATGCAAAAGATTAAATAGACTATATATACATCGTCTATTTTTCATGAGAAAAATTAAATAGACTGACTACAAATACAAAATTTAATAGACTATGCATCTTCCATTTTTAAATTTTTTATTAAAAATTAAATTGACTATAATTCGTCCATTTCGTACGTAAAAAATTAAATGGACTATATACGTCGTCTTGGTTTCATGCAAAAAATTTAATAGACTATACATCATCCATTTTTCATGCAAAAAAATTTTTTATGAAAAATATTTAATGGACTATACATCGTCTTTTTTTGCAATTTTTTATGAAAAAATTTAATTGACTATAAATCGTCCATTTCGTATGCAAAAGATTAAATAGACTATACATCGTCTATTTTTCATGAAAAAAATTAAATGGACTGACTATAAATACGAAATTTAATAGACTATACATCGTCCATTTTTAAATTTTTTATAAAAAATTAAATTGACTATAATTCGTCCATTTTGTATGTAAAAAATTAAATGGACTATATACGTCGTCTTGTTTTCATGCAAAAAATTTAATAGACTATATATCATCCATTTTTCATGCAAAAAAATTTTTTATGAAAAAAATTTAATGGACTATACTTCGTGTTTTTTGCAATTTTTTATGAAAAAATTTAATTGACTATAAATCGTTCATTTCGTATGCAAAAGATTAAATAGACTATACATCGTCTATTTTTCAGGAAAAAAATTAAATGGACTGACTATAAATACGAAATTTAATAGACTATATATACATCGTCCATTTTTAAATTCTTTATAAAAAATTAAATTGACTATAATTCGTCCATTTTGTATGTAAAAAATTGAATGGACTATATACGTCGTCTTGTTTTCATGCAAAAAATTTAATAGACTATACATCATCCATTTTTCATGCAAAAAATTTTTTTATGAAAAAAATTTAATGGACTATATTTCGTGTTTTTTGCAATTTTTTATGAAAAAATTTAATTGACTATAAATCGTTCATTTCGTATGCAAAAGATTAAATAGACTATACATCGTCTATTTTTCATGAAAAAAATTAAATGGACTGACTATAAATACAAAATTTAATAGACTATACATCGTCCATTTTTAAATTTTTTATAAAAAATTAAATTGACTATAATTCGTCCATTTTGTATGTAAAAAATTAAATGGACTATATACGTCGTCTTTTTTTCATGCAAAAAATTTAATAGACTATACATCATCTATTTTTCATGCAAAAAAATTTTTTATGAAAAATATTTAATGGACTATACATCGTCTTTTTTTGCAATTTTTTATGAAAAAATTTAATTGACTATAAATCGTCCATTTCGTATGCAAAAGATTAAATAGACTATACATCGTCTATTTTTCATGAAAAAAATTAAATGGACTGACTATAAATACGAAATTTAATAGACTATACATCGTCCATTTTTAAATTTTTTATAAAAAATTAAATTGACTATAATTCGTCCATTTTGTATGTAAAAAATGAAATGGATTATATACGTCGTCTTGTTTTCATGCAAAAAATTTAATAGACTATACATCGTCTATTTTTCATGAGAAAAATTAAATAGACTGACTACAAATACAAAATTTAATAGACTATACATCGTCCATTTTTAAATTTTTTATTAAAAATTAAATTGACTATAATTCGTCCATTTCGTACGTAAAAAATTAAATGGACTATATACGTCGTCTTGGTTTCATGCAAAAAATTTAATAGACTATACATCATCTATTTTTCATGCAAAAAAATTTTTTATGAAAAATATTTAATGGACTATACATCGTCTTTTTTTGCAATTTTTTATGAAAAAATTTAATTGACTATAAATCGTCCATTTCGTATGCAAAAGATTAAATAGACTATACATCGTCTATTTTTCATGAAAAAAATTAAATGGACTGACTATAAATACGAAATTTAATAGACTATACATCGTCCATTTTTAAATTTTTTATAAAAAATTAAATTGACTATAATTCGTCCATTTTGTATGTAAAAAATTAAATGGACTATATACGTCGTCTTGTTTTCATGCAAAAAATTTAATAGACTATACATCATCCATTTTTCATGCAAAAAATTTTTTTATGAAAAATATTTAATGGACTATACATCGTCTTTTTTTGCAATTTTTTATGAAAAAATTTAATTGACTATAAATCGTCCATTTCGTATGCAAAAGATTAAATAGACTATACATCGTCTATTTTTCATGAAAAAAATTAAATGGACTGACTATAAATACGAAATTTAATAGACTATACATCGTCCATTTTTAAATTTTTTATAAAAAATTAAATTGACTATAATTCGTCCATTTTGTATGTAAAAAATTAAATGGGCTATATACGTCGTCTTGTTTTCATGCAAAAAATTCAATAGACTATATATCATCCATTTTTCATGCAAAAAAATTTTTTATGAAAAAAATTTAATGGACTATACTTCGTGTTTTTTGCAATTTTTTATGAAAAAATTTAATTGACTATAAATCGTTCATTTCGTATGCAAAAGATTAAATAGACTATACATCATCTATTTTTCATGAAAAAAATTAAAAGGACTGACTATAAATACAAAATTTAATAGACTATACATCGTCCATTTTTAAATTTTTTATAAAAAATTAAATTGACTATAATTCGTCCATTTCGTATGTAAAAAACTAAATGGACTATATACGTCGTCTTGTTTTCATGCAAAAAATTTAATAGACTATACATCATCCATTTTTCATGCAAAAAAATTTTTTATGAAAAATATTTAATGGACTATACATCGTCTTTTTTTGCAATTTTTTATGAAAAAATTTAATTGACTATAAATCGTCCATTTCGTATGCATTAAATAGACTATACATCGTCTATTTTTCATGAAAAAAATTAAATGGACTGACTATAAATACGAAATTTAATAGACTATACATCGTCCATTTTTAAATTTTTTATAAAAAATTAAATTGACTATAATTCGTCCATTTTGTATGTAAAAAATTAAATGGACTATATACGTCGTCTTGTTTTCATGCAAAAAATTTAATAGACTATATATCATCCATTTTTCATGCAAAAAAATTTTTTATGAAAAAAATTTAATGGACTATACTTCGTGTTTTTTGCATTTTTTTATGAAAAAATTTAATTGACTATAAATCGTTCATTTCGTATGCAAAAGATTAAATAGACTATACATCGTCTATTTTTCATGAGAAAAATTAAATAGACTGACTACAAATACAAAATTTAATAGACTATACATCGTCCATTTTTAAATTTTTTATTAAAAATTAAATTGACTATAATTCGTCCATTTCGTACGTAAAAAATTAAATGGACTATATACGTCGTCTTGTTTTCATGCAAAAAATTTAATAGACTATACATCATCCATTTTTCATGCAAAAAAATTTTTTATGAAAAATATTTAGTGGACTATACATCGTCTTTTTTTGCAATTTTTTATGAAAAAATTTAATTGACTATAAATCGTCCATTTCGTATGCAAAAGATTAAATAGACTATACATCGTCTATTTTTCATGAAAAAAATTAAATGGACTGACTATAAATACGAAATTTAATAGACTATACGTCCATTTTTAAATTTTTTATAAAAAATTAAATTGACTATAATTCGTCCATTTTGTATGTAAAAAATTAAATGGGCTATATACGTCGTCTTGTTTTCATGCAAAAAATTCAATAGACTATATATCATCCATTTTTCATGCAAAAAAATTTTTTATGAAAAAAATTTAATGGACTATACTTCGTGTTTTTTGCAATTTTTTATGAAAAAATTTAATTGACTATAAATCGTTCATTTTGTATGCAAAAGATTAAATAGACTATACATCATCTATTTTTCATGAAAAAAATTAAAAGGACTGACTATAAATACAAAATTTAATAGACTATACATCGTCCATTTTTAAATTTTTTATAAAAAATTAAATTGACTATAATTCGTCCATTTCGTATGTAAAAAACTAAATGGACTATATACGTCGTCTTGTTTTCATGCAAAAAATTTAATAGACTATACATCATCCATTTTTCATGCAAAAAAATTTTTTATGAAAAATATTTAATGGACTATACATCGTCTTTTTTTGCAATTTGTTATGAAAAAATTTAATTGACTATAAATCGTCCATTTCGTATGCAAAAGATTAAATAAACTATACATCGACTATTTTTCATGAAAAAAATTAAATGGACTGACTATAAATACGAAATTTAATAGACTATACATCGTCCATTTTTAAATTTTTTATAAAAAATTAAATTGACTATAATTCGTCCATTTTGTATGTAAAAAATTAAATGGACTATATACGTCGTCTTGTTTTCATGCAAAAAATTTAATAGACTATATATCATCCATTTTTCATGCAAAAAAATTTTTTATGAAAAAAATTTAATGGACTATACTTCGTGTTTTTTGCAATTTTTTATGAAAAAATTTAATTGACTATAAATCGTTCATTTCGTATGCAAAAGATTAAATAGACTATACATCGTCTATTTTTCATGAGAAAAATTAAATAGACTGACTACAAATACAAAATTTAATAGACTATACATCGTCCATTTTTAAATTTTTTATTAAAAATTAAATTGACTATAATTCGTCCATTTCGTACGTAAAAAATTAAATGGACTATATACGTCGTCTTGGTTTCATGCAAAAAATTTAATAGACTACACATCATCCATTTTTCATGCAAAAAAATTTTTTATGAAAAATATTTAATGGACTATACATCGTCTTTTTTTGCAATTTTTTATGAAAAAATTTAATTGACTATAAATCGTCCATTTCGTATGCAAAAGATTAAATAGACTATACATCGTCTATTTTTCATGAAAAAAATTAAATGGACTGACTATAAATACGAAATTTAATAGACTATACATCGTCCATTTTTAAATTTTTTATAAAAAATTAAATTGACTATAATTCGTCCATTTTGTATGTAAAAAATTAAATGGACTATATACGTCGTCTTGTTTTCATGCAAAAAATTTAATAGACTATACATCATCCATTTTTCATGCAAAAAAATTTTTTATGAAAAATATTTAATGGACTATACATCGTCTTTTTTTGCAATTTTTTATGAAAAAATTTAATTGACTATAAATCGTCCATTTCGTATGCAAAAGATTAAATAGACTATACATCGTCTATTTTTCATGAAAAAAATTAAATGGACTGACTATAAATACGAAATTTAATAGACTATACATCGTCCATTTTTAAATTTTTTATAAAAAATTAAATTGACTATAATTCGTCCATTTTGTATGTAAAAAATTAAATGGGCTATATACGTCGTCTTGTTTTCATGCAAAAAATTCAATAGACTATATATCATCCATTTTTCATGCAAAAAAATTTTTTATGAAAAAAATTTAATGGACTATACTTCGTGTTTTTTGCAATTTTTTATGAAAAAATTTAATTGACTATAAATCGTTCATTTCGTATGCAAAAGATTAAATAGACTATACATCATCTATTTTTCATGAAAAAAATTAAAAGGACTGACTATAAATACAAAATTTAATAGACTATACATCGTCCATTTTTAAATTTTTTATAAAAAATTAAATTGACTATAATTCGTCCATTTCGTATGTAAAAAACTAAATGGACTATATACGTCGTCTTATTTTCATGCAAAAAATTTAATAGACTATACATCATCCATTTTTCATGCAAAAAAATTTTTTATGAAAAATATTTAATGGACTATACATCGTCTTTTTTTGCAATTTTTTATGAAAAAATTTAATTGACTATAAATCGTCCATTTCGTATGCAAAAGATTAAATAGACTATACATCGTCTATTTTTCATGAAAAAAATTAAATGGACTGACTATAAATACGAAATTTAATAGACTATACATCGTCCATTTTTAAATTTTTTATAAAAAATTAAATTGACTATAATTCGTCCATTTTGTATGTAAAAAATTAAATGGGCTATATACGTCGTCTTGTTTTCATGCAAAAAATTCAATAGACTATATATCATCCATTTTTCATGCAAAAAAATTTTTTATGAAAAAAATTTAATGGACTATACTTCGTGTTTTTTGCAATTTTTTATGAAAAAATTTAATTGACTATAAATCGTTCATTTCGTATGCAAAAGATTAAATAGACTATACATCATCTATTTTTCATGAAAAAAATTAAAAGGACTGACTATAAATACAAAATTTAATAGACTATACATCGTCCATTTTTAAATTTTTTATAAAAAATTAAATTGACTATAATTCGTCCATTTCGTATGTAAAAAACTAAATGGACTATATACGTCGTCTTATTTTCATGCAAAAAATTTAATAGACTATACATCATCCATTTTTCATGCAAAAAAATTTTTTATGAAAAATATTTAATGGACTATACATCGTCTTTTTTTGCAATTTTTTATGAAAAAATTTAATTGACTATAAATCGTCCATTTCGTATGCAAAAGATTAAATAGACTATACATCGTCTATTTTTCATGAAAAAAATTAAATGGACTGACTATAAATACGAAATTTAATAGACTATACATCGTCCATTTTTAAATTTTTTATAAAAAATTAAATTGACTATAATTCGTCCATTTTGTATGTAAAAAATTAAATGGACTATATACGTCGTCTTGTTTTCATGCAAAAAATTTAATAGACTATATATCATCCATTTTTCATGCAAAAAAATTTTTTATGAAAAAAATTTAATGGACTATACTTCGTGTTTTTTGCAATTTTTTATGAAAAAATTTAATTGACTATAAATCGTTCATTTCGTATGCAAAAGATTAAATAGACTATACATCGTCTATTTTTCATGAGAAAAATTAAATAGACTGACTACAAATACAAAATTTAATAGACTATACATCGTCCATTTTTAAATTTTTTATTAAAAATTAAATTGACTATAATTCGTCCATTTCGTACGTAAAAAATTAAATAGACTATATACGTCGTCTTGGTTTCATGCAAAAAATTTAATAGACTATACATCATCCATTTTTCATGCAAAAAAATTTTTTATGAAAAATATTTAATGGACTATACATCGTCTTTTTTTGCAATTTTTTATGAAAAAATTTAATTGACTATAAATCGTCCATTTCGTATGCAAAAGATTAAATAGACTATACATCGTCTATTTTTCATGAAAAAAATTAAATGGACTGACTATAAATACGAAATTTAATAGACTATACATCGTCCATTTTTAAATTTTTTATAAAAAATTAAATTGACTATAATTCGTCCATTTTGTATGTAAAAAATTAAATGGACTATATACGTCGTCTTGTTTTCATGCAAAAAATTTAATAGACTATATATCATCCATTTTTCATGCAAAAAAATTTCTTATGAAAAAAATTTAATGGACTATACTTCGTGTTTTTTGCAATTTTTTATGAAAAAATTTAATTGACTATAAATCGTTCATTTCGTATGCAAAAGATTAAATAGACTATACATCGTCTATTTTTCATGAGAAAAATTAAATAGACTGACTACAAATACAAAATTTAATAGACTATACATCGTCCATTTTTAAATTTTTTATTAAAAATTAAATTGACTATAATTCGTCCATTTCGTACGTAAAAAATTAAATGGACTATATTCGTCGTCTTGGTTTCATGCAAAAAATTTAATAGACTATACATCATCCATTTTTCATGCAAAAAAATTTTTTATGAAAAATATTTAATGGACTATACATCGTCTTTTTTTGCAATTTTTTATGAAAAAATTTAATTGACTATAAATCGTTCATTTCGTATGCAAAAGATTAAATAGACTATACATCGTCTATTTTTCATGAAAAAAATTAAATGGACTGACTATAAATACGAAATTTAATAGACTATACATCGTCCATTTTTAAATTTTTTATAAAAAATTAAATTGACTATAATTCGTCCATTTTGTATGTAAAAAATTAAATGGACTATATACGTCGTCTTGTTTTCATGCAAAAAATTTAATAGACTATATATCATCCATTTTTCATGCAAAAAAATTTTTTATGAAAAAAATTTAATGGACTATACTTCGTGTTTTTTGCAATTTTTTATGAAAAAATTTAATTGACTATAAATCGTTCATTTCATATGCAAAAGATTAAATAGACTATATATACATCGTCTATTTTTCATGAGAAAAATTAAATAGACTGACTACAAATACAAAATTTAATAGACTATGCATCTTCCATTTTTAAATTTTTTATTAAAAATTAAATTGACTATAATTCGTCCATTTCGTACGTAAAAAATTAAATGGACTATATACGTCGTCTTGGTTTCATGCAAAAAATTTAATAGACTATACATCATCCATTTTTCATGCAAAAAAATTTTTTATGAAAAATATTTAATGGACTATACATCGTCTTTTTTGCAATTTTTTATGAAAAAATTTAATTGACTATAAATCGTCCATTTCGTATGCAAAAGATTAAATAGACTATACATCGTCTATTTTTCATGAAAAAAATTAAATGGACTGACTATAAATACGAAATTTAATAGACTATACATCGTCCATTTTTAAATTTTTTATAAAAAATTAAATTGACGATAATTCGTCCATTTTGTATGTAAAAAATTAAATGGACTATATACGTCGTCTTGTTTTCATGCAAAAAATTTAATAGACTATATATCATCCATTTTTCATGCAAAAAAATTGTTTATGAAAAAAATTTAATGGACTATACTTCGTGTTTTTTGCAATTTTTTATGAAAAAATTTAATTGACTATAAATCGTTCATTTCGTATGCAAAAGATTAAATAGACTATACATCGTCTATTTTTCATGAGAAAAATTAAATAGACTGACTACAAATACAAAATTTAATAGACTATACATCGTCCATTTTTAAATTTTTTATAAAAAATTAAATTGACTATAATTCGTCCATTTCGTATGTAAAAAACTAAATGGACTATATACGTCGTCTTGTTTTCATGCAAAAAATTTAATAGACTATACATCATCCATTTTTCATGCAAAAAAATTTTTTATGAAAAATATTTAATGGACTATACATCGTCTTTTTTTGCAATTTTTTATGAAAAAATTTAATTGACTATAAATCGTCCATTTCGTATGCAAAAGATTAAATAGACTATACATCGTCTATTTTTCATGAAAAAAATTAAATGGACTGACTATAAATACGAAATTTAATAGACTATACATCGTCCATTTTTAAATTTTTTATAAAAAATTAAATTGACTATAATTCGTCCATTTTGTATGTAAAAAATTAAATGGACTATATACGTCGTCTTGTTTTCATGCAAAAAATTTAATAGACTATATATCATCCATTTTTCATGCAAAAAAATTTTTTATGAAAAAAATTTAATGGACTATACTTCGTGTTTTTTGCAATTTTTTATGAAAAAATTTAATTGACTATAAATCGTTCATTTCGTATGCAAAAGATTAAATAGACTATACATCGTCTATTTTTCATGAAAAAAATTAAATGGACTGACTATAAATACGAAATTTAATAGACTATACATCGTCCATTTTTAAATATTTTATAATGGACTATAATTCGTCCATTTTGTATGTAAAAAATTAAATGGACTATATACGTCGTCTTGTTTTCATGCAAAAAAATTAATAGACTATATATCATCCATTTTTCATGCAAAAAAATTTTTTATGAAAAAAATTTAATGTGTTTTTTGCAATTTTTTATGAAAAAATTTAATTGACTATAAATCGTTCATTTCGTATGCAAAAGATTAAATAGACTATACATCGTCTATTTTTCATGAGAAAAATTAAATAGACTGACTACAAATACAAAATTTAATAGACTATACATCGTCCATTTTTAAATTTTTTATTAAAAATTAAATTGACTATAATTCGTCCATTTCGTACGTAAAAAATTAAATGGACTATATACGTCGTCTTGGTTTCATGCAAAAAATTTAATAGACTATGCATCATCCATTTTTCATGCAAAAAAATTTTTTATGAAAAATATTTAATGAACTATACTTCGTGTTTTTTGCAATTTTTTATGAAAAAATTTAATTGACTATAAATCGTTCATTTCGTATGCAAAAGATTAAATAGACTATACATCGTCTATTTTTCATGAAAAAAATTAAAAGGACTGACTACAAATACAAAATTTAATAGACTATACATCGTCCATTTTTAAATTTTTTATTAAAAATTAAATTGACTATAATTCGTCCATTTTGTATGTAAAAAATTAAATGGACTATATACGTCGTCTTGTTTTCATGCAAAAAATTCAATAGACTATATATCATCCATTTTTCATGCAAAAAAATTTTTTATGAAAAAAATTTAATGGACTATATATACTTCGTGTTTTTTGCAATTTTTTATGAAAAAATTTAATTGACTATAAATCGTTCATTTCGTATGCAAAAGATTAAATAGACTATACATCGTCTATTTTTCATGAAAAAAATTAAAAGGACTGACTATAAATACAAAATTTAATAGACTATACATCGTCCATTTTTAAATTTTTTATAAAAAATTAAATTGACTATAATTCGTCCATTTCGTATGTAAAAAACTAAATGGACTATATACGTCGTCTTGTTTTCATGCAAAAAATTTAATAGACTATACATCATCCATTTTTCATGCAAAAAAATTTTTTATGAAAAATATTTAATGGACTATACATCGTCTTTTTTTGCAATTTTTTATGAAAAAATTTAATTGACTATAAATCGTCCATTTCGTATGCAAAAGATTAAATAGACTATACATCGTCTATTTTTCATGAAAAAAATTAAATGGACTGTCTACAAATACAAAATTTAATAGACTATACATCGTCCATTTTTAAATTTTTTATTAAAAATTAAATTGACTATAATTCGTCCATTTCGTACGTAAAAAATTAAATGGACTATATACGTCGTCTTGGTTTCATGCAAAAAATTTAATAGACTATACATCATCCATTTTTCATGCAAAAAAATTTTTTATGAAAAATATTTAATGGACTATACATCGTCTTTTTTTGCAATTTTTTATGAAAAAATTTAATTGACTATAAATCGTCCATTTCGTATGCAAAAGATTAAATAGACTATACATCGTCTATTTTTCATGAAAAAAATTAAATGGACTGACTATAAATACGAAATTTAATAGACTATACATCGTCCATTTTTAAATTTTTTATAAAAAATTAAATTGACTATAATTCGTCCATTTCGTATGTAAAAAACTAAATGCACTATATACGTCGTCTTGTTTTCATGCAAAAAATTTAATAGACTATACATCATCCATTTTTCATGCAAAAAAATTTTTTATGAAAAATATTTAATGGACTATACATCGTCTTTTTTTGCAATTTTTTATGAAAAAATTTAATTGACTATAAATCGTTCATTTCGTATGCAAAAGATTAAATAGACTATACATCTTCTATTTTTCATGAAAAAAATTAAAAGGACTGACTATAAATACAAAATTTAATAGACTATACATCGTCCATTTTTAAATTTTTTATAAAAAATTAAATTGACTATAATTCGTCCATTTCGTATGTAAAAAACTAAATGGACTATATACGTCGTCTTGTTTTCATGCAAAAAATTTAATAGACTATACATCATCCATTTTTCATGCAAAACAATTTTTTATGAAAAACATTTAATGGACTATACATCGTCTTTTTTTGCAATTTTTTATGAAAAAATTTAATTGACTATAAATCGTCCATTTCGTATGCAAAAGATTAAATAGACTATACATCGTCTATTTTTCATGAAAAAAATTAAATGGACTGACTATAAATACAAAATTTAATAGACTATACATCGTCCATTTTTAAATTTTTTATTAAAAATTAAATTGACTATAATTCGTCCATTTCGTACGTAAAAAATTAAATGGACTATATACGTCGTCTTGGTTTCATGCAAAAAATTTAATAGACTATACATCATCCATTTTTCATGCAAAAAAATTTTTTATGAAAAATATTTAATGGACTATACTTCGTGTTTTTTGCAAATTTTTAATAAAAAAATTTAATTGACTATAAATCGTTCATTTCGTATGCAAAAGATTAAATAGACGATGGACTATACTTCGTGTTTTTTGCAATTTTTTATGAAAAAATTTAATTGACTATAAATCGTTCATTTCGTATGCAAAAGATTAAATAGACTATACATCGTCTATTTTTTATGAAATAAATTAAAAGGACTGACTATAAATACAAAATTTAATAGACTATACATCGTCCATTTTTAAATTTTTTATTAAAAATTAAATTGACTATAATTCGTCCATTTCGTACGTAAAAAATTAAATGGACTATATACGTCGTCTTGTTTTCATGCAAAAAATTTAATAGACTATACATCATCCATTTTTCATGCAAAAAAATTTTTTATGAAAAAAATTTAATGGACTATACTTCGTGTTTTTTGCAAATTTTTAATAAAAAAATTTAATTGACTATAAATCGTTCATTTCGTATGCAAAAGATTAAATAGACGATGGACTATACTTCGTGTTTTTTGCAATTTTTTATGAAAAAATTTAATTGACTATAAATCGTTCATTTCGTATGCAAAAGATTAAATAGACTATACATCGTCTATTTTTCATGAAAAAAATTAAAAGGACTGACTATAAATACAAAATTTAATAGACTATACATCGTCCATTTTTAAATTTTTTATAAAAAATTAAATTGACTATAATTCGTCCATTTCGTATGTAAAAAACTAAATGGACTATATACGTCGTCTTGTTTTCATGCAAAAAATTTAATAGACTATACATCATCCATTTTTCATGCAAAAAAATTTTTTATGAAAAATATTTAATGGACTATACATCGTCTTTTTTTGCAATTTTTTATGAAAAAATTTAATTGACTATAAATCGTCCATTTCGTATGCAAAAGATTAAATAGACTATACATCGTCTATTTTTCATGAAAAAAATTAAATGGACTGTCTACAAATACAAAATTTAATAGACTCTACATCGTCCATTTTTAAATTTTTTATTAAAAATTAAATTGACTATAATTCGTCCATTTCGTACGTAAAAAATTAAATGGACTATATACGTCGTCTTGTTTTCATGCAAAAAATTTAATAGACTATACATCATCCATTTTTCATGCAAAAAAATTTTTTATGAAAAAAATTTAATGGACTATACTTCGTGTTTTTTGCAAATTTTTAATAAAAAAATTTAATTGACTATAAATCGTTCATTTCGTATGCAAAAGATTAAATAGACGATGGACTATACTTCGTGTTTTTTGCAATTTTTTATGAAAAAATTTAATTGACTATAAATCGTTCATTTCGTATGCAAAAGATTAAATAGACTATACATCGTCTATTTTTCATGAAAAAAATTAAAAGGACTGACTATAAATACAAAATTTAATAGACTATACATCGTCCATTTTTAAATTTTTTATAAAAAATTAAATTGACTATAATTCGTCCATTTCGTATGTAAAAAACTAAATGGACTATATACGTCGTCTTGTTTTCATGCAAAAAATTTAATAGACTATACATCATCCATTTTTCATGCAAAAAAATTTTTTATGAAAAATATTTAATGGACTATACATCGTCTTTTTTTGCAATTTTTTATGAAAAAATTTAATTGACTATAAATCGTCCATTTTCGTATGCAAAAGATTAAATAGACTATACATCGTCTATTTTTCATGAAAAAAATTAAATGGACTGTCTACAAATACAAAATTTAATAGACTATACATCGTCCATTTTTAAATTTTTTATTAAAAATTAAATTGACTATAATTCGTCCATTTCGTACGTAAAAAATTAAATGGACTATATACGTCGTCTTGGTTTCATGCAAAAAATTTAATAGACTATACATCATCCATTTTTCATGCAAAAAAATTTTTTATGAAAAATATTTAATGGACTATACTTCGTGTTTTTTGCAATTTTTTATGAAAAAATTTAATTGACTATAAATCGTCCATTTCGTATGCAAAAGATTAAATAGACTATACATCGTCTATTTTTCATGAAAAAAATTAAATGGACTGACTATAAATACGAAATTTAATAGACTATACATCGTCCATTTTTAAATTTTTTATAAAAAATTAAATTGACTATAATTCGTCCATTTTGTATGTAAAAAATTAAATGGACTATATAAGTCGTCTTGGTTTCATGCAAAAAATTTAATAGACTATACATCATCCATTTTTCATGGAAAAAAATTTTTTATGAAAAATATTTAATGGACTATACATCGTCTTTTTTTGCAATTTTTTATGAAAAAATTTAATTGACTATAAATCGTCCATTTCGTATGCAAAAGATTAAATAGACTATACATCGTCTATTTTTCATGAAAAAAATTAAATGGACTGACTATAAATACGAAATTTAATAGACTATACATCGTCCATTTTTAAATTTTTATAAAAAATTAAATTGACTATAATTCGTCCATTTTGTATGTAAAAAATTAAATGGACTATATACTTCGTCTTGTTTTCATGCAAAAAATTTAATAGACTATATATCATCTATTTTTCATGCAAAAAAATTTTTTATGAAAAAAATTTAATGGACTATACATCGTGTTTTTTGCAATTTTTATGAAAAAATTTAATTGACTATAAATCGTCCATTTTGTATGCAAAAGATTAAATAGACTATACATTGTCTATTTTTCATGAAAAAATTAAAAGGACTGACTATAAATACAAAATTTAATAGACTATACATCGTCCATTTTTAAATTTTTTATAAAAAATTAAATTGACTATAATTCGTCCATTTCGTATGTAAAAAATTAAATGGACTATATACGTCGTCTTGTTTTCATGCAAAAAATTTAATAGACTATACATCATCCATTTTTCATGCAAAAAATTTTTTATGACAAATATTTAATGGACTATACATCGTCTTTTTTGCAATTTTTTATGAAAAAATTTAATTGACTATAAATCGTCCATTTCGTATGCAAAAGATTAAATAGACTATACATCGTCTATTTTTCATGAAAAAAATTAAATGGACTGACTATAAATACGAAATTTAATAGACTATACATCGTCCATTTTTAAATTTTTTATAAAAAATTAAATTGACTATAATTCGTCCATTTTGTATGTAAAAAATTAAATGGACTATATACTTCGTCTTGTTTTCATGCAAAAAATTTAATAGACTATATATCATCTATTTTTCATGCAAAAAAATTTTTTATGAAAAAAATTTAATGGACTATACATCGTGTTTTTTGCAATTTTTTATGAAAAAATTTAATTGACTATAAATCGTTCATTTCGTATGCAAAAGATTAAATAGACTATACATCGTCTATTTTTCATGAGAAAAATTAAATAGACTGACTACAAATACAAAATTTAATAGACTATACATCGTCCATTTTTAAATTTTTTATTAAAAATTAAATTGACTATAATTCGTCCATTTCGTACGTAAAAAATTAAATGGACTATATACGTCGTCTTGGTTTCATGCAAAAAATTTAATAGACTATACATCATCCATTTTTCATGCAAAAAATTTTTTTATGAAAAATATTTAATGGACTATACATCGTCTTTTTTTGCAATTTTTTATGAAAAAATTTAATTGACTATAAATCGTCCATTTCGTATGCAAAAGATTAAATAGACTATACATCGTCTATTTTTCATGAAAAAAATTAAATGGACTGACTATAAATACGAAATTTAATAGACTATACATCGTCCATTTTTAAATTTTTTATAAAAAATTAAATTGACTATAATTCGTCCATTTTGTATGTAAAAAATTAAATGGACTATATACGTCGTCTTGTTTTCATGCAAAAAATTTAATAGACTATATATCATCCATTTTTCATGCAAAAAAATTTTTTATGAAAAAAATTTAATGGACTATACTTCGTGTTTTTTGCAATTTTTTATGAAAAAATTTAATTGACTATAAATCGTTCATTTCGTATGCAAAAGATTAAATAGACTATACATCGTCTATTTTTCATGAAAAAAATTAAAAGGACTGACTATAAATACAAAATTTAATAGACTATACATCGTCCATTTTTAAATTTTTATAAAAAATTAAATTGACTATAATTCGTCCATTTCGTATGTAAAAAACTAAATGGACTATATACGTCGTCTTGTTTTCATGCAAAAAATTTAATAGACTATATATCATCCATTTTTCATGCAAAAAAATTTTTTATGAAAAAAATTTAATGAAGTATACTTCGTGTTTTTTGCAATTTTTTATGAAAAAATTTAATTGACTATAAATCGTTCATTTTGTATGCAAAATATTAAATAGACTATACATCGTCTATTTTTCATGAGAAAAATTAAATAGACTGACTGCAAATACAAAATTTAATAGACTATACATCGTCCATTTTTAAATTTTTTATTAAAAATTAAATTGACTATAATTCGTCCATTTCGTACGTAAAAAATTAAATGGACTATATACGTCGTCTTGGTTTCATGCAAAAAATTTAATAGACTATACATCATCCATTTTTCATGCAAAAAAATTTTTTATGAAAAATATTTAATGGACTATACATCGTCTTTTTTTGCAATTTTTTATGAAAAAATTTAATTGACTATAAATCGTCCATTTCGTATGCAAAAGATTAAATAGACTATACATCGTCTATTTTTCATGAGAAAAATTAAATAGACTGACTACAAATACAAAATTTAATAGACTATACATCGTCCATTTTTAAATTTTTTATTAAAAATTAAATTTACTATAATTCGTCCATTTCGTATGTAAAAAATTAAATGGACTATATACGTCGTCTTGGTTTCATGCAAAAAATTTAATAGGCTATACATCATCCATTTTTCATGCAAAAAAATTTTTTATGAAAAATATTTAATGGACTATACATCGTCTTTTTTTGCAATTTTTTATGAAAAAATTTAATTGACTATAAATCGTCCATTTCGTATGCAAAAGATTAAATAGACTATACATCGTCTATTTTTCATGAAAAAAATTAAATGGACTGACTATAAATACGAAATTTAATAGACTATACATCGTCCATTTTTAAATTTTTTATAAAAAATTAAATTGACTATAATTCGTCCATTTTGTATGTAAAAAATTAAATGGACTATATACGTCGTCTTGTTTTCATGCAAAAAATTTATTAGACTATATATCATCCATTTTTCATGCAAAAAAATTTTTTATGAAAAAAATTTAATGGACTATACTTCGTGTTTTTTGCAATTTTTTATGAAAAAATTTATATGAAAAAAATTTAATGGACTATACTTCGTGTTTTTTGCAATTTTTTATGAAAAAATTTAATTGACTATAAATCGTTCATTTCGTATGCAAAAGATTAACTAGACTATACATCGTCTATTTTTCATGAGAAAAATTAAATAGACTGACTACAAATACAAAATTTAATAGACTATACATCGTCCATTTTTGAATTTTTTATTAAAAATTAAATTGACTATAATTCGTCCATTTCGTACGTAAAAAATTAAATGGACTATATACGTCGTCTTGGTTTCATGCAAAAAATTTAATAGACTATACATCATCCATTTTTCATGCAAAAAAATTTTTTATGAAAAATATTTAATGGACTATACATCGTCTTTTTTTGCAATTTTTTATGAAAAAATTTAATTGACTATAAATCGTCCATTTCGTATGCAAAAGATTAAATAGACTATACATCGTCTATTTTTCATGAAAAAAATTAAATGGACTGACTATAAATACGAAATTTAATAGACTATACATCGTCCATTTTTAAATTTTTTATAAAAAATTAAATTGACTATAATTCGTCTATTTCGTATGTAAAAAAACTAAATGGACTATATACGTCGTCTTGTTTTCATGCAAAAAATTTAATAGACTATATATCATCCATTTTTCATGCAAAAAAATTTTTTATGAAAAAAATTTAATGAACTATACTTCGTGTTTTTTGCAATTTTTTATGAAAAAATTTAATTGACTATAAATCGTTCATTTCGTATGCAAAAGATTAAATAGACTATACATCGTCTATTTTTCATGAAAAAAATTAAAAGGACTGACTATAAATACAAAATTTAATAGACTATACATCGTCCATTTTTAAATTTTTTATAAAAAATTAAATTGACTATAATTCGTCCATTTCGTATGTAAAAAACTAAATGGACTATATACGTCGTCTTGTTTTCATGCAAAAAATTTAATAGACTATATATCATCCATTTTTCATGCAAAAAAATTTTTTATGAAAAAAATTTAATGGACTATACTTCGTGTTTTTTGCAATTTTTTATGAAAAAATTTAATTGACTATAAATCGTTCATTTCGTATGCAAAAGATTAAATAGACTATACATCGTCTATTTTTCATGAAAAAAATTAAAAGGACTGACTATAAATACAAAATTTTATAGACTATACATCGTCATTTTTAAATTTTTTATAAAAAATTAAATTGACTATAATTCGTCCATTTCGTATGTAAAAAATTAAATGGACTATATACGTCGTCTTGTTTTCATGCAAAAAATTTAATAGACTATACATCATCCATTTTTCATGCAAAAAAATTTTTTATGAAAAATATTTAATGGACTATACATCGTCTTTTTTTGCAATTTTTTATGAAAAAATTTAATTGACTATAAATCGTCCATTTCGTATGCAAAAGATTAAATAGACTATACATCGTCTATTTTTCATGAAAAAAATTAAATGGACTGACTATAAATACGAAATTTTATAGACTATACATCGTCCATTTTTAAATTTTTTATAAAAAAATTAAATTGACTATAATTCGTCCATTTTGTATGTAAAAAATTAAATGGACTATATACGTCGTCTTGTTTTCATGCAAAAAATTTAATAGACTATATATCATCCATTTTTCATGCAAAAAAATTTTTTATGAAAAAAATTTAATGGACTATACTTCGTGTTTTTTGCAATTTTTTATGAAAAAATTTAATTGACTATAAATCGTTCATTTCGTATGCAAAAGATTAAATAGACTATACATCGTCTATTTTTCATGAGAAAAATTAAATAGACTGACTACAAATACAAAATTTAATAGACTATACATCGTCCATTTTTAAATTTTTTATTAAAAATTAAATTGACTATAATTCGTCCATTTTGTATGTAAAAAATTAAATGGACTATATACGTCGTCTTGGTTTCATGCAAAAAATTTAATAGACTATACATCATCCATTTTTCATGCAAAAAAATTTTTTATGAAAAATATTTAATGGACTATACTTCGTGTTTTTTGCAATTTTTTATGAAAAAATTTAATTGACTATAAATCGTCCATTTCGTATGCAAAAGATTAAATAGACTATACATCGTCTATTTTTTATGAAAAAAATTAAAAGGACTGACTATAAATACGAAATTTAATAGACTATACATCGTCCATTTTGAAATTTTTTATAAAAAATTAAATTGACTATAATTCGTCCATTTTGTATGTAAAAAATTAAATGGACTATATACGTCGTCTTGTTTTCATGCAAAAAATTTAATAGACTATACATCAAAAAAAATAATGGACTGACTATAAATACAAAATTTAATAGACTATACATCGTCCATTTTTAAATTTTTTATAAAAAATTAAATTGACTATAATTCATCCTTTTCGTATGCAAAAAATTAAATGGACTATATACGTCGTCTTGTTTTCATGCAAAAAATTTAATAGACTATACATCATCCATTTTGCATGGAAAAAATTTTTTATGAAAAAATTTTAATGGACTATACATCGTCCATTTTTAAATTTTTTATAAAAAATGGAATTGACTATAATTCGTCCATTTCGTATGTAAAAAATTAAATGGACTATATACGTCGTCTCGTTCTCATGCACAAAATTTAATAGACTATACATCATCCATTTTGCATGCAAAAAAATTTTTTATGAAAAAAATTTAATGGACTATACTCGTCTTTTTTAAATTTTTTATGAAAAAATTTAATTGACTATAAATCGTCCATTTCGTATGCAAAAGCTTAAATAGACTATACATTGTCTATTTTTCATGAAAAATATTAAATGGACTGACTATAAATACAAAATTTAATAGACTATACATCGTCCATTTTTAAATTTTTTATAAAAAATTAAATTGACTATAATTCGTCCATTTCGTATGTAAAAAATTAAATGGACTATATACGTCGTCTTGGTTTCATGCAAAAAATTTAATAGACTATACATCATCCATTTTTTCATGCAAAAAAATTTTTTATGAAAAATATTTAATGGACTATACATCGTCTTTTTTTGCAATTTTTTATGAAAAAATTTAATTGACTATAAATCGTTCATTTCGTATGCAAAAGATTAAATAGACTATACATCGTCTATTTTTCATGAAAAAAATTAAAAGGACTGAC